>CAOLHI010001998.1:0-305904 GCA_948474755.1 Ctenosaura bakeri | reverse complement strand
CTTTGTTCCTTTCGAAAGCGTTCAGGGAGGGCCGGGAAAAATCAAATAGGGCACCTGTTGCAGGGGCGCGTTGGCTGATTAATGCAGTCCCTCCCTCCCTCCCTCCCCAGCACTTTCCATTTTCCGGGCCCCCGAAAGTACCCCACACGCCCTTTCAAACGCATTATTTTGTCTTTCTGGCACTACAGACATGACATCCTCGGTGAGGTTTTCCCCTTGTCAGCCCCCATACCACCCTGTCCGCATGCCCCTCGAGCTTGGAAAGAAAAGTCCCTCCTGGTTCCTGGCAGGGCCCCCTGTCTTTCAAACATCAGAGGGCTCCCTCCGGGGTCTTAACAGGGGATTCCCCAGGAAGATACTTACCCTCGACGTGATTTCTCCAGGCGGCCCACCCCCCCCCATCCCAGGGCCCAACAGGAAGATAACTGCAGGCTCGGGAAATCAACACATCACAATGCGGCATAGCTCGTAAAAGTATCTAAACACGAAGGAAAGATTACCGTTCAAGAAAAACTGCTTACCTGCTATTTTTCCCCCGTTCCTTCGTCTCTGTCCTTTTCGCAGGATTGGAAAATGGCGCCGTCCTGTCGTTTTGGGGCGGTCTGGCCGCTTCAGCTGGCCATGCCCAAATCCCGCCCTCTGTTGATCCCGCGCACGAATCATTGCGCACCGTCGCTTTCTCACGAAACCATGGGCGCAGATTGGTGGGAAAAAAACACATTTCTTCCAGTCTTTTAAAAGTGCTCGTGAGTGCAGGATGGCGGCGTCCCCACGCAAAATGAGGTGAGAATCTAAAAAATTTAATGCAACCAAGTACTCTTCAAGGTGACAAAGGCCCCCGTTTGAGGTCGACCTGGCACGATTTAATTACCCTGTGAGAAAAGGGCCATATTTTAAGTAAAAATAGTTTAAAAAACACAAATGATTGTGAGACATCTGCCTTGGATCAATTTGATAGGCACATTTATTCCCAATACAGAGGGGATCATATTTTATCTGATTGACGCACAGCTGTCAAAAATGGCATGGAGGTAGGAGAGAAGAGGTTCAGCTGAAGGAAGTTTGGGGGAAATCAGAAGTGATTTATACAACTTTTTCTTGCCAGAAACATGCTTGAAGGCTTGTCTTGGCTCTTTTCAACCTAAGACGCTCAAATTGAAGCAGCAACCTTGTTTCCATGACAGAAGGCAATCATCCTATTTTATAGATGTAAAAAATAAATACGTAAGCATGATAAAATAACTGCTTTGGAAAAATATTTTCCAGACTGTGCCACATGATGTCGCCAGATGCATACAAAATATTCAAACATTCCAAGTAGCAATAATACTAATTTCCCTTCCAATTTTAAACCAAATCGTTGCATTGCTGGACAGTCCTAACACATAAGAAAAAAATGAACGAGGCTTGTCAGAACCCCAACAAGAAACAAAAAGCTACTATTTTTAATGTGAGTCAACTTTAGACAGATTTTAGATGAAGGCATCTTGATGGATGCCTTTTTAATTTTAGAATACTATACAAGTGCCAGTGCTGTACATAGACCAAATACACTCTAGCTACGGAATCCAGCTGTGAAGCTTCACTAGATTGTCACCAGCTTCATACTGTATGCAGTCTTCAATTATTTTCACTTATGGCTTGCAATTAGAGTGCCAGAACTGAGTACACGCTTTTTAGTTTATAGGTAGACCTCAGTTAAAGAAGTAGATGTATTCCTGGGCATTGCTTCTTTAAGAAAAAGACTGGTATCAGAGGCAGCAATAATATAAAAATAATGGTGACTGGTTCTTACACCACAAAAAGAAGAGAAGTTCAACATCTTTCAGCAAACTTTTCATTCAAAATTAAAAACATGCAGATGTGAAATGAAACAACTAGGTCAGGCAAGATTTGAATAAGAAAACAAAAAGCCTTGTTTCTGGAGACCATTTGAAAGCTTCATCCAAAAGGCATCCAGAGATGACTTTTCTCTTTCACCAAACTTCACTTTTCTTACAATTTCCATTTTGGTGACTAGTCTTATAGTTGTTGTTAACTGTCATCAAACTGGTTTCTACTTAAGGAGATTCTATAAATAAGAGACTTCCATCACTCTATCATCAAGAGCTCTCATCAGATCTTACAGACCTCAGAGTTGTGAATTCATTGATTGTGTCTATCCATCTGTAATATAGTCTCCTCTTGTCCTACTGCCTTCTACCTAAACCAAGCAATATTGTCTTTTTTAGTGAATCATGTCTTCTCATGATATGGCCATAAGTATGACAGTCTCAGTGTAGTCATCTTGGCTTCTAGGGAGAGTTCAGGCTTAATTTGCTCTAGAGCCCATTTATTTGCCTTCTTAGAAGTCCATGGGATCCATAGAACTCTTCTCCAACACCACATTTCAAATGAGCTGATTTTCTTACCATCACCCTTCTCCATTGTCCAGCTTTCACAACCATACACAGAAATCAGAAATACAATGGCATGAACAGTCTTGACATTAGTGTTCAATGATATAGCTTTAAACTTCAGGATCTTGCCTAAATCCTTCCTAGCTTCTCTTGCAAGTTCTAGTCTTCTGATTTCCTGACAGCAGACTCCATTCTGATTAATGACTGAGCCAAGTTATGGACAATCTTGAACTATTTCAATGTCTTCACCATCTACTTTAAAGTTATATAAATTATTATTTTGGTTTTTGTGTTCAACTGTAAATTTGCCTTTGTACTTTCTCCCTTGGCTTTCTTCAGTAATCATTCCAAATCTTTACTATTTTCTGCCAATAGTACAGTGTCATCAGCATATCTTCAAATGTTGGTGTTCTTTTCTCCAGTTTTCCTGCCCTGTTCCTCAAAATCTAATCCTAGTTTATGCATGATATGTTCAGCATACAAATTAAACAGACAGGATGATAAAATGCAGCCTTGTCTGATACCCTTGCCAATTGGAAACCATTCCATTTCTCTGTATTCTGTTCTAATGGTAGTAGAATTTTGGGTGTCACTTTGCTTGCATGGGGAATTAATGCAATGGTCCTATCATTGCTGTAATCCCAGATGGCCCCTGTCTTAGGGACCAGAATGTATATTGAGCACTTCTACTCCATGAGCCATTACGTTGGCTGTCATAAACAGTCATAAATGGCTACAGTAGGATTGGGTAGTGTAGAATCCCAATCTTTTCCAGCTCAAAACTGTTTATTGCATTGTGTCCTACAGACAAATTGCTACAATCTGTCCTCTCTAGTCCTCCTTCAACAGCCTTCCAATGCCAATGCTGATTTTAAAAAATCCAGCTGGAGTGAGGGTAAGAAGAGAGCGATTGGCAGATAGAAAAAAAACTTTGTAAAAAGGAGCTTCACTGTCAGAAGCTTTGTTAATTGAGTTATGTCTATAACTTACAGTCTCCTAAGACAAAGCTACTTTAGAGGGAATATCCAAATGTTTAGACAGAGGGCATGTGAAGGTAAATCAGCCTAGTCCTTCAACCTCTCTCTCTCTCTCTCTCTGGGTAATATCCTTATTAACCAAAAAAAAAAAAAATATTTTAGATACAATAAAAGTAATTACCTACAAAAAGAAAAAAACACAAAATACAATGTACAATAATAATACAAAACTGTGAAACTACAACCTAAGCTACATTACAGTAAAAGAGATAGAAGAAGGAAGGAAGGAAGGAAGGAAGGAAGGAAGGAAGGAAGGAAGGAAGGAAGGAAGGAAAATAAACCATTGGCTACCCATCCCTCGGGGAACTGTTGTTGCTTTTCCTTTGCTATACTTCTTTGAAGATCATAATTACTCCTTTCAGTCTTTGTTAAGCAAGACTTTGGCTAGTCTCTCCTACAGTGGACTTGCATAAACTTATAGTATGAAAGCAGGGCCTGTCTTAAAAATTAAATGAGCCAGCCAGACTCCATGGTTATGAAGGTGCTATCTCAGGTGCTGAGACAAGCCAGGCAGCTCAATGATGACTGATTTGGCTGCAGTAATCTAGGACATCTTACTTACCCATAGTATGTCTTTAATTCCGCCCCCACCAAAGCACTACATATTGTTTGGCTCCCAAGTACAGAAATAAACTGGAGGAGGAGGAGGAGGAGGAGGAGGGTTCCCCCCCCATCTCCTAGTTTTAAACAGAGCTTGAAAAAGATTACCTCTTCTGACAATAACTCCCTGAATATCTTAGCTACCACAGCCACTTGACAGACTATAATTGAAAAAGGTAATATTTCCAGGCTCTGGTTTTAAAGCATGATTCTTCTTCAGTTTCAAGTCTGAAGTCATTTTTAATAGATTAAAAACTAGAAGAAAAGTGTTTTGAAACAAACTCATACAATGCAGTTGAAGCTATAAATACAGCCTCCAAAGATGTAGCTGTGTGAATCTGTTGCAGCTAAAATTGCCTTGCTTTAAACACTGACACATCTATTATGGCTTGAGCACCATTGCAAAACTGGCTGGGGGAAGGATTCTGAAGGCAATCTTTGCCCAGGGAGGAAATCATCAATCCTAGGACAGACCCAGCATAGAAAAATAGCTAGGTAGGAGAAGTAGTCTCAGAGCAGAAATCCTGTTTAATGAGGTCTGCTGGGATTCATTAAACAAAAGAGGAAAGGATTCAGTACAGAGTTCTTGTTGCTTTTAAGTCAGCCTTATCTTCTAGCTTGCGTATCCAATTGGAAAATCAATGTGCCATTTGCTATGTGGCATGCTTTGCTCCCACCTGAGTAGGCTGTGGGGATTAAAATTCCTCCACCCTGGCCCCAGTCTCATACCCCCACACACATACACCAACTTTTATTTATTTTTTAAAAAATTCAAGCATACAGTGCTATCTTGTCATGTCTGATTTGGCCTTCGAAAGATCTTAAATGTCACTTCATGCACACACAAAACAGTGTGATGGACAGTACATCTTCCTAAGTAATTGGCTTATGTGTTACAATCTCTGCACTGGCTTTTGACAACTGGCAAATGACAGCATTCATGCTCTCCAGCATTTCATAGATGAAAACCAGGAGACACGTAGCCAAGCAATATCAGAGTCTGATCAAAATGGTAAAAGTTTTTAATCAAGAAGAACACACAGGCTAGGACAGTCTGCAGCAATTTGCTTTTGCCTGAGCTTACTAAGAAGGGCAAGTTCTGTCCCCTCCTTTTGTGTCGCCCTGCTGAGTTAAATGAGTGCAAACTACTTTTGCACTTGGAACTCAGTTTGCAGCAACTAAAGTAAGATGCAGACAGAGAGGGAAATTCGGGGAGAAAGAGGAGAGAGAAACTGGGACGTTTTAGAATCAGCTGAAAAAGTGGGATGACAGGTAATTAATTGGGACTGTCTGGACAGTCAGAGCAAATGTGCATTACAATTTCTACATCGGCTGCTAGTGAATCACTGGGTCCAATTCAAAGAGTGAACTTTATTTATTTATTACTAACATATTTAAATCTCACTTGATTTCCAACATACAATAAAATCAATTTAAACAGTTTAAAGGAATGTAAAACAGGGGGAATAATTTAAACAAACTCAAGGCATACTAAACAAGTTAAAGCTGGATAGTTTTAAACAGTTTAACAAAATTTTAAACCATACACTTGGTATTATTCTGCCAAGCCCTAAATGGCTCAGGAACCAAGGACCAAAAGGACCATGTGATCCAGTACCAATCCATCAGACATTTAAGAGCAGTAGGGGAAGCTTTCCTTGTAGTTCCCTGGAATACAGTAGCCCCTAGATTACCACACATACCAGGGCTTTCTTGGTACTTGCACCATTGTTTTGGAACCCCTTTCTATCAATGAAATAGTTATCTCCAATAGTTTTGCATTTCAGGAACCAGATAAAATCATATCTATTAATACAAGCTGTGTGTGTGTGCACGCACGCGCGTGCATGCATGCGTGTGTGTGTGAATAGGCAAGTGTTTAATAAGCATCTTTATTCTTTGTTCACATGGTATTTGTAATTTCGGAAACATGCAATATATGATTTTAAGTATTAAGCTGTGGGCTTCCCTGAACTTTTATGGGAATAGATGGGATATAAATTAAACAAATAAAGTCTTTGTCCTTTTCTTTTGAGCAATGGGGGCTGTCAGTTCTGCCACTAAGGTAAAGAGGGCTAAACAGGTGAGGCAGTCAGGGAGCTTGTCCAATCAGTTCCTAGAAAATAGAGATTGAGCTCCAGCTTCTAATTGTAGTTTAAATGCAGAGATGCAGAAGTTAAATCAACCTCACTTCTAACTTGCCTGTGCAATTGATGTGAAATTGCTTCTGCAGCTATGGCACAGTCTCTCTTTGGACCTCTGGCTGAAGGAGGAGCTCACCTATTTTCATAAGGGGTTGCAGACCTTCCTCTTTGATTCACCAGAATATGCTGTTCAGTTGTGCTGGACGTTGCTGAAATGGGTAGTGACTGGTGGGATGCTGGGGATTTCATTTTATGTGTATTTATAGTGTTAGGTTTTATTGTCTGTGTCTTTGACTATATATGTTGATGTTCCACCCTTTGGTGAAAATGGCATTATAAACAAACATTGTTGTTGTTACAGCTATTACATGGAACTGGATTTTCCTGTGATCAAAAATCAGCTTCTTAACATAAACAAGTTAAAACAAATGGCTCACAGGGCACACATCACTGCCAGATCCACTGTATTTTGTAGATCCAAAGCATCAAGAGGAAGAGAAGACAGGAATATTCCTTCTTGCTGTGAAAAGTTTCAGACAAGTGAGTCTGATTAAAATATTTTATTTGGGCTGTCCTTGGGCCCATTAACACTAAGAAATCATAGTGCTGTTTTTCTACTTTAATTGCAAAGCCTACATCCTACGGAATTTTGGATTCTCTAGCTCTGTGAGGTGCCAGAGCTCTCTGCCTGAGAATTCCAAATGCCCCTCCCTAAAGTGCTAACCCCAGGATTCCACAAGATGGCATCACGGCAGTTAAAGTGGAATAACAGCCCTATAATTCTGGACTGTGAATGGGGCCCTGGTTTCTCCACTTCTATCACTCAAGAATTGTTCATTGTTCCATTCATTGCATATGAATATTGCGCAAAATACTGTGGAACTACAGTTGCCCACAATTTTTAGTTTTATTCATGGCTCTCTCTTCTTCTGCATCTTTACTACAAATGCATCCACTGATCAGCTCCAGAAACACATGCGTGCCTACACACAGACATGCCTGTATTAACTACTCTTACATGCATTACTGAGATTGTTTTGTGCAATGTTTTTCCAACTAACATGTTCATATATGTGCACTGAGGAAATACCACAAGAAGCAAACTAGTTGTGACAGTGCATACACTTGTATCAAGTTTATTGTGCATAGCATTTTACCAGTGGGCTTGAGCATGTTATGCATGAGGGAAACTACACAGAAAGGATCTTAGTTCAGCCATATATATGATGCCATTAACTACTGTATACACATAGAAGTGTAAAGGTGCTAGTGAGGGGAAAGAACAAGAAGTTGAAGCAAACTATTTATGCTCCGGTTCTGTAATTAATTTCAAAATACTTTGAGGAAAAATTTAAGGAACAAAAGAAACCAAAAAAACAATTGGGAAAAATAACTCTCTCATCTGTAGCTTTCTCAGACATGGTAGTTGGGATGAATGTCATTTTGACAGGTGTTTCAACACAATCCATAAGAAACTGTACCTACCTAATTATACCTTGGTGCTGAAGGGACAGTTCTTTCTTGCATCTTTTCACTCTTAACAAGAGCTCGAGGAAATAAAATTATTTGGGGACTGTCGCTCCCAGAATGACCTGAAAGCTGTAGTGCAAAAAAGAACTTTTCCAAACTCAGGTGAACACTAGGACAGTGACTGCTAGGGGAGATTTAACAAGAGAGCTCATGTGGTCAAAAGCATGAGATCTCATGAGTTAAATAATTCACATTGAAACAGCTTTATAGGCTAAGGGATATCTGTCTTTTCAAGACAGTAACCTCTTTTGTTTTTTGCATTTCCTTTCTATATACATTTGTTACAAATCAAATGTAGCAGAACTTTATACACATGGGTTGTTTCCACCAGTGGGCTTTTGAATGCCTGCCCACCACACTTTGAAGTCAAGGCTCTAAGAATTAAGAATTAATAAAGGCAAACTTCAAAAAAGATGCTATGGGGCAATTTGTGCAGGACAGATGAAACCCAGTGCCTTTCAAACATTTCCAGTCCTCTTCAAAATAGTCTACCCTTTGTGTCTCCTTTTGTTTAAATGAGAGAAGCACTCTTTAAACATTTTCTTTAGTACACCAATGCTATAAGGGCACAGATATGCCTTACTGGTTAAATATTATGCACTGGTTAATTTTTTTTCACTTATTTTATAGCACAAAAATCATGTTAAAAAAGAAAGAAAAAAGGAGGATTTCAGTTAGTGAAAAATAATACACTAGCAGTTAAGAAAACAAAAGGAAGTATGGGAAGATATTGTGTTATATGACCACTATGGCTCCACTTTGCTATGCAAAAGACTGGGAAAAATCAAAGCCCTCAGAAGAAGACTGGATAATTCAACTGTTTGACATGGCAGTTATGGACAAATTAACAACTTTAATGAGAGGGGATATCTTTGGACATCTTTGTTAAAATCTAGTAACTGATAATTATGCATATAAGAGACAGATGAGGCAACTTGGTGATAGCAAGTTTTATAGACTGATGGGAAGTTAGAAATGTGTGAACAGAACTTGCTCTTCTGATCACATGGTGGGCGCAAATGGCAGCTCGGAATGAAACTGCGCAATGGCGCAGCTCCAGGCAGCCAGCCGCTGGATTCCAGCCGCTTCTTTTGAAATCTTAGAAGCGGCTAAACACCCCTCCGGTACAAGGGGTATGGAAGAGGTCCGAAGGGGACCTCGCAAGCAGCGTCTGGCTCTACCCGGCTGGGGGAGCCGAAAGCACCAGGGGGTCGAAGGACCATGACGGAGCCAGCGGGATCGTCGCCACTTTTAATCAAAAAACAAACAAGAAACAAGTAAAAGAAAGCATGTACCGGTACCTGTTCTGGACTTTATTTTGAAAATATCACATCTGATTTTTGGCTTGCAACGGTGCGCAGGAGCGAAGGAATGGAAGGACCCAGAGAATGTAAGTGCGTCATGGCTGAGAGTTTGTCTTAAAGGGGCGGCTGATTTTAAAGAAATGGATAAGAGGCTCTTCTACTTTTCTCTCGAGGACTGAAGTTATAAATGGTAAAAGATTTCTGATTTGTTGATTGGATTTACAATTGAAATTGCTGAATAATTAAATGGCTGGTATTGGATGAATAAGACTGGACTTTATAAGATTCAATAATCTCCATCTGGACATTGAACTTTATTTATTTCTTTATTTTACTATGTTGGTGGATCTGAGATGATTGGTGTTTTGGCTTTTTGACTCTGGATTTCTGACCCTAGAAGAATACTTGGGGAAGCAACAGTTATTGAGCAGTGCTTTCTCTTTTTTCTTTTTTTCCGGCTCCTGCTGTACGAGACTTGTTTCCTGGTTTTGTTTTGTTTTGTTTGTTTTTTGGATTCTGGACTGTTGAGACTTTTGAGCCTGTTGTGCTGGAAGGTCATTCAAGCAAAACAATTCCACTCCCATGGACGGAGCTGCTTGGAATATAAGCAACTATGAAAATACAGAGAATCTTCAGAAATGAACTCCGGGCAGCAAGTCCTAGATGGGAGGGGGGAACAGGAGGTGGATTTTGGCACAGGGCTTTGAATTTGATAAGTGGTAATGTTCTTTGGCAATGTCAATTAAGCTTGTGTATTTGATCAATATACTGTCATTAATATAGACACTGTGATATTGTTAAAGGGTTGATGGGGGTAGTGTGATTGGGGGGCCTGTGACGGATGTCATTTAAGTAAAATATCCTCACTCCCATGGATGGAACGGCATGGAATTTAAGCAACTTTGACAATACAGTGAATCTTCTGAAATGAATCTCCAGGTTGTAAAGTCCAAGATGGGAGGGGGGAATGAGAGGTAGATTTAGACATAGGGCTCCGATTTAGATGAAGTAGTATGTACTTTGACAAGGTCAATTAAGCTTACGTTTTGATTGGTATATTGTCATTATTATAAACATTGTGATATTGTTAAAGGGTTGAAGGGGGTTGAACAGGTCATAGGTATAAGTGGGAAACAAGATAATTTTAATATAATGGAATCCAGAGCGAGAAGATGAGTGAACGTAGCAATTATAATAGCTCAGACTGCCAGATATATATTGACAGATGTATTATGAAGATTTTGAGAGTTCATGTTATAAATGATGGAGGATTTAAGAAGAAGAGAAGACAGCAGAAGAAGATTTTAAAGAGACAGGTAGAGAAATGAGAACAGACTGAAATTTGAAGATTAGAGAAAAGCAGAATGGCTAAAAATGGGTAATAGCTGGGAACTGTCAAGTGGAAATGACTGTATTATGATTGTAGAAATGACAGTGGGATAACAGTAACATAACATGGAAAGGGAGAGGGAAATGCATGTTCAAACATGGAGATAAACATTGTACTGTGATACATATATAAATGTAATAAGTGGAGTGAATTTCAGGAAATGAAGGTCAGATCAGAGTGGAAGATCAGAAATAATTCATGTAAAATTACAGGTTAAAAAACCTTTTTTTTATTTTGTGAAACTTAATAAAATTATTAAAAAAAAGGAAAAGGAAAAAAAAAAGAAATGTGTGAACAGAACTCCAATCATCAAATTTTAAGAAGTTTAATATAAGTTTAGAAGTAGATTCACAAAATACCAAATTCAAGAATGGTTGTTGAGAGATACTAAAGAGATTTATGTTCTAGTATAGTAAATAAGTTGGATCTCCCACACATAAAGAAAATTAGAATAAGGGCATGTATTATATTTGTACCATTAGGGCAGAAAAGGATCTTCCTATTACAATAAGTTAATTTAATAATGGATTGTCTGGTGGAAAGTCAATGTATGAGAGGTAAAGTATGTAAAATATATATTATTATCTGTTGGTAGAAATGTTTTTTATACTATATATTAACTGTAATTCCCTCTTTTAAATAAAAAAATGAAAAATGAAAAAGTAGAGCCATGAGAAATCATTTGTGCGTAAACTGTACCCACTCATATTTTATCTTTTATAGCAGAGCTTTCCAAACTTTTCATGTTAGTGAAACACTTTTTAGACATGCATCATTTTGCAACACAGTAACTCAGTTTTACTAGTAACCAGAGGTTAGACTAACCTCTTATAAAAGATACAGACATACACATAAATTGTAATAACAAACGGTACATGGACACAACATATCTCATGAAAACCTTTTATATATATTTAAAAATATATAATTTATAAATAACGTACATTTCCAAGATTGTAGATGGCACACCTACATACTTCAGGCGACACACTAACGTGTTGTGGCATACCATTTGGAAATCCTTGTTTTATAGTATTTCTGAAGATTAACTTTAAAACATTAACCCTCATTCAGGCAGATTGAATGAATAAATACATAAATAAAAATAATAAACCTAAACTGACAAAATGAAAT
The DNA here is from genome assembly GCA_948474755.1 of Ctenosaura bakeri. Taxonomy (NCBI): domain Eukaryota; kingdom Metazoa; phylum Chordata; class Lepidosauria; order Squamata; family Iguanidae; genus Ctenosaura; species Ctenosaura bakeri. The sequence continues at coordinate 294,366 of CAOLHI010001998.1, read as the reverse complement.
TCAATAGGGATAAGTGTAAGGTAAATATATTTGGGCAGGACTAATCAGATGCATAATTGTGAGATAGGTGACACCAGAGGTCAACAGCATTCCATGGGGAAAGGAGTCAGGCCTATTGATAGAGCACAAACTTAACGTCAGTGAACAGTATGATAAGGTGACAAAAAGGCCAATGCAGTTCTAGTCTACATTAACAAAAGCATGTACTCCAATCAAGAAATGTAATTTGCTATTGCTGCTGAGTGCCCACAAGTCATTTCTGATTTGCAGCAGTCCTAAGGCAAACCTATTATAGGGTCTTCTTGGCAAAGATGTTCAGAGGAAGTTTGCCATTGCCTTCATCTAAGGCTGAGAGAGTGTTACACACCAAAGGTCGCCTATGTCATGCCCTTGTTCCAGGACCGAAACAGGACCCTTCCCAACAGCCATAATGTAGAGACTTGAGAGGGACAGCCCAGTAGTCTTGGAGTGTTTATATAATAAAGACTTATTAATTAGACCAAGAGCTGTGGAGGACTCTGAGCCTATATAAAGACAGACCAGAATGGGAGGAAGCTGTTTCAGCCAGCTGTTCCTCTCAGTGGAACCAGCCCAGCTTATATTCAGATTTCTTGCTTGCACTTCTAGAACCCTTGACCTTTACCTCGTCTATGGCTTTTGTCACTGGACTGTCTCTCTGGATTTACTGTGAACTCTGAGTGCAAAATGACAACTGGTAATTTTCTAGCAAACTAAGAGAAATTTTGCTCACTGGCTACCAATAGCAGACTCTAATTAGCTTTGGCTGGCTGCTGGCACAGGACAATGCAGGGATTTTCTGTGGCTGAGAAGGAATTTAAACCTTGGTCTCTTAGATTCCTAGTCCAACATTCAAATCACTACACCATGCCAGCCTTTAAGAAACATAATAGTACCCCTTTATTCTGTTTGGTCACCTGGAATATTGCATCTATTTCTGGGGACACCAGTTTAAGAAGAGTACTAACAAGTTAGAACAAGTCAGAAGATGGCCAACAAGATGGTAAAAAGTCTGGAAGACATATCCTATGGGGAATAGTTGAGAAAATAGGGTACGTTTTGCCTGGTAAGAGGAGATGGAGAGGTGATAGTCCTCTTCAAATATCTGAAGGGTTATCACATGGAAAATGGAGGAAGGTTTTCTGATGCTCCTGAAGGGAGGACATGAACCAATGGATTTGAATTACAACAAAGAGGAACTTTATAACAATAAGTTTTTCTACAGAGCAACAGATTTCCTCACAAGGTGGTGTACTCTCATTTGTTGGCTATTTTGGATGCTTAACTCTCAGAGATACTTTAAATGATGGATTCCTGCAGGAGCAGGAAGTTGAACTAGATCACCCTTGAACTTCTTTGTTTACAAGATAGCACTTAACAGGAATAAAAACTAGATGGCTCTTGAACTTCTTTGTTTACAAGATAGCACTTATCAGGAATAAAAGTATAAAATGCAAAATAAATTGCCTAAGGAAGAAGTAAAAGTATTCAAAATACACTGGGTATCTGACTCAGCAATTTCATGCAACTGCTTCACAACAGTTCTGAGATTCATTTAAAGTTCTGCAAAAAGGCTAGGAATCTGTAGCTGAGAATCATAGAATCATAGAATCATAGAAATGTAGAGTTGAAAGAGACCACAGGGGCCATCCAGTCCAACCCCCTGCCATGCAGGAACACCCTCAAAGCACTCCCGACAGATGGCCATCAAGCCTCTGCTTAAAAACCTCCAAGGAAGGAGCCTCCACTACACTCCGAGGCAGCAGATTCCACTGCCGGACAGCCCTGACTGAGAACTCTCAGTACTTCAACAAATGCAGTTGTTTGGACTTTCTGTGGAAAGGAGCAATGGCTAAAATGCTAGTAAAACCAGGGTTGTACCAGATTCAGGGCTCACAGAGTTGAAATACTGAGGTTTATGGATTATCAAGGATGATGACATCATCTGCCACTCCCTAATATTCCCTGTTCCCTCTGAATTTACCGGCAGCCCTCACAAAGGTTCAAAGAAAATACTTTATCCCAACAGTAATGTATTGTTCTAAATTATTCCTGTAATGTCAAGTATTTTGAGATGGGGTGGACTTGCACGGGCAACTAAGACTCATTGCCTCCTGCTAATAGAGATTAAAAATGACTGGAATGACTTTGTTGATATGGACTGAAACAGTTGCCCAAAATTTCAGACTGTTTTTGAGAGTATGGTGGCAGGAACTGTCACAAGGAGCACCTTTACTTCAAAATTTACCACAGTACTAGTCTTAACAAATAACAGAAATGTGTAGTATGAGTTGGTCTAGATGTGCAAGATATGAAACTATATCTATTAGTAATTCTAGTTGCGGGGGGTGAGCAGAATGTCGGGAGGACATTATGATATATATGACATGTAATTATGATATATTTGTATTTTAAATGTTTTTGTGTTTTTAATGTATTTTAGCCATAATTTGTTTTTAATTGTATCTATGTTGTACCCTGCCTCAAGCCTTAGAGAGGCAGGCACAAATAAAATATTATTAATATTATTGTTAATATGATTATTATCAGCAGCAGCTCTTCTGTGACTTCCACACACATGGATGTAAGGTCATGTCCCATTATAATCAATGGATGCCGCAGGCACATGCCTGTGCTGTCACAGGTGCACTTATGTTACATCCATTGACAATGATGGGATGCAGAGCTTCATGTTTTTTTGAATGGAACCTCTGCTTATATGGTCAGCACACTGTACAACCTGTAAACTCACCAGCCTCATCTCCCACACATTGTTTTGGTTAAGTCAAGAAGATACCAGGGGACTTATTGTTATAGCCCCAGTCTGAGAAGATGAAGGCCATTTCTGCACTGGATTGTTATAGCGCTTTGATTCCACATTCAACATCCTATGGAATCCTGGGGTTTGCAGTTCCGGGAGAGGCCAATCAAAGTGCTATAACAGTCCAGTGCGGAAATGGCCAAAGAGATGAATTAATAAGAAGAGAGATAGAAGTTAGCTTATTCTTGTAAGTGCACATTTTGAGGTATATTTTAGCATACGATGTCATTATAAGCAGTTACTCTTGATGAAGAGTGAATTCCTGATAAATAATGAACTTGAGTTCTTTTATCAGTTTCCCTTTGGCTAATCCAATGCTACTCCCTTTGCCTGAAGGTTATTCACGCAAGCATATGGCACATATGAATCTTCAATGACTAAAAAAAAAAGTCCCCATTTTTAGTCCATTGTACTTTAATACATCCCCAAAATTCCTTCTGATATATCTACCCAAGTAAAGATTTAATAATCATAACAATGGTTTCTGCTTTGTGTAAGTTTAATTTCTAGTTTCTAAATTCCCAGTTTCCCCCCAGTTCTGAAGTGGAATAAACAGAGGTCTACATGAATTACTTTCTGAGGGAGAGAGGGGAAAGAACCTTACTGGAAAACAGCTAGTGAAAACAGCTAGTGTTCCCATAACAGCACTTTCAATAGCTCTCTGCAGACACAGTAATAGAAAATGTCATTCTTGTCATGAGCTCCCAGGACCTAGACTCAGAGTCTGAGACAGCAGAACCTGCTCTGAGCCCCAACACAGAGACTGTTTACAGCAGAATCTGCAGAGCAGACAGTACCACCACCCACTCCAGAGACAGAACACGAGGTTGTGCCAGCCCCAAAGAGGAGCACTGCTCATTCTGATACGAAGCGTGACTTACCAATACCCACCTTTGCCCAGTGTAGACACCAAAAGTGTCTCCTATATTGCTCCCAGCAAATTTATGCCAAGCAGGAATTAATCAAGCACCAGCTGCGCTGATCTCGGAACCTATAAGAACTAAGCCTTTCCCCTCTAGCTTGTCGGGGGTTAACTGACCATTTCTCCCGTGCTTTCATTTGCTTCCCTTGCCCGTTGTTCTTGCCTGTGACTTGTGTTTATATTGCCTGCCTCTGATTTATGGACATTTCTGGGACCTTTATTTGCTTCTTATTTGTAAGGCTGTTTCTTTGCTAAAGTAAACTGATTGCATTGCTTCTTGAACCTCTTGACCTGTGTGTTATCAGCTTCTCCTGGCTGCCAGCCCAGACCAAGCATGGACAATTCTGATACGAGCCATTACTCTCAATTGAACTTTTAACTCATTGATTTATGATGTGCTTCTCACTCAGTGCAAAATGATATGGTTAGGCGTTACAATGCCTTTCTGGGCAACCTGTCAAGACTATAGTTTCTACAAATGGAGTTCCAAAACAATTACAGTATGCTATAAACCTTGCAAGTGAACAAGGATGCGTGGTGTGCCTGAGGACTGTGTTTGCACTCACCAGGAAGACTGGAAAGGGAACCTTCTTTCCCCAGTGCACCCTACAAACCCCACCTAACCCACCCTGGCTGCCTAGTGGGCAGATTGGCCAGATCAAAGGCAGTAATCTCAGGCCATTTCCACACTGGGCTTCTGTAATGGTGCAGAGCGACTTCTCACGGAGGTCTTCTGCACCCTAGAGTGGACTGGCGTGGACTACTTTTTGTAGTTCCACACCAGAATCCACTCAGGAGCGGCCAGAACTAGCCGCGCTACGTGTTTTTTAAAAACCTCTTTTTCGAGGTTTTTAAAAAGCATGGAGCATGCAGCCCCGTGCTGCTCCGTCAACCGGCTCCAACATGGATTTGCAGGTGTGTGCAAGTGTGTGCCTGCAGATCTGCCGGGGCGGGCTTCCGGCTGGCGAGCTTCTCCGGTTGGTGGAGAGCCTCCACCAACCAGAAGCCGCCATTTGGGACGCCGCAGGAATGCGGAGCAGTGAGCTCATGCTGCTCTGCATGGTGACGGACTTACCCGGCTGCCAGTAAGCTCCGTTTTAGGGTGTTTTCGCCCATTTCCCCCCCATGTGGAAAGGACCTCAGTGACCACTGTGAGGTACACTATTGTCTAAGGAAGCCAAACCATGCTGGTAGCTATAAAGGGATCCACCTACCTGCTTTGCTCCATTCTCCTATCAGGTGCAAACAAGGTTTCAGGTAAACGGAAACCCCTGCTAAATGATACATTTCTGTTCCCAACCAAAATAAGAAAATTATATTTTTTCCTTTCAAGGAAATGGTGATATAGCCAAACCACAGTCTTACATAGATTATTTTTCCAAATAACCCATGAAAAAGTGACTTGTGTTTATAGATATGCAGGTATATGTGAGATGTAATTTGTATTTATTATACATTTACTTAAGAGTGTTGACAACAAAGCATTCTTAAACTGCCACCTTGGGTGCTGCTTACTTATTTTGAACAACTAACAAAAGCAGAAGCGAAAATGTTTTACTCATTCATTTATTACATTCCATTTGTTGATCCCTTTGGAAGGGTCAAGGGGAGAGGGAGGGAGAGCACAACACCCAACAATGTATTGCCAACCACTAAAAGGTTAGTTTAAAATGTACAGATGAATATCTTTTCTCAACATGATGGTTCTGTAAAAACTAGTCAATAGTCTATTCCTCATATCTGACAGCATGACAAGACACTGACAAGACTGAGAACCTAAGAAATGTAGAAATTTTGACAGCTGCTCCTGTTAGAAATCTAGCAAACCACTCAGAGTCTCCACTTATTATGCCAAGGTCACCAACTTTGTCTATCAACTGTCTTGAAAACATATGAGCCCAGACAGTACTCAAAGAGGACTGAAGAAAAACAGAACAGAAACCTTCTTCTTTGGTACATCAATTGAGTCCATCAGCACCATCCACTCAAGTGAGTTGGTGCATCTCAGCACAATCACATCCTGAAATAACACAACTGCCAGAGCTCTGAGTGTGCCCCTATCCAACCCAATGCATACATAGTGGGCCCCACAGCAGGTCTGCAGATGCTATACATAGCTACGCTGGCCGTAACTATATGTAGGACAATTGCTGTTTCCTAGCCTTAGGCAACCTGTGTAAATTCTTGTTAGAGATTACATTTGAACCCAGGTCTCCAATGCCAAAGTTCCAGACATTGATAAAATATACCACACTGAGCAAAGAGATTAATTTCTATGTAATTTATTTCACAGTTGCATATGCAGCTTTTGCCATTATCTGTATAACATAAACTGCATAATGAAAACACTGGCTACATAATACAGTCAAAGCAATTGAGTCATGCATTCTCTAGAAATCTTATACTTATTGTGGTCTTGATGGTAGCTGTTGAAAAAGACTTGATGATCCAGAAGTATTCTAGAGAGGATGTGTATGTGCCTTCAAGTTGTCTGTTGACTTATAGCAATCCAAAGAATTTCATAGGGTTTTCTACGGCAAAGAACGAATATTTATAGGTGGTTTTGCCAGTTCCTTCCTCTAAAAGATAACCTAGTGCATTTGGTATTCATTAACTGTCTCCCATTTAAGTACTAATCAGGGCTGACCCTGCTTAGCTTCCAAGATCAGACAGGATCTGGTGTCTTTTGGGTATTTAGAGAGGATCCACTAGCATAAAGCTACTAGTCATAATATTACTTGATGTATCACAGGGAATAAGCCCAACCCATAGATGTGTAAGTTATTAGATGTATTTATATCTCACCTCACCAATGAGCTCAAGGATATTTAGATGGCCTATTCCTTCCCACTTTATATTTACAACATCTTTGTGAGGTTGGTTAGACTGAAAAGTGTGACCAACCCAAGGTAACACAATGAAGAACTGAAACAGAAACTCTTGGTTTCAGGTCAAGCACACCCCCCCCTTTCAAACTGTTCCCTTCCTCTCTAGGGGAAGAAATCAGTGGTTTTACCAAATTACCATCCCCAGCAGTTTTAGGCTCAGGAAAGTCATTCTTCTGAACCAGGAAATAAACCAGTGGTCTAGGACTGCCTATGCTATTGTGTTTCCAGTTACTGTGTATGGTTGTGAATGTCCAAGCTTGGTCTGGGCTGGCAGCCAGGAAAAGCTGATAACAGACACAGATCAGAAACTCAGCAGTAACTTAAGCGGTCAGTTTACTGAAGAAAGGAGAGTTTTGCAAATGCAAAGCAATAAAGGTCCCAACAATGCCCATAAATCAGAGGCAGGCAAAAACAAACACAAGTCAAAGGCAGAAACACTGGCAAGGGAAGCAAACAAAAGCATGCACAGCAGAAATGGTCAGTTGATTGCTGACAAGGGCTAGAGGAAAGGCTCAGTTCTTGTGGGCTCCAGGGTCAGCGCAGCTGGTGCCTGATTAATTGGTGCTTGTCATAAATTTTCTGGGAGTGACACAGGAGACCTTTTTGGTGTCTATGCTGAGTGAAGGTAGGTACAGCTAGATTGCTCTTTGTGTCAGAGTGAGCAGGGCTTCCTCCTGGGGCTGATACTTCTCTCTCTGAGGCAGGTGGTGGTACTGTCTGCTCTGTAGGTTCCCCTGCAGCAGTCTCTGTGTCAGGGCTAAGAGTAGGTTCAGCTGCCTCAAACTCTGAGTCTGAGTCTAGGTCCTGGAAGCCCATCACAGTGAAAGCTGGACAGTGAAGAAAGCTAATAGGAGGAAAATCAACTCATTCAAAATGTGGTTTTGGAGAAGAGTTCTATAAATACCACAAACTGCTAAAAACACAAAAGAATGGGTCGTAGAGTAAATCAAGCCTGAACCCTCCCTAGAAATCTGAATGGCAATGCTGAGGATGTTGTACTTCGGCCATATCATAAGTAGACATGACTCCTTAGGAAAGACAATAAAGCTGAGTAAAGTAGAAGGCAGTGGGAAAAGAGGAAGACCACATTACAGATGGATAGACTTAATCAAGATAGACATATCCCTGAATCTGCAAGATCTGAGTAGGGTGGTTGAGAATAGAGTGACATGGTGGTCTCTCATCCATAGGGTTGATATGTCAAAGTCAACTTGATGGCAGTTAACAATACTTCTGATTTTGAACAAGGCTTGCTAGAAAAGATTGAATAAATTTTCAAAGAAATGAAATAAATGAAGTGAGGGATGATCCATGGTCACACAAGCCATAAAAACAGCAATGAAAATGTATGTGGCCCAGAAGCTACTAGCTGCCACTTTGGTTCCATTTACCACGTGAACAGAAAGTAGGCATAGATAAGCCTTTGATCTGACTGAGCATGACTATTCTTCTTGAGATGCTTACATTCCACCCCTATTCATTTCCCAACACTTTTTAAAAGGAATGAGGCATAATTACAGACCACCTAAAACAAGTCTTTGATTTTTCACTTTTAATTTATTCACAATATAAATTGACAGGATTTGAAGATCGAATGAATCTTCATGGCTCTCATTTGAACAACTGTAAACACTATCAAGGATTAAAAAGACGACCATAATTTCAGAGAAGAGAGAGGAAAGTGACAGTACATTTTGTAGAAACTGGCAAGGGATAATGTCATTTTGTTAGAAATTCATTATAAATGTTTAAACAGTAGCTTTAAGCAAAAAAAAAAAAGATTAATAGAAAAGATTAAATGAGCAATATTTCCTCCATGCTCAGGCTTATCTGTCACCCTGCCTGCTGTTTTCTGGGACATTCTTCTATAGTCAGAAATAGCACAGAGCTCTTGGCCAACTGGCCTAGGCAGCAAAGCAATCAGAACTTTGGAAAGTTACTTTTTTGGATTACAAGTCCAAGAAGCCTTGGAGGCATAATCACCATCCAAGCTATGAAAGCAACAATGATATCCTTTTTTTTTAATGTGCCTCCAAGTCATTTCCAACTTATGGTGACCCTAAAGCAAATCTATTGCAAGGCTTTCTGTGGCTTAGAGCATGTGATGCACCAGTGGGTTTCCAAGGCTGAGTGAGGAATCAAACCCTGGTCGCCAGGGTCGTGGTGCAATGCCCAAGCCACTACACTGTGCTGGCTTTCATCCTACTTTTAATAGGACATAAAATGCTAAGAACCATGCTAAAGTACTATCTAAGAATCATACTAAAGTACTATCAGACTACAGCAATATCTACTACTACAATGTTTTCATAAAGATTGGGCATTTCCATATCCTTTGTCCACATTGAAGCCTTGCAGCCTAATAAAGCCAGCTGTCTTGAAAACAGGATTAGGAGGATACTGAGTGCAGAGAGATTAAGGTTCACTGTGAATGTATGGGTGAAAATTCTAGCCAGTCCAAAATGAAAAAAAAATTTAAGGAAGGGGTCTGAGCTGAGACACCCACTTTAGATCTGGGGGGAGGATGCCACAAGTGGGTGATGTGTCCTTGGGAGAGAATGATCTATTTGACCTTCAACATTGTCTTTTCTTATTTTTCTGTCAGGCTTTATTCTCTCTCTTGTTTAGTTCTAAACTGCTAGCCTAAGTGTTTAGTTTAATTTTATTCAATATTGTATGTTGTTGTTGTGTGCCTTCAAGTCACTTTCAACTTATGGCAACCCTAGGGCACATATATAATGGGGTCTTCTTGCCAAGATTTCTTCAGAGTAGGAATGCCATTGCCTTTCTCTGAGGCTGAGAGAGTTTGACTTGCCTAAGGTCACTCAATGGATTTCTTTGGCGGAGCAGGTGTTTGAACCCTGGTCTTTGAGTCCTAGTGCAATCTTCAAACTACTACACCACATTGTATAGTCAAAATACTTTTGCAACCCCCTATTTCTCAATTAGAAGTGGTCTTCTGGCCACTTCAGGTGTTCTTTGTTCAGTTTTTGGCAACCTGTGCTACCCCTGGAATGTGTCAGTCCTCTGGAAATGTCCCAATTTTATTTCATTTTATATCCTGCCTTTTTCTCAATATTGAGGCCTAGATACTCACCCCTGCTTAGTAAGGCTATTGACTGCTTCTAGAATCCCTTGAGATTTTCTCCACTCTTTACCTTACAGGGTATCCTTGAGTTCCAATTGGCACTGAAGACCCAATGAGATCTGAGTAATTGTTGCCTCTTTACTCAAAAGCATTATAGCCATCCTTCCAAGCCTCTTTAGCAGCAGGTATATAAACACATCCTTTACCACACTGCCTTCAATCTGTGTTGGACTATAAGCCTCCGTTGTACCCTGCAAATGACCAGGCTGACTGGGCGTGATGAGGGTAGTGGTTGAGCAAAGCTACTGAAGCCTAGGTTGGCAAAGGTGCAACATGGGTCTTCTTGCACAATGATGATGTGACCTAATTAGTTTATGTTAATGACAGAGTGTGGACATGATGCCCATCAACATCTGTGACTATTAAACACCTGTATATGTATATATGTGTGTGTGTGTGTGCGTGTATGTATATATATATATATATATATATATATGTATGTATGTATATGTATGTATGCATATATATAGAAACATTATGAATTTGAATAACCTCAAGACTACTCACTTTGTGTTGCTTTCCTACATAATTGTACACAAAGCATCTCAAAACCTATCAAATGACAATAATTAATTGTAGCAACTGAAAAACAAGAGAAGGGTCTACTATTACGGTAATCTGGCATTCACAATAAAAATATGTAAATTGTGGTTCCTGGAGACTTTCAGAAGAGGCAACCCATCTTTTTATTTGGCCAGAGAAAATGCAGTCGGGGCAATTATCTTGTGGCCTACAGCAACACTTTGTCCACCTCTGCCACACATGGTAAATATCCAGTATGTTTATTATGTGTCCAAATAATACTACTATGGGTACCTTATATAATGATCCCTCAAGGGTTGTCAGAACAACTGGGTAAACCGCAATCCTATGGCTCAACAGAGTCAATACCTTCATTTTGCTAAGGTTTTTGTTTAATAATACAACAAAATTTAAGCAACATTTTAAAATTTATTTAATTGGTAACCCTTTTCTACTAATTTCCCTCTCTGCCGTAGAGGGCAGTACGTTCTTAAGACAGAAGAAAGAATAGTTTTAGCAAATAAACCACTTGTATTAGTGACCATTTTATCTAATATTTGCATTGCATTCATCATCACAACTTCACTTAAAATGCTGGCACTGCATATTGTTTGACAGCAATAAGTTTTAAGTGCTTCAGTTATTCTGTTGCAATATCTGTATTTCTTCTGAGCCAATTAAAGAGAATAGTATATATTACAGAAAGCAAAACAAAAATTCTTTTACCAAAATCACATGCACAGTTTTAATAAATCTTTCACTAGGGTTTAAGAGACCTTGGAGAAACAAACTCAAAAAGAGCAGTAGTATGAGGTCAAGAGTCACAGAACACATAATGAAAGCAGTACCAGCAAAGATTATGGAACTGAAGAATTGGACTTTAGGTAAAATTTGACCTAGTTTAACATAATTTACAGTGCTCTGTTCTTAATATGTGCCATGAGTACTCAGGACATGTCATTGGGAAATGTCTACCCATTAACAAATCAGATCTTTAAGCATATTTAAAATTAACTGAGCCAAAAACAATTTGTCTAGCAGAATCTTGTTCTTATCCTGGAAGAGCACAGGGAAGAGAAAAAGATGTCATCCTCTGTGGGGCCTCAGGAAGCTTTTCAAATACAAAGAACATGTTGAAATGAAGGCCTATTTCATGTTGCATTAGCTAGCAATAGAAATCAACACCCTTATTGTGCTAAGCAAAAAGAAAAAGATGAAAGAACCGGGCATCTTGATAGTAGTAAGACTCCACCTGTTACTATGGGTGCCCACATTGAAATACAGCTCTTGAGACTATACTCTCCAACTCATTGATTCTGAAATCAGTCGTCTGAGCTGAAAACTGGCACCACTCTGAAATGTAGCAAATAGAATGCCCTGTTGTGTGATTAGATAAAGGCAGGAGGCCTATAACAGTACTTATACAAGGCTTCTGAACAGATCAAACCTTGTTTAAGGTATAACCATTCTCACATGTTAGAACACAAGGGTCCAACAAAGTCTCCATTACATTAGCATCCCAGTGAAGCATGACCAGAGAGTTCAGATGTAAAAAATCCAAGATGCCTCCTGGAGTTCCTTTTGGCAAAGTGCTGCTCACAGAATTTTACTTCAATGTTTCCTTCACTGAATGCTTCTCTTCTGTTCTCCTCTGAGACTGGCTCTTTCCTACAGGCACCTTCTTTGTGTTGTGTCATTGTAATACCCACATTTCCACGCTGTCTGGATGGGGACAGGTCTTCTTTTGTAATGCAAAAACAAATTGCAGAGAGGAAGTTTTTCTTGAAGTTCTCATTCATAAAGGCATACACGATGGGGTTGCAAATGGAATTGGAAAATCCTATTACCTGAACGATACCAAAGATCATCTTAATGGTGACATCATCATACATGCTTTCAAGACTACCTAAAGACAGGAAAATATGTGTTAAATACTATCTTGACAAATGTAAGCATTATTCATCCACATACCAAGTATGTGGGCATTCTCTTCAGAATCTATAAGTCATCTATTTCAATTATCCATGAAAAGGAGAAAAGTTCAACAATAATAACTGCTAATTTTATTCAGACAGAATCAGATTTCTATCTATCTTGTTAAAGAAACAAAAACCCATATTTAGAAAACTTACTAACCACTCAATGCTACATATTTATTAACTGATTAAATTCATGTCCTGCCTTTCTCCTGTTATGATGCCCATACACAACAGTAGACCAAACGAATGGTGGTGGTAGTGGTGGTGGTGGTGGTGGTAGTGGTGGTGGTGGTGGTGATGATGATGATGATGATGATGATGATGATGAGGCATGAACTGGACCGCCTCCACAACTGAGATACTGGATGAACATAATCACCGTTCTAGTTATCCAGTTAATTTATTTATTCGGCTCCTTCACCACATGACAGCCATCTAGGACAGTTCATAGCTCAAAATGAAACAACGCAAACAAATATTTAATGTTAAAAAGCATAAAAATCAGGCTTTTAAAAAATATCAAAGCCAGATAAAACGTGTTACTCTGTCTTTAAAAGCATTGGTGAATGAAATATTATCTTCACCATGAGAAAATGTCCTAGTATCTGGGTGCCATGACTGGAAGGGCCTAGCACATGTCACTGTTTATCTCAAATGAGCAAGGGACAAGCCCCAAATAGGGACCGAGGGGATACCCTAACAACTAGGCAGGTTCACATGGGAAAAGGCATGCCTCGATGTAACCTGGTCTCAAGCCATATAGATACCACAAACCTGGGGCCTTTTGCATGGAAAGCAAGTACTATATCTATGAGCTGCAATTTTTCCTGATTTAGTCTCCACTTCAGTGGTGTCCCTAATCCACCCCAGCATCAACCTGTAGGAGAAAGAAGAAATGGCTGTATTTGGGTATACTACTGTGATTATGGAGGAAAGGGCCTTTCTCTTTGGTATTAGATAGCTACCTCCAGTAAAGAGGACAGTGGAATCCCAGCAAAAAGCAGCCCTATTTCTGCCCAGCTCTGCTCATCATAGTGGCAGGTATATTGAAGAGGAAGAGGAGAAAGATAACATAAACTTGGGCTCAGTGGTCTCCTAGCCTAAGGTGCCTGTGTTTGCCAGGCCTCTTTCATGATGCTCTCACTGGTTGTTAAAAAATAAATCTGAACTCTGTTTGTCTTTGGCGTCTTGTCAACATAGGAGTGCTTATTATGTGAAACTGTCCCAGTAAGGCATTTCATGGTATCAGAACCTGGTGTGAAATCTTCTTTCTTGCAGTTGAGAGTTTATTTTAACTGAAGATATGGACTCCTTCCAGGCACCACCTCTGCTTCTTTTGCAAAACAATTTGGATGAGAACTGGAAAGGTTAGAGATATGCCTGTCAATTATATCTTCATGCAGCTAGACTTCCCAATCTAATGGAATGGCAGAATGAGCAATTTAGTCTGTAGTCTTTGGGCCTTTCTGCACGACATCACTGTCTTGTTTCTGCCACAGGATGGCAGCAGTTGGCAGGTTGTGCTTCCGCATGACGTCATCGCTGTCCCCTGTCATCCTGTCACAGAGTGTCATGCTTGTGCAGTTTTCGCAAAACGGAAAAAATCTGTTTCGCATCTGCGATCATGCGGTGCTTCCCTCACTTCTGGCCATGCAGAAGCACATTGGCAATGCTTCCTTCCATAGGGCAGCAATGGAAAAAGCCCAGCTGCCCTGCAGAAGGAAGACATGGCGCCATTGCGTTCTCTTCCGCATGGACCGAGCGGGTGCAGAGGGGAGCGTTACTGATGCGCTCCCTTCTGGATCTGGGACTGCAGTAAGACAACGCAAGAGAGCATCGTCGTGTGGAAATGGCCTTTGTCTCAGTTCCCATACAGCCAAGAAGGGGAGTGGCCTCTGCCTGCACTGAGATCGAGTTGAACCAACTGAACTACAACAAAAACAGTATCTGATATAAAGCCTGTGATTCTAACATCATCACTTTTCTCCTGTATGTGTTTTTAACATCTTTTACTCTGATGAAAAAGCCTGTGGATCTTCAAAATCTTGCATGATGTATTTTATGCATTTCCATTGGCCTATAAAGGTATCATTCTTTAGCAGATTTTGTATTTTGTTGTATTCAGTCTAAAAAATAACATATAAAGAAGATGGAAGATAACATCTGGATCTGTGTTTGGTTATTATGGAATATCAGTACAGCAGTTGCTAGGATGCCATATTTGCTTGTACAAATGCTAAGGGGCAGGATGTTAAGAAGACAACTTCCAACAACAAATCTACAACTCCAAAGTTTCATATTGATGTGTAGCAGGACCTTCAGAAAGCCCAAAAATATTTTTGCAATCAAACTCCAACATCCCTTCAGCCTTTACAAGGAGGAGATTTAGTATGGAAGAAGTATGATTGTTAGGAAAGGTTTAGCAAAATGTAAGTAACTGCATTCGTATCAAGTGAGGACTTGAAAAATCCAAGTGTGTCATTTTAATAGGTGTCATTTAAAAGCATGAGGCAAGCACAAGAAAGCTGCACAGGTCTGAATGCAGTGGTCCACCTTGTGAGTCTTCTGGTGCTCCCTGAAGTGATATGGGAAGGCCAGTGTGATCATGATACATTTTGTAAGACTGATATTGAGGCTGTAGAGAGGCATTCTGTATGTCTAACATTTCGAGGCAACCCTATTTACCTACGAGAAGGATATGTTGCTTGTAAGAACATGGTGGCAAAGACCATCTGCAATGGTATGTCAAGTACTGGTGACCTCTGGCCCCCTGGTAATAATAGTAGTATTTTTTAAAGATTTGTAAGATTTATATTTTTACGGTTATACATGAGAAATATAGTAATTTTTAAGATGTTATGTAATAATTATATGGACTTGTTTCATTTTGCACTTTATGAAAGAGAGATGTGGTACAATCTCTCTAAAGCTGATCTCCTTTTTTTGGAGCTGTAGTGTATATAACAGCCTGAGGTTTTTGTCTGCCAGACCTTCTCCACGATACTCTTACTGGTTGTTAAACAATAAATCAAAGGTCTGCTGTCCTTGGAGTCTTACCAGCATCTGAGTCTGCTCTATACGAAGGAGTGACAGGTGAGGTATCACAGTTTCAAGGTGAGGTATTACAATTAGTCAATCCTACATTGAAATACTGTTTATATAAAGTTTCTTTGACAACCTAAAAGTGACACCATTTTGAGCTGTCAGTCACCACAATCATTTCTGTCAGAGAGCTGACACCACACTTGCCAGCAGTTTCCCCCACTTCTAGGCATGCAGCTGGCTATTTCTCCTCCCCCTATATATCCTTACATAGACCATAAGAAAAAGAGTGATGTAGAGAGCCATGTAACATTTATGGCCTACATGTCACGTTTCTTTGTTGTTGTTATGTGCCATCACACATAACAACATGGTCATTAACAGTGCTGTCAGAACTTGTAAACTCAGGCTGTAGCTTTCCTTACTTTAGCAATCAATCTGATAATGTGGTCTTCCTCTTTGCCTTCTGCACTCTATTTTGACAAGGGTTATCGTTTTTTCTAATGAATTATGTCAGCTCATGGTGCACCCCAAGTACACAGAGTCAAGGAGCTAGAAAAGTCCTCATGAGCCATCAGGTCCAACCTCCTACTCAATACAGGATCTCCAGCTAAAGCATCCTCTGCAGGTAGTTCACCTCTACTCTCCTGCAACTTCAGACCATTCAACCTGGTCCTACCCTCTGAGACAACAGAGAACAAAACTACACTATCCTCTGTGTGACAGCCTTTAGAGTACTCAAGCAATGCAATTATGTCAACCCTCAGTCTTCTCTTCTGCAGGTTGAACATGCCCAACTCCCACAACCCTTCCTCATATGTTTTTCTCCATATCTCTTACTGTCCTTATTGCCTTTCTCTGGACTTGCTCCAATCTGTCTATATCCTTCATAAAATGAGGCTCCCAGAACTGAATGCAGAATTCCAGATGAGGCTTGACTAGCACAGAATATAGTGGGATTGTTACTTCCATTAACTTAGAAGTTATTGTTCTATTGTTGTTGTTGTGTACCTTCACGTTGTCTCCACCTTATGGCAGCCCTAAGGCAAATCTATCACATGGTTTTATTGGCAAGTTTAGTTCAGAGGGGTTTGCCTTCATCTTCCTTTGAGGATGAGATAGTGTGACTTGCCCAAAGCCACCTAGCGGGTTTCCACGGCTGAGCACAGATTTGAACCCTGGTCTCCAGACTCATAGCCCCATGCTCAAATCACTCTACCATGCTGGCTCTCGTGGTTCTATTAATGCAGGCTAAAACATTATTTGCCTTCCATGCAGCAGTATTACCATGCTCAGTCATGTTCAACCTACGATCAACAATAATCTCAAGGTCCTTTTCACATGTACTACTGCTAAGCCATGTATTCCCCATCCTAGACCCGGGCACTTGGTTTTTGTGGCCTAAATGTAGAATTTTGCATTTGTCTTTGTCAAATTTCATAGTTCCAGCCTAATTAATCCTTGAATTCTGTGCACATCTTACAGTATGTTAGCCATCCCTCCCAGTTTTATATCAACCGCAAACTTGATTAAAAATTCCCCCTACCCCATCATCCAAGTCCTACATAAAAACATTGAATAGTCTTTGTCCCAGGACAGAACCCTGCAGCACTCTGCTTGACACTTTCTTTCAGTCTGAAGCATAGCCTTTCATGCCAGCTCTTTGAATGCAATTTTCCAACTAATTATGGATCCATCTGGTGGTATTTCCACCTATTCTGCATTTAATCAATTTGGTAATCAAAATATCATGGGAGACTTTATCATATGTTTTGCTAAAATCCAAATAAATGACAAATGCAGCATTGTCACCATCTACCAAACTAGTGACCTGATCAAAATAATATAAATATGAGATTAGTTTGGCAGGATTCGTTCTTATATGGGAGAAAAGAGTCTTTCAAATAACCTTAAACCAAATTGTACAGGCCTTTAAAGTCATAACAAACACATGAAATTGTGTCTGGAAATGAACCAGTAGACAATGGAGCTTTTGCAAGAAGAGAATTATGCGTCCCTTATACGCACACCTGGTCAATGGTCTGCCCACAGCAATTTGAACCATTTTTGGTTCCTGACCACTCTTTAAAGGCAGCCCCACATAGAGGTGGTTACAGAATCCAAATGAGATATAACTAAGGGATGTGCCATGTAGCCAGATCAGACATCTCCAAGAGCAGAGGTAAATGGTGTGTAGTTTTAACTGGGCAAATGTACTTTGAGGGCCCTTTTGCACTATACATTGATAGCACTATGATTCCACTTTAACTGCCATGGAATCACAAGATTCAAAGAATAAGTGGAGGTATGTAGAATTCTCAGCCAAAGAGCTCTATTGGTTCACCAAACTACAAAACCAAGGACAGGATGCAGCTGTGACAGTCAATCACAGTGCTATAATTGTGTAGCGAAACACTGGCTTCAAATTCAGGTTTAGGGCTGAATCCAGATATACACCCAAATTGCAAACTTGCCTCTTCTGAGAAGCATAACCCCATCAGCGCAAGGTAAATCTTATGCTTGGATCTGCCCTTCCTCTAACCAGAAGTTTGTCTTGCCTGGATTAAGCTTCAGTTTGTTCACCTTTGTCCAATCTACTACTGACACCAGGCTCTGGTTCAGATCTAAAACAACTTCCTCAGATTTAGATACAAAAAAGAAGAAAAAATTGGATGGTGGCATGAGTCCAAAATCTTTAGTCAACCTTTCCCATCAGTTTCGCTCAAACATCATATAACATGGGAGGCAAGACAAAGCTCAAAGGGATGCCACAGATGCCACAGGCCAAGATGACAAATAGGGATCTCCCAAAACCACCTTCTGAATCTGTTGCTGCAGGATGAAATGAAGCCACTACAAAGCAGTGCCCCAATTCCCTCCCAAAAGAATACATGGGTAAGGGCACTGAAAACTGCTGAGAAATCCCAGAGAACCAACAGAAACACAGTCTTCCGCCTAGGTCCCAGCATGAGTCATCCATCCAGGTGACCAGTGTTCTATACATTCAGTAACCAGGTCTGAAGCCATAATGAAATGGAACAAGATCAGTACTACTCAAAGTAGTTGTTCATGGATCACTGCCAGTCCACAAGTGATTGGCAGCTGGACCCTGGCAAGTTTCCATAAAAGAAAAAAAAATCATTATCAGTCCCTCACATCAGATAACTTGAGATGTACTAATCTAGATAATCCATCTCACTCCAAGAACTCCTAGAACTGAGAAGCCATTACACACTTCAGTACCTTGCCAATAATGGAGACTAGCCAATAACTAGCCAAAATAGTAGGGTCAGGTAAGGCTGTATTTAAAGAACAGTCTTACAAATTTCTCTTACTTTTATTTAGATATAGTCCTTCCTTGCAAACAGGCATTCACCAGTCTCCTTACCCAACTGATCATTCTCCACCATCTGCTTGTATAGGCTAAGAAGAGCAAGCATCCAGCATACACATATGACCTCATATATCCCTCATCCTTGCTACAGGCAAATGGAAAAGCATTAATTATTGCTTGATTTGCAGAAGCCAAAGTTGTAACCACTGGAACTGCATCAACTACAGCATCCAATGAGAATGAATCTATTTTATCTGCAAAGTGCCATGCAAATTTTTCATACCAATCTGTAGGCTACATTCTGCTCTCATTAGCCAGAAAATTTAATAGGGCTCTGACAGTTCAAAACAGCTGTGCTGAGTAAGTATGAGCAGATGCAATGCTGGCAGAGAAAGAAAAATTCTTCTTTTGCTACCAGCCTTGCCACACAGTAGACTTTCCTGTGAACTCCAACCTATGTACGATTAGACTCATTTTGCACTGTTGTTCTACTAGCCACCCCCTTATTTCATCACCAGCAACCCTAGTAAACTACAGAGCTAAGTTAGAGCTACTCTGAGGAGAAATTGTGTCCACTGCCCTGGTCATTTCATCATTCCAATGGTCAGTCAGAGATTCAACAAAATCACTTGTTGCAACAACACAAATTTCCCCAAAAGTTATCAGAAGACCATCTGGAATCATCAGCCCCTTCAAATTAACTATACTTTAGCAGTGGGTCTCTTACCATACATATGAAATTCCTATACACATGAGCTGAAAGATATGCACTGATTATCCATTAGACACTGAGTGATGTTCAAGCTGTTACTTTTGATTTATAAGGCCCAGTTACAATGTTGAAAGTGGGGCTGGAGCTCTGTTTACTTTACCATGGCCTAATGAAGATTGTTTGATTACAGTGAGGACTGAGAAATGGGATCTCCATTGAAATAAGAAAGACACCCAGCGCTGGACATTTTGACTAAATTTACCTGTTTATCCAAGTGTTTTCTTATTTTCCTGATTGTTAACATCAGTTGCCCATTATCAGTTACCCCTATGTTTTCTATGGAGTTTGTTAATTAGGTTTATTATTATAGGTTTTACTAAATTCATTTTAAACTACATTGAGGGTTTTTTTTTTTATAATTTTTTACCGAAAAGCAGTATCAAAACACTGCAATAACTGTATTTACTCAGTGGTGGCTGTTGGATCCCATGTCATGAGACAGTGAGTCCACTAATCTGAACTTTAAAGGAGCTATAGGTTCCAGACTAAAGTCTAGAGTGAGTGAGTGTGTGCGTGTTTACCTATATCCAAGGATCTCAGGACAGCATATAATAAAATCAATCTAAATAGTTTAAAACAATTTAAAACAATAAGAATAACTTGTTGAAAGATGAAAATCATATTAAACCATTTCACATTTCAGACAGTTTTAAAACAATTAAAGCAATTTAAAACCAGATATTATTCAGTTAGCTCAACCAGCTTCTTTTTGCTACATCTCTGTACACACATTTCATGTACTCAATAGCTACACACGATCTCAAGGTAGGCCTGAACTGAGACATTCCCAGATATGTCCCACTAGTTCTGTCATAATCTAGCTAAGTTTGCTCAGAAAGAAGCATAGAAAAAAGAGAGTTGGGAAATATCACGTGTCACTATTTTTATTGTTCTCCATTCTTCATCCTGTGACATGATGTGAGCAGTCCCCACAGTATTGGAAACACACATAAAAATTTAGTACTAATCCCACTCCTTGTTTCTCCCAAATTATTCAGACATTTTGGCATATAGTTTATGGTTGGAATGCGATCTGAGCACGTCACATCTAGAGAGATCCTGAGAACATTTTACTAGAACCCAAGAACAACACTATGTCTGAGAACATCTAAGAAGAAATCTGCCCTACAGTCACTCTCACCATTCACAAGGCCTGTTCATCAATGAAGTGCCCAAGCACTTTACTCCTAAAACTAATGGCAAGAGCAAAAATTTGAGCAAGCCCATAATTCACATTTTCAAGGTAAGAGATGACACCCTTACTAAAAATCCCATTCAGACTTGAAATAAGCTGCACTGTCCTAATGAAACTTTGTCATTGACTGAGATATTACACTAATTCAAGACTGATATCCAAAAGGCAATTCAAATAATAACACTAGAAAGGAGTTATTGATCTAATATGGAAAGGAGAAGGAAGAAAGACTACAAATTAGCACTGGAAAACTGAACGAGATCATAAGGTAAAATGTTCTGATTTAAAATATATTCTTTATATATAAAGATTTAATGTAAGATGTCCAGTTAGATATACACAAGTCTATTTTACACTGTTTTTTTCTCGAGCACAAGTTCATTATTTCCAGTTTCTGCAAATACAGTAGTTTCCTTTTAAAAGCCTAGGGGAATTTCATCCATATTTTCATCCACATTTTCACATGTATGAAAAATGCATAGGCATTTGAGTACGCATTTGCTTAATGCACCCTCTTTTTATTTTTATTAATTTTTTTATTGGAGTGATTAATAAACTTATATACATACAAAAAATTCCAGCAATTAATACAAAACCATTGATACTTCACCTATGACTAATAAATTGTCCCAATAATTATACATATATTTATTAACTTTCTTACTGCTATAAACTTTCCCTTCCTCCCCGCCACCCCAGGAAAGAAAGTTAATTTACATATAAAACTCCTTTGCTTTGATGTGGAGAATCATATTAATTGTATCTTTTATAATTTTGTACCCCTCTCTTTCTTTAATTGTTTCTACTAGTTTGTTCCACTTCCTTTGCCAATAACCTCCTTTCAACTGACCCATATATCTCATTTTTCTTTTAAATATAAAATCAAACACTATATATTCTGAAATATAATACTGCCATCTATCCACCTTCCATTTTTGTTTATCTTTCGATTTGAATGCAGTGCTTGAGCTGCCCTCAACATTTGTTTCAGCAAGTATTTCTCATCTCTATCCAATCCCAAATTCTTTGCATTGCACTTGCCTAACATGCACAGTTTTGCTAGTCATTTCTTCTAATATTTCTCTTTTCTCCTCCTGCACACAGTTTTGTTCAGTTTTCCTGAAGCCTTGTATTTTGGTTTGGAGACATGTATCGCAAAATTAAGAAAAAAGTACTTGTGATCTGGTTCATGTAATAGTAGAGAAAGTAGAAAATCAGTTCAGATTGTATCAACCTGCAAACCAAACAAATTTCTCCAACATCTCCATATAGAGCAGTAGCCAAATCCTTTATTTATTTATATCTGAAGAAATTCTTCAGTGAAGGAGTGAGCATTTTAATTTGATCAAAAAGCTAACTACTACAATCTCAGAAGAAAGATTGACTCACTGTACTCTATCATCATGTGCATTACATGAAAAGGAGCCCAGCAGATGGCAAACAACACCACAACAGTTACCATCATGATAATTGCTCGTTTCTTCTTCCTGAAAGAGAGGGAGAGCCAGTATTAAGAATTTCTACACAAATGTTTGGCAGAGGGGGAAACACAGATGATTTGGGTGGTGGAAAGCCTGTGGTAAAAGCAGATACGCCATGGACAGAAGGCTCCAGTTTAGCATGGGAAATACCATTCCCTAAGATGGGAGAGCTGCTGCTGCTCTAAGCAGGAAATTGTAAATAAGATAGAACAATGGTCTGATTCAATATGAGAAAGCTTCATATCATCACGACAATTTTATAACACATTTTTACAACAAGTATGTGGCAAAGTTCACATTTTTCATATAAGCATCACTTCACACTTCACACACACTGAATCTAATTTGCCATCTTACTGCCCACTCTCCCAGTTCAGTGAGATCCTTTTTGGAGGTTGTCATACTCTGTTTCCAGTCCTACGACCTTAAATACTTGAGTAGCATCAGCAAATATCACCACTTTTCTAATTCTAGCCAGTTTGTGAAGAAGTTTAAAAACCATCAGTCCTATATAGATCTGTAAGGAACCCACTGCTCCCATTCTTCCATTTATTCTTAATCTCCACTTCAAGTTCTTTAACCAGTTTTCATCCCATCAGACAAATGTGCTACAATTTTTCTTCACTCTGTAAGGAGAATCTGTCCATTTTTACAGTGAGACTGTTCCTGAAATATTATAATAACATGTTTCCGTTTTGAAAAATTACAAAAAGTAACATTACTTCCTGGAAACGAACAATGTAGTTGTTGTGGTGTGCCTTCAAGTTATTTCTGATTCATGGCAACCATAAGGTGAGCCTATCACAGGGTTTTCTTGGCACGATCTATTCTGAGAGAGTGTGATCTGCCCAAGGTCACACAGTGGGTCTTCATGGCTGAACTCAAACTCTGGCCTAGCACTCTGGTCTGGTCCAGCACTCAAATCACTACACCAAATTGGCTCCCAGCTACATCAATGCGAGACCTAATTCAGGCATTATCTTTTCTGAATTAAGTAAATATAACAGAAAGGGGAGTTCTCCTGCCCTGTTCTCTCCACCACCAACTCTTTAAACTTCTGCGGCAGATCATAGTCCAAAAATGAAAGCTTCCTGTATCCACAGTTGCTCACCACATGATTTGGAACCTTGATTTCCCACTCCTTCTTTGACCCTCACCCATTAGCCACTTTTCCTTGTAAATAAGGAAGATCTTTGAAGCACCATTATACACAGTTGTTTGTTGCCATAGGCTTAGTCCACAGAATAACATACTGTCATACTCTCAACATTTCATGGAGAAAACCTTGGACATGTCTGACCAAGCAACATCAGAGTGTGGATAAGATGATAAAGGTTATTAATGAGGAAGAACAGACAAGCTAGAAGATGCTGCAGCTGCTTGCTTTTACCTGAGCCTACTGTGAAGGGCAAGATTTCAGTTCTTCCTCTCCTCCCCCAGGTTAATAAAGAGCAAATGACGTCTTCCCTTTGAAATCAATTTGCAGCAATGGAAGTAAGCTAAGAACATGTGGGTAAAGTGTAGAAGGAGAGAGAACGTGTGTGTGTGTGTCTGCAAAATGTTTTGAAAAAATTATACCGTCTCTAGAGTTTTTTTGGCTTTAAAACTGCTATACTCTGCTTCCCTGACAATCTGAATGACACAGCTTCTAGGCCAGCTGAAGCAGAGTGAGCTGGCTACCTCAGACGAAAGATTTTGAAAGTCTTAAAAGGGAGGCAAATTTTTAATCACAGTAGGTAGAGATGTGCTTGTGTAATTAAGCTTGACTGTGGCTGCCAAATCATGACAGTTGGAGATGGTACTCTGTGTAGCTATATTTGCTCAATGACACTCTCAAAGAATTCTGAAAGCTGAAAGAGACAAAAGTTTCTTTTACATAATCCAATAAAACACTCTGTAGAGATAAAAACTGACAACACAAACCGTGATATCTTAGACATCTCATTCCCATGAATGGCTTGCAGAACAGAAGCATCTCCCACTCTCTTCTTAATCCAGAGCTCATAACCAATCTTACTGTAGAGCAACAGCATCAACATCAATGGAAGGAGGAAGAGAATGACCAAAATGAAAGTGGCATATATCTTCTGGTGAACTGGACTGGCCCATTCTTCCAAGCAGCAAACATATTCTTTCTCATAAAGGAAGTCATATTTATTCTGAAACAGATCAAGAAGGGGTCCTGTTTAGTACAGAAAAAAAGCCTTTGTCAATAGATTGTGAATGAGAGGAATATGCAAAGCCTTATAGGCTATGATGAGTCTACACAGAGTGCCTACTACTAACCTAAGACCACTGATCCACTCATGCAAGTACAAGCATACTGTGGTTAATGAAGTAGACATGTTTCCAGGCACCACTTCTTTACTAGAAGCAGAAATAATGTGGCAATAGACTTGGTAAGCAGGGGTTTGCCATTGCCTTCTTCTGAGGCTAAGAGAGTGTAACTTGCCCAGTGGTTTTTCATGGTCAAGCAGGAATATGAATCCTGATTGAGGTATGCCTGCACCTTCCAGTCTTGTGTTACTACACAAGATACTTTAGGTGATGGACTGGCCATTTTTGCAGTAAATGTGACTTATCAAACTAAAGTGTGAACAATTTAAGAACACCATGACCCTGCTTGATCTAGCTCCATCACTCTTCCATTGACGGACTGCATATCCTTGTAACAAATCTAGACCTAACCATCCAATTCACCTCTGTTCTCATGGTAAGAAATGGGAAAATTCGAAACATTAGCTTCTTTACTTGGGGAGTCTCACCATAAGAAAGAAGTAGCGGTCTCAGAAGTTCTCTGTCACGCTGTCCTGTGCCAGCAACCAGCCAAAATTTACAGCTCTCTAATTGAAGTCTTTTATTAGCACCACAAGCAAAGTTCATAACAGTTTGTTAGCCAGTTACTGGTTCTTGTTTTACAGTCCAAATCCATAGTTAATTCAAAGCAATAGTCCAGTAGCAAAGTCCATACACAAAGCAAGGGTCAAGGTTTCCAGAAACACAAGCAAGGGATCCAAACATGAGGCATGCTGTTTCTGCTGATAAGATCAGTTGTCTGTAGTGGTTTCTTCCCATCTGTTTCTCTGTTTATATAGGCTAACAGCCACTCCCAGCTGTTTGCATGATTGATGTGTCCGGACTATATAAACACTGAGTCTCCTGGACTCTCCCTTTTCCACTTACACTGGCTGCTTAAGTACTGTCCCTTTCATGTCTCTGTGCTGTGGCTGTTGGGAAGGATTCTGTCTGAGTTCTGGGAGGGGGTATCACACACACCCTAAATGCTATACAGTACCAGCAGAGCAGAAATGTGTACTACTGGAGTTCCATTGTTCCATTGTCCCACTTGCTCAAGCTGAGCTTCCTGTGGTCCCTCTGCATGCAGTTGGTTGGCGCAACTGGAAATTGTTGCCCCCTTGCATATGTTGTGTATAGGCACAGCACTATTTGCACTAATGGGATGACAATACTGGAAACTGACCAGAGGTTTTTACTATATGCCAGTATTTTTCGAAACCAAAGTAGCTGAATAAATTACTTAGCATTTTCCTTTAAGTGAAATTGGAAGTGAAGTTAATGGCTCAACAGAAGATGTAAAAATACACTAGCTAGTATATTAAAAAATGCATCTTTATAGGAACAAGTGTCATCATATGGTACTTCCACTGTTAGGAAAAATGGAAAGGCAGGGTAGAAACTGAATGGTTCTCCTGAGGTTGTCACAGAGAGTCAGGAAAAAAAAGGGAATTTGAAAAGATTATTTGGTTACAAAAGCAATACACAAAGAAATTCTCCTGTACAAGAATCATTGAAATGCACTCGGCTTGTGCAAAAGTAAAGATATTTATTTTTATCCTACTAAAGTTACTATTAGTTATACAGAAGCGAGGGCTACTGAACTAGATGAATAGTTAGCTTACCCAATTTCATTACAAATCTGAAGCTTTCATGGGAGTATACATAATACACAAAAAAGCTAATAACAAAGAAATATCAGTTTAAAACATACATTAAATTAAGAATAGTAGTAACACACTGTGTTAACAGCAAAGAATGCTCTTTTCTCTAAACCAGCACTAACAATTTTGGAACACAAGGTCAACAAAGTCAACAAAGCTAGTGCTGAATGTACCTTTGTAAGGAGGCCATTCCACAATTTGGAGGTCATCACAAAAAAAATGGCTATTCATCCGTAGCGTCCACTAGCTCTTACTATTTAGCAGGCCTCAGATTCTCATCTTGGGGTACAGAGAACTAGCCTTTCCCTGCTGGACTCTTTAGCCTAGCAAACCATTTTTCCTTGTAACAAGATTCCAAGTTAGCATGCCACAAAAATGCTAAGTGTATCCATTGTTTACCATTTGCAATGATCTTCAGTAGACCAAAAAGTGGTTCTTCCTCTTTCACAAATCTTCTGTTCCTTTTTACCTTCTGTTGTTTTGTTGTCCTTTGCAGGACAGTGCCTATTGTTGTTGTGTGTCTTCACATCATTTCTGACTTATGGCAACTCTGAGGTGACCCTATCATGGGGTTTTCTAGAGCTGAGAGAGTTTGACACACCCCACTGATCACCCAGTGGGTTTCCATGGCTAAGTGGGAAACTGAACTCTGGTCTCCAGGGGCATAGTCCAGTGCTAAAACCACTATATCACACTGGCTCTCTAAGAGTACCTGTTAAGAGAAACATGTATAGGAAATAGAAGAAGGGGGAAACCACCAAAGAAGAATTTAAGCAAGTAGCCAGGAGATGTAGGGAGGAGGTCAGAAAGGCTAAAGCACAGAATGAACTTAGGCTGGCCAGAGACATTAAAAACAATAAAAAGGGCTTTTTAAAATATGTACGCAGCAAAAGGAAAAAGAAGGAGACGATAGAGTCGCTGCGCAGAGAAGTTGGCGAATTACCCACAGGGGGAAGAGAAAAGGCAGAACTACTTAACACCTTCTTTACTTCAGTTTCTTCCCAGAAGGATACAAACACTCAACCTCGCGGTTGGGGAGCAGGGGAGGAAGCAGGGGAAATGAGGCACATAATAAGTAGAGAGGTGGTACAGGAATACCTGGCCACATTGGATGAATTCAAGTCTCCAGGGCCAGATGAATTGAATCCTAGGATATTAAAAGAGCTGGCAGAGGTCATTTTGGAACCGCTTGCTATAATCTTTGAGAAATCTTGGAGGACAGGAGAAGTTCCAGCAGACTGGAAGAGAGCAAATGTTATCCCCATCTTCAAGAAGGGAAAAAAGAGGACCCAAATAATTATCACCCAGTCAGCCTGACATCAGTGCCCAGAAAGATCCTGGAGCAGATCATTAAGCAGTCAGTTTCTAATCACTTAGAAAGCAATGCAGTAATCATGAGAAGTCAACATGGATTTCTCAAAAATAAGTCGTGCCAGATTAATCTTATCTCTTTTTATGATAGAGTTACTAGCTTGATAGATGAAGGGAATGCTGTGGATGTAGCATATCTCGATTTCAGTAAGGCCTTTGACAAAGTTCCCCATGACATTCTTGCAACGAAGCTAGTAAAATGTGGGCTGGACAGGGCTACTGTTAGTTGGATTTGTAATTGGTTGACCGACCAAACCCAAAGGGTGATCACGAATGGCTGCTTTTCATCCTGGAGAGAAGTTAATAGCGGGGTGCCACAGGGTTCTGTCCTGGGCCCAGTGCTGTTCAATATTTTTATCAACAACTTGGATGAAGGAATAGAGGGCATGCTCATCAAATTTGCCGATGACACCAAATTGGGACGGGTTGCTAATACGCCAGAGGACAGGATCAAAATTCAAAATGACCTGGATAGATTGGAAAGCTGGGCCAAGGCTAACAAAATGAAATTCAACAGAGAGAAGTGTAAGGTCCTACACTTAGGTAGAAAAAATGGAATACAGAAATATAGGATGGGGGACACGTGGCTGGATAGCAGTACATGTGAAAGGGATCTAGGAGTCTTCATAGACCACAAGCTGAACATGAGTCAGCAGTGTGATGCGGCAGCCAAGAAAGCCAATGCAATTCTCGGCTGCATTAATAGGAGTATGGTGTCTAGATCAAGGGAGGTACTGGTACCACTCTACTCTGCTTTGGTTAGACCTCATCTTGAATACTGTGTCCAGTTCTGGGCACCCCAATTCAAGAAGGACATGGTCAAGCTGGAGCAAGTCCAGAGGAGGGCAACCAAAATGGTGAGAGGCCTGGAAGCCATTGTCGGGGGGCCCGGCATGGCCGAGCCCGCCGGCGCCTCTGAGGCCGCCTCGGACACGGTCTCTGGGGCGGAGGAGGACCTGGACGGCTTCCTGGAGGCCGCGGAGGGCACCGCCGCCGAGGGGGAGCGCCCGGACGCCGCGTAGGCCGCCGCCGCCGAGGGAGAACGCCTGGACGCTGCGGAGGCCGCCGCCGCCGAGGGAGAGCTCCCAGATGCCGCGGAGGCCACCGCTGCCGAGGGAGAACGCTCGGACGCCGTGGAGGACGCTGCTGACACCGGCAGACCCGCTGGCGGCACAGAGAGCATCCCGGTCCCCTCACCAGCGGGCAAGGCGGGCGCGGGCTCGCCGGGGTGGGTGGGCCCCGGGCTCAGTCCTGGGGCTCCGCCCATCCACGGCTCCGACCCAGAGGAGGCTTCCGCCCCTCCTCCCACATTCCAGCAGC
Source organism: Ctenosaura bakeri (assembly GCA_948474755.1). Lineage (NCBI taxonomy): Eukaryota > Metazoa > Chordata > Lepidosauria > Squamata > Iguanidae > Ctenosaura > Ctenosaura bakeri. The sequence continues at coordinate 265,594 of CAOLHI010001998.1, read as the reverse complement.
AGCAGCGAAGCAAGGAGGCTACCCGCCGATCCTGGCACTTGCTGGAACAGCGGCTGCGGGCTGAGGGCTCCCAGCTGGCTGACAGCTCCCAGCTGTGAGCCCAGCTGGGAGCTCGCAGCTGCGAGCCTGCGTCTGGATTGGCCACTGCCGGCTCAGGGGCCTACTTAGGGCGGGCATTGGGCAGGGGGAGGCACGGAGCAACAACCGTCAGCTCTCCGTGTGCCTCCCACCCGCGTCCGGTTCCAGCCTCACTTGCCTGTGACGGCATCCAGAGATCCAGCCAGCCAAGACCCCTGCCAGCGTCCTGGGTGAAGTAACCCTTCTTTGTTTTCTGTTAAAGCCTGCTGATTGTTTAAGGCGTAACCTGAGTTAAGGACTGTTTTGCATGAGTCCTCTGTAACCCTTGGTCTACTGGCAGAAATAAACGCAGGCAGATCCCAGCCGTTTGACCCGCATCTGCTTGACCCCAGCCCGCTGCTGACAGCCATGCCCTATGAGGATAGACTTAGAGAGCTGGGTATGTTTAGTCTGCAGAAGAGAAGGTTAAGAGGGGACATGATAGCCATGTTTAAATATTTGAATGGATGCCATGTAGAGGAATGAGAGGGCTTGTTTTGTGCTGCTCCAGAGACCAGGACAAGGAGCAATGGATTCAAGCTGCAGGAAAGGAGATTCCACTTGAACCTCAGGAAGAACTTCCTGACAGTCTGGCAGTGGAATATGCTGCCTCAGAGTGTAGTGGAGTCTCCTTCCTTTTTAAGCAGAGGCTGGATGGCGATCTGTAGGGAGTGCTTTGAGGGTGTTCCTGCATGGCAGGGGGTTGGACTGGATGGCCCGTGTGGTCTCTTCCAACTCTACATTTCTATGATTTCTATGATTTCTAACAATGTGGCAATGTGTTTAGCAGATCTTTATTCATCTTGAATAGTTCTTAAAGAGTCAACTAGCTCAATGAAACAACAATAAAAGTTATGGCAAAGGATAGTGTAAATTTAAAAGAAACAGTGTCAAATCACCACAAGTCTGGCCCAAGACATTTTGCTGCTGGGTGCAAAGTTCAAAACAGTGACCACTCCCAGTTCCATGATTTGCAGCTGATTCTTCTTTTGATATTAGTGATGCAAATCAACCATATATGAAGGCAGCAAATTAAGGGCATATGGTTCAGTCTTCCAACATTTTTCTATTGCTCCCCACCTCTAGTAGTCTGCGACCTGAGATGGCAGCTTCATTTCACCTAATGTGTGGAGACCAGCCTTGACTCACAGCAAAATTTTCAGAAACAGCAGAGATAAACTTTAGAAGCCAAGTGTTTGACCAAAACAGTGTGGCAGGCCAACAGAAAATTATTTTCAAGCAATATATTATAAATCTAGCAAGCTATCTCATAAACATCTCTCTTCTGTTACAACCATGAGGGCTGATTATAGGAACAATATGAAGTCTATTGTTCCTCAACAGACACAGGTCCCCCTTGAATTTGTACAATATTGTTCATTTCCAAGGTCACTGTGTAAGCTACTATCTAAATACCATATAAACACTTCTACATTTTTCTATATTTTGTAATATTCTTCTCCTGTGCAGCAGTCATAAGAGGCATAATAGTTGACCTCTGCTGTGAACACAAGCTGGGTATAATCACACAAGAGAACAGAATGTACCTCCAGCCTCTGTACATGCCACATAGGTGACCCAACAATAGCTGCCAGCAACCAGACTATGCCTGAAAATAAAGAAAGGATGTTTGTTATTTTTTAAGAAAAGCAACATATGAAATCTGTATTTGACAGTAGCCTACTGACATTTTTGCTTTAATTAGTCTTGTAGCCATATGGAACAACTGGGATATTTGACAAACATTGCAGCAAATTCTTCTATATTAGCAAGCATATGGAAGATAGCTGCAATTGGGGCTAATGTTCAGGTATACATCTAGCTCAGTTAGAAAATTCAAAATAATGAGCTTTTTAATGGATTAAGTATAAAAACCTACATCTCCAGTCCAAATAATAAACACAGACTAATATGGCTTTGGGAGTACTCTCCCATTCAATTAACAGAGGAACTAAAAGTGATTCATCTCCAACTCTGGACCTGTTTAAGCAATTCATCATCTGAAATCCTACCCTATCTACCATTACAAGGGAAATTTATGGCAAATTCCACACAGTGCCTGGATATAAAATAGGCCCCATGATGGGCAAACTGCTGGTGCTCATCAAATTATTCTGAACATATGAAAGCCATCAGCAGTGTTCTAGTGAGGAGGAACCCCTGATACAGCAAAGGCATAAAACAAGAGTAAAAAGATTTTAATGCATCACCAAAGCAGCTGTCCTCTCCTTTTCTTCCATGGGACTGTGATCACTGCCACTCATACAAGGCACTGTTACATGCTGGGAATCAGTGAAACTAGTTAATTTCCACAGCGAGCACATCTTTGAGAGACTGCAAAAAGGTAGCTGGTTCAAGGAACTTCAGATGCAGAAAACTTCTTATTCTGGACCTTCATACAAAACAGCAACCACAGGCCACAGCTCCAGCTGCTAGTCCCAAGTAGAGTATACCCAGTGCATCACTGGAATCTATGGGTTTTTCTAAAATTTTATTCTATTATGAATAAGCAAACAAAAAAAAATACAACAGAAAAACATAGCTTAGTGAACCCCCTCCCCTCTTTACATGCATTCTGCAATCATTATAACAATGAAAATGTTATAATAGATAGTTAAATAAAGGGAAGAAATTTAGAAAAGGACAAAAACAGGAAGAAGGAAGAAAAAGCGAAAGAACAAAGAGGGGACAGGAGGCTTCTACAAATCTAAAACGGTGCCATTTACCTAAGCTTGGTTAGAAATACAAATAATGACAAACATGAGGAAATGATTAGAAGGTACTCTTTCAAAATTTTAGCTAATTTTCTGGAAGACCCAGGTATAATAGAAGTCTAATACTTGTTATAAAACAGACTTCTGTGAAACTATGTCCTTTTATTATCAAGTTCCCATTGAATCAATAAATATACTCTAGTTGAAACTAACAATTGGATTTAATCCAGAATGTTTGACAGATAACAGACTTGCAGAATGAATTATTCCAGTGTTGTATGTGTTACACTGGCTTCCAGCTTACTACCAGGCTGGGCTAAAGTCCTAAATGGCTTGGGAGCAGCTTGTCTAAATGTCTTTAAAAGTCTGTCTTTTTCTCATGAGTCTAGCAGCCAACTGGATTAATTACTGCAGGGCACAACTCACTTTTAGATGCTTAGCCTCCTGGGAAATACATCAGAACCTTCTCAATACGGGCACTAACATTACAGGAAGACCAGTTGGCTGCCTCCATCTTGGCCTTGAGGTTAGCAGTACAGGTATTCCTGTTTTCCATTTTGTTTAACTGTTCTCTTGCTATTGTTGCTGGTTCTTTCAACTGCTTATACAGTGGCTCCTTGTAATTCAAGCTACGGGTTATTGCTTTGGCTTTGTCATGTACCAGGAAATTTGCCTAGCATAGTCCAGACTAATGTAGATGATCTGGCTTATAATAGGAGCACCTACATTCCTTAAAATTTGTTTCACAGTAACTTCCACAAAAAATGAATTGAAAATGAAAAAAAATGAATCAAAACAGCAATTTCCTCATTAAAAAGTTTGCTGATCAGTTCTAAAATTATATTAAAAATCTTGAGAAATCCACCCAAGTCTAAAAAGGATCCAAAACACTGGATTAAAATTGTAAGAAAGGAGATTTTGATTAAATATTAGGAAGGACTCTTTCTTGTGGTAATTGCTATTTGATAGTAGAATTAATTATCTTGGAGGGTGATAGAATCTAGTTTGTTGGAAATATTTAAACAGAAGCTGGAGGCCACCTTTCAGGAAAGATTTTCTGTGGATTCCTGCACTGGCAGGTGTCTGGACTAGATCATCCCTGAGTCTCTTTCAATTCTATGATTTTATTAGTCCTATCACAATAGATCAAAATTGGTTCATACGTGTTCACTCTAGAGCTAAAAATATAGAAATCTAAAGCACTCCACTTATCAACCATTAAGGCTGATAAATCAGATCCAAAACCTTACCATAATCTTCATTTTGGTTCAACTAGAGAACACACCAGCTGAATAGTGGATTGTGGGAGTTGTGGGTGACAGGTTGAGGTGACAGGTGGGTGACAGACTGAGGAAAATAGCTCTAAAGTTTTCATTTCAAAATTGACAAAACAGCTAGCAATTTGCTATATGGAGAAACAACAGAGTAGTCCAAGACTTTACCAAGTATGGTGTATGCTCTTCTATTGGTGTACTGCCACTTCATTTTTAGTGGGTGGACAATCCCATTGTGCCTTTCTAGAGCAATGCAGGTCATTGTAAGGATCTCAGTAACTATTGCAGTAGATTGGACAAATGGCACCATCTTGCATGCAAAGGCACCTAGAAAAGATGAAAACAAAAATAAAAATGCACATCATAAATAGAATCAGTATCGATGTTAGTAACCACATTACAAAACCAGGAGCAATGGAGGCAACATAAGTTTTTCATTTAATGACTTATCTTAGAGATTTTTTACAACAGGGTAGGGAACTTGGCCCTCTAGACATTGCTGGAGTGCAAGCAATTCAGTCTCAACCAGTGAAGACAATGGTGAGGAATGATGGGCACTGCAATCCAACAAGATCTGAAGGACCACAGTTCCTTACCCTTATTTGATAATCTGAGGTGTGTTTTCTTGACATTAACTGCTTCCATGTCTGTTCTGAAAACAAACACCTACTCAACAATGCAACAATTCTGAGCAGAAAGAATTTTGCATCCCCATCTGTTACACTTGTTGTTTAAGTTTGCTGATAGACTTGAATCCCTAACACTGAATGCAATAAGACAAACATTAAAATAAATAAAAGTAATCCTTCTTGCCCATCTGCTCTGTATACTGAATAAATCAATAGGCAGCACGGTCCAGATAAAGTTAAGCACTTTTCAATCCCATCTATTTCAATAAAATAAGACATGTGATCTTCTCATACTGAAATCAGTAAGTTCGGAACTGCCTCAACTTTGGCTGGCTCAAGCCCAGCCACTATAAACATATATCCTTTAATATACTCCCTAAATAGCCAAACCAAAACTTCAATATTACCTTGTCAGCCAGCATTTGGTCTAAACTAAATGATTATTATGGTTATCCTGGTGACAGATAAAATCAGCACAGTAGGACACTCTATCGATATAATTGCATTTCTCTGTGTGAAAATGACAGTGGTTGTTCATCCTCTACACAAAATAATTGCTTGTCTCAAGCAATTATTGAGTAAAGGGAACAAAATTAAACCCATAATCACATTTACCAGAAAACAATGAATTCAGTATAATAACATTTATTAGACACAAGTTTGATAGTAACAGGGGAGAAATGGACCCCCCTCGAATATTTCCAAAACTTAATTTCCAATTCCCCTTTTGCATTTGCATTATTGTTCAAATATTACTTTGTGAAGGCAATCACCCCACAAAAGGCATTTGTTTGGCTAATCAGATTTTGGTTCAGTAAGGATCACACTGATCTAATATCCCAGGCTGAAGAAACCACACTTCTCAAATGTGGGAGTCATAGATCATGGGGAAAGGGAGCAATCAGCTTTCCAGATGTTGTTGGACCTTAAATCCCAACAACCTTAGCCAGTATAGTCAATGTCAAAAATACTGGAAGTTGTAATCCAATAACCTCTGAAAGGATTCCCACTCCTGCATTAGGACATAACAGGACATCAGCAGTTCCAAACTCTGAGCAAAAGTTTTAAAATTTCCCCTTTTTGACACCACAGGAAAAAGAGAGAGGGTGCACAAATATAATTCCACCTCCTATGGTTAATGAGTTGGCATTTTGTCTGTGTTAGGTGAATCTGTCTAACCCTTACTGCTGATCAACTTCTGATCTCCATGTTCCATGATTTCCATGAAAAACTGGTTTAAAATGTCTCTCTAATGCAATATGGGAGCTGCCTACAGAAATCTACAGAAAAATCCAAATTCTCAACACTGAATTGATTGCCAACAATATGTCCACCTGCAGATACAAAGACAGAAGCAGATGTATCTGATGCTAAGGCATCACATTTTGATGAGAAAAAGTTGAGCTTCAGTAGGGTTGCCAGATGTTCAGGTCCCAGTTGGACATTCCAGACCTTGCCTTTGAGTTTCAGGCTGCACACAAACTCTCAGATCTCTAGCTGTGTAAGAGTTCCCTGCCACGAGGCTGTGTGTTTCCTCATCACTACCACCACCACCACCACCACGCCTTGTTCCTGTCAAAACCCATAATTTGCAAAACTTGTGGTCAGGTCAATTGGTTCTTGCATAGCCAATTGCATAGACTTTCCAGGGGACCTGCAACTAGCTTGGCTTCCTAAATACAGCCTATACTTGCTCCTCTGGCAGCAGGCTGGTGCTCACCAAGGTAGGAAAGCTCTGAAGATGAAGAATGAAAAAACTCTCCTGCTAACCCCGTCAATTCCAACAGCCACACAAGAGGAAGAAGAGTGTGGATTGACTCTATACAGCACATGTGAGATTGATTAGACATTAGATAGCATGGGTAGGTGCCAGGTAAGGAGGAAATGAGGCAGCAGAAAATGAATGAAGAGAAGGAAAAGCAATACTCAAAAAACAGTTGCAGAGCATTTTAGTCTTCCAGGATATGCCAAAAATAAATCTTTAGGTCTTGAAGGTGCTACTAGATTCCATTCCCCCCACTTGTCTTTTCCTCTTTTATGCTGCAACAGACTAACACAGCTATTTCTTGTGTGTGAGGTGAGCAAAGCAGAGTGCAAGCAAACAGACTGGAAGCAGAACCAGTCTCTGTTTGTGAGTTGGACCTAATTTGTATACCAGCTGTTGCTGTGCTGGCTGGTTCTGCCTGGGCCAGGCAGACTCTTAGGCCCTTTCCTCACGGAATTTGCCATGCAAAAGGGCACCTGGAGCATCGCACAATTGTGAGGAGCGATCCACATGACGCACTCACAATCGTGCAACGCTCCAGGGGCCAGCAGGCGCCGCTCGCGCACCTTTTCATTTTTGGCTGGAAGCCAAAAATGGTGAGTGATCACGCATTGTTCCCGGGCCCCGCGCGCACTTACCTGGCATGCAGAGCCTCCAGAGCTGCACCAGTCACGCTTCCTGCCCCAGCACAACCTGGGAAACTCCCAGGCTGCAACACAGAAGGAAGAGGTGGGGCTCACACAAGCAGGCAGCTTGTGCGGAGCTGACGCAGCAGGGACGTGAGAGCCTTTCACCGGAGGCTGCTCGCATGATCCCCGCACCCCAGCACCAGAAAAAGGTAAGGCGTGGAAAGGGCTTCAGAGTCATACCAAGACAAGCAGGCCACAGAGACTAAGCTCGAGACAGGGAAGAGAAAGAAGTTTATCACAGGAGGCAAGTAATAGCAATTACAACAAGATAATAGCGTGGACTTATCACATGACATCATTCATCTTCTGTTGTTCTCCCGGTGGACTGTTTGGAAAGTGATTCTTTTACAAACACAAAAAAATCCATTAATTATTTCCTTTGTAAAAGAAATGCTCTCCAAACTATCTCCCAGTGGGAGAATAACAGAAGAGGGAAATAACTTCATATGATAAGTCCCAGCCAAAGAACTATTATCCTGCTGTAGTTTCAATTTACCTGCCTCCTATGACAAACTCCAAAGACACAACAACAAAGAGTAGAAACGGAGACTGGCCTGCTGAAGAAAGGTGTCTTTCTCTCTCAATTAATTAATTAATTAATTAATTAATTCAGCAGATGTTTATTTAACTAGGGCTGGGAGTGCCAGGAGAAGGAAAAAGACTGGAATGTTTTGGTGGTGACAACAGGGATTGGGAGACAACGAACTGATGTGACGTGAAATGTGGTAACAACGGAGGAGCAGGGATGAGTGGAGAGAGACTGTACTGCCTAGTGAGTGGAGAGAGTGCGCAAAGTGAAAAGACTCAGCAAGTGAGCATGTGTAATGGATTAATGGTTAAATGAATAATTTATAATGAAGTGGAATGTGAATGGATGATGGGGAGGAAGGGAAGTTAGAGAGAATAAGGATCTTTGATGATTTTTTTAATGGATTCACTTTTGGAGCAGGGAGGAGATAGGTTGGAGACTGAATTTATATGCCATTATTCATATGCAGCTACTTATGTGATGAAATGTATTGTTTTTTTCTAATGAAATGTTTTATTAATTGGAATTATGGATTGGATGAAGAGGGAAATTTGACAGATAGTAGTTTGTGAATGAAATTGTTTTCCTGGTGATTAGATGTGGATTGCACCTGATTCTGAAGTGGAAGAGAGGAAGTTTGAGGAGTTGTATAAAATTAATTATGCATTCAGTGCACGCAGTGGATCAGGGTTTGTGGCCGGCAAACAGAAAAATGGAAGATACTTGGGTGAAGAAAGATGCCATCAGACAAGGACATGGAATGTGTTCCTGAGACAGAGGGAAGTGGAGCAATAGGAGAAGGCAGAGAAGTCTTTGTGTCTCTGGAAGGAGACTAAGGCCATTTCCGCACGGGGTGAGGGAATCGCCTCGTGATGCTACTCACCAGACTTTTGGGCTCCCCGGTCCGGTCCACTCTTCTCCGGAGCAGTGTGTGGCCGCCGCTCCGCACTGCTCCGGGGACGAAAATGGAGGCTTCCGGTTGGTCAAGGGTCTTGACCAACTGCTGAAGCTCACCAGCCTAAAGCCCGCCCCGGCAGATCACAGGCTTGCACCAATGCATGCTCTGTGCTTTTGAAAGATCTGTTTTTAGTGGTCTTTCAAAAGCATGCTGGACAACCACTTGGGGTCATTCCAGAGCGGGCTGGGGTGTGGATCTACGTTAGGTAGGTTCGATCCAGTCTGCTCCCAGGTGCAGACGTCCTCCCTGGAGGACCCTCTGCCCTGTGTTAAAAACCCCGTGTGGAAATGGCCTAAAAGAGACTACATAAATGAAAATAACATCTTAACATATCAGAAATTCTTATTACTTGGTGTGCTGGGAACTTGACCATTCCCATCCTGTGGGACTGCAACTCCCATCAAACCTATACCTTAAGTTTGGATGTTTGTGTGGGTGCATGTACGAAGTAGCTGCTGGAGATGCTCTTTCCCTGAGTTCCCTACAATGACCTTCTGGTGCCTGGCTAGAGGAAAGTAGACTAGAGTCAATGCTCCTTATCAGGTCTCCCTAATTAGGTGAAAACGAATTATTCTCTCCTGCACCTTGATCTGGGAACAACTCCTTTAGCTAGGATTTCTTTCTTAACATCCATCCAAGAAAACACATTCACTCTATATGCAAAAGAGGAAGACAGAAAGAGAAAGGGAGGGAGAAAGAGGGGGAATCTATGTGTACTAACGACAAACTGTGAGCAACTGTGGTTGATATATAATGCATAATATTTAATGACATCACCAGAGCCTGGCTGCCATGACATTACAAGGGGTGATCTCTAGGTTTCAATGTTTTGGCCTGGAAATCTCAGGGTCTGGAATGATTTCAGTTCGGCAGCCCTACAAGTCACATGCCGTCTCTAAGGAAAAGTATAGTGTAAGGCATTTGTGTTGCAGATAGCATCAAAACATTATGTTTATTATTTCTTCACAAATATTCTTTTCCACATTTTTATAGGCACTTCCTTTAAACTTTGCAGATTGAGAATGGAGACAGAAATTATTCTATAGAGAAATGAGATTTCAAATATCACTTGACTCACCTTTTTTTTCCTTCCAGATGGTAAGCTATTCTGCTCTCTGGGAAGTCCTTATTCTTCTTATGAAGATTTGCTATTCTCTGCTTAAGAATTTTTTTTAAATGGTGTTGGATGTTTTCCATGCTATTCTTCATCTCACTGTTTATCATTTTGAGTGCAGAAAAACAGCTCATTGTACAGAGAGCAGCATCTCAGGCTTAGTTAGAAATAATGAAAGCCAAGCACGTTTTCAGTGGTTTCCTTCATTTCAAATACAACCAACCAAACAAAAAAACACCTGAAGTATGTGTTTGCTATGTTTAGTAGGTACATTGTATTAGGCAATTGGCAGACTCAAGGGCTTCATAAATATACTTTTGTATTCAGTGCTAAAATCTCAAGGACATTTCAGTCACCTTGATCCACAGTTTTGAAGGAAAGAAGAGATACAATTCAAAGAAACAAATTTCTGAGCTTTCTGTTGCTATAGAGAAACATATAGGCATACCCCAGTTAACAAAGCCTGACAAAAAAGCTCCTTCTTACAAAGTCTTTCTATAGGAATCCAGCTCAGACCTGCTTTTCTTGCCTTCTTTCTAGCTGGATGTTTTTTGTAACAGTGGCATTGCATGGATGGTGATGGAGGGCTGGGGAATGTCAAGCTTTCCCTGTTGGATTGCAGCAGCCACTCTGCAGTAAACAATGCAATAAAGCTTGACCTGGGAAAGAATAGGATTCTACTCTAGCTGATCCTGCTGTAGCTGTGTGTGCTTATGTACAATGGAAAGGTAAACAGCTGCCTCTGGAATCACTTACTGAGCATGTGTGAAGAGCAAAGCAGAAAGAAAAGGGGAAAACATTAACCTGCCTCATCAGCTAACCTGGCATGTTGCAAAAGCATAGATGAATAATTTTGCCAGCATAATGGAAATCATAAGAAAAGTGGAGGCCATTCAAAGAAAAATATCATGCCAGGATACATTTTGGAAGAAGCTCTCTTATATCTCTATAAGATTCAAAGTGTTTTGTTTACTTATGCAAGGCATACATTACTTCGATTTTTCCATTTCACATATGCATGTCAGTTTTGAAGTTGCTGAAACATGTTGAATTGCTCTTCTTTTTTGTGGTGCAGGAATCTACCTGTACTTTCCATATTTGTTCTATTTCTGGTACCAATGTTTCTGTTAAAGAAGTAAAGTCCAAGAATACATCTACTTTTGTTAACTGAGTTATACCTGAATTACTATTCTTCTCACACACACCTCAATTCTAGTATAATTTGAAAATCTCACTTTCCTCTTGCATTCAAAATTACTTCCCCATCTGGTGCTTTACATGGAAAACCTTTAGCTTTATTGTATGTTTATTGTATGTTTATTCTACTTCCTCATGCTGCCATTTGGCAGAGTGGAGCAATTCTATGCTGGGGCCTGGAGGGGGGAGCAGCCTCCTGGTTTTACTTCATGACCTCTGTTAAAAAGAAGTCCTATGTGTCACAGCCTGACATAGGCCCTCTAAACTAGCTTACTGCAATCCAACATGAACTGGAGGCACACCATCCCAACATACCACTCCTACATAATCTAGAGTGCCACACAATGCCTACCCCTCATGTAAGGGAAAGCCTTCCATACAAGAAGATGCCTCTTGCCAACACTAGTTTGTGAAGCTCACTTATTCTCCTGTTATCAGAGGGCAAAACACATTCTGTGCCAAAGAGCCCACACTGCTGCTCTTGCTTCCCTGTAAAAAAAAATTAAAAAAAAGAAAAAAAAAAACTAGATCCACTACAATGAGCTTAGAACTGGCAGTACCAGATATTTCACTTTGCCAACATCATGGGAAAAAGGAATATTGCTATGGACCCCACACGGCCCAACTAATGCAAGAACTTGATTTACTGTGATCTTCTGCATTTAGGCTCTGTTTCTTCTGTCTTATTTGTGATATCAAATATAGACATGTGCAAAACGAGTGGTCCTCCAGACGGTGCTAGATAGCAACAGCCATGGCCTGAACTCTCTTGCTGGCCAAAGTCAAAAGAGAAGTGCCACTGCCCCACCTTTGGCACTATCTTATAACTGTCATCACCCACAAACTGTATCACTCTCAGAGAAAAATAGGGACAGCCCAGCACAAAGCCAGCCAGGTATTGGGGACTTAGCTGAATCTGAAGAGCCACCCATTAACTTTTTTGGTCAGTGAGGCTCTCCAAAACACACAGGCTGTTCTGCAGGCATGTGATTCACTACTCCTACCTGTCCACTGCCTGAGGCTGGCACCTCATTCTGCCTAATAGGATGGCCAGGAAAAATAGTAGTTGCAGTCTAACAATATCCAGAGGGTATTATATTCCCCATCCCTGAATGAGAGGCTTCTTGTCACTAGACTAAATAATCATCACAGTTTGTCATGGCAAGCTTAATTTTTACTAAACTGAGACACAACAAATGGTTAATATAGCTTAATAGAAAATGGGCCAGTATGGCATAGTGATTTGAGCATTGGACTAGGAATCCTAGAGAACAGGGTATGAATCCCTACTCAGCCACAGAAACCCTCTGGGTGACCTTGAACAAGTCATATTCTCTCAACCTTAGAGGAAGGCAATGGCAAATCTCTGAATAAATGTTGCCAAGACAACTGTACAAAAGGGTCACTGCAAGTTGGAGTCAACTTGAAGGTGCGCAACAACAAAACCAGCAACTACTGTAACAGTTTAACATTGTGCTCAGAAGACAATGTTTTAGACACTTTCTGCAGTATTGAACTTAAATACATCTTCTCTAACAAAGCAGACTTTTTTTTAAAGTTAACTTCTGTTGAAATGACAAACCACCAACAACATCCAGTTGTCACTGTGTAGGCAGAAGCTTGGACTAAAACACGTCAATCTTCCATTTTCAGTACAGTGTTATAGATTAATGTAGCTCTCTATGGACCATCTCCAATTTTATTTATGTACTGGTAGTTAAGGACATACCCAATCGATATAGAAGCTACAGAAAATAAACACTGAAGGGCAGAAGCAGACTATTTCTAAGAACAATTACTGAGAAGTGACTGTTCTCCATTTCTCAGGCAAGTGACCTTGTCACCTTGACTTCAGATTCCTTACACAGAACTGTATCTTAAGTACTAATTGTTCATGTATCTGCCCTGCAAAGGGAGCTGTTTGCAATTCACTCCAATAGATGGGAAATTATTGTCCTGACAACAATATATACCGTTACTAAGGAAGCAAAATCCAGACAAAGATATCAATGAAAAAAGCAGATGGCTGTATACTGAAGGGGAAGAAAAAGAGAAAGCTGAGCTGTGGCATGTAGAATGGGAAGCAGCTTGGGAAGCAGCTTGGGAATAGTAACTTATCTATTATTTATTCAATAACAAATCAGAGAGAATCAAAAGAACTATTTGTTGCAGCTTTAACCCACTAACCATGCACTTCCACACGAGCTGCTTGGCACTACAGGCAATAATTTTTTGAAATGCATAGAGGAAAGGAAAGTTACCCATCCCGCTGCTAAATAAATAAACCCTTAAAGGCCTCTAGCAGTGGTAAACTAGCTGCTCTTCTGTGGGGTTACCACCACTTTGTTCTAGCTAGGCTCCATCTTCTTTGAAAAGCTATTTATGAATAGTTAATCAGTACCCATCTGGGCCAGACGAAGAAATTACACAATGTGGGAAAACTGAATCTGTTTCTCTGGAGCTTCACATGCAGCTTTCAAAGGTATTATGAAAAGAAATAAGGCCTTTTGCTCATGGCACTCAAACAAACTTGCACCCCAACAGATGGCTTGTCGACAGCAGATTTAACTATACCAACAATAGCAACAATTCATTTCTTACCCATCTCTCCATATGGATCATGGCAGGGCACCGCAGATTAAAATAGAGCAACAAATAGATACATAACACAGTTAAAAATATATAACCAGTTAAAAAACATTAACACCAGTTAATAAGCATACATATTAAAAATAATAAATTCATAATTTAAAACCCAAAATTTAAACACCATCTGGATAGGTCTGCCAGAAGAGATTAGTCTTTAATGCTGTTCCAAACTCAGTCAGCATATCCAGCTGTTGAATATCTTCCAGTAGGTCATTCCACAATTTGAGGGCAACTGAAGAAAAAGTCCTGTGGTTAACAGTTGCCAGCCTAATCCTGGCTGACTCAAGTAAATGTCCCCCAGAAGATCTGAGTGTATGGGGGGATTATACAGGAGAAAGTGATCCCATAGGCAACCTGAACTAAAACCATGTAGAGCTTTAAGGGTAACAATCAACACTTTGTATCTTACTCAGAGACTAATTTGCAGCCTGTGCAATGGTTATAACATAGGTGTAATCTGATCCTCCCTAGATCACCAGTAACCAATATGATTGCCATGTTTTGCACTAATTCAAGTTTCTGAACTTAGTACAGAGCTAGCTAGACCAATGAAGTCCAGCCTTAAGGTTACCAGCACATGTGCTTAGGTCCAGCTGCATTTTACACCAGCACACCCTTTAGGTCCACCAAGTCTAGGAAGGGATGCAGCTGGCATATCAGCCAAAGCTGATAGTAAGCAATGCTGGCTGTTGTGTCTGGGCTGTCATTTGGAGTCATGGATTCAGAAGCACTCCCATGCTGTGAACTGTTCAGGATCACCATGCTATTTCAAGAGTGTAATCCCATCCAGGACTGGTTAACACATCCTCCAACCCCCAGGTTAAGTCCTTAACAATAAGCACCTCTGTCTTGTCTGAATTCAGTTTCATCTTGTTTTTCCTCATCCAGCCCATTACCTCTTTCAGGCATTCATTCAGCGGAGACACACTATCCTTAGGCGTGGAGTTGTGTGTTTGGGTGTAATCAGCATACTGATAGCACTCAGCCCCATGCCTCCAGATGATCTTCCCCAGCAATTTCATGTAGATGTTAAACAGCACTGGGAAATAGTATGGCACCTTGTGGTATGCCACATAACAGTTCATTTAGGACTTTCTCTATCATAATGAGTTAGCAGAAAGGACTCTTCTACACATCATTAGTTACCAGCTTCAGGACTCCTTGACATGGGACGCTCAGTCTGCAGAATCTCCCAGAGATGCTCTGTACCCCTGCACTTGGTCTGGGCTGCATTTTGCACATGCTTTAGTCACAAATACATGTGGGCAAGGTCCCCTCTATACCCTGCTATCCTTTGTCTTCTGCTGATGTGATAAATCCCACAGTGGTTACATGGAGTGCAGGGAAGAAGAGGCAGATTAACAAGGACTAATGTACTAGGACAATAATCAACAGGTTGTAGCCACCATATTAGCATGAGAGTGGTTTGAAAGTTATCTTTTGGATGATGACTTTCAGAACTCCCTAAACAGTATGTCACAGCAGCAGTAGTTCACAAATGGAAGTTTTCCAACTTCTAGTTCAGAATACTGCTAACAGTAACACTCAGCAGATGACTCTAAATTCAATATTTATTGAAACACAGAATAATTGTTTTTTACAAAGAACACTTTAACATGAGTGAGAACCAGCGTAGTGCAATGATTGAGTTGTAGGACTAGGATTCTGTGGTACCAAGGTTTAAACCCTCATTTGGCCACAGAAACTCACTGGTATCCTGGGCAAGCAACACTCTCTAAGCTTCACATGAAGGCAATGACAAATCCATGCTGAACAAATCTTGCTAAATCATATAGTCACCTTAGGGTTGCCACAAGTCAGAAACAACCTGAAGCATAAAACAACTATGAGTAAGTCACACAGACTTAGACACACACACACACTTGTAGTGGCTTATGCCTCATGCCTTCTTAATTAATCCCACATGATCTGCTACCACTAAGGCCTGAATCTGCATTTTAAATAGCAGTATACAACAGGAGGTTCTGTTGGTTGATGCTGAGCTGAAGGCAACATACCCAAGACCCTCCTGAATAAGACCACTGATCCTCCCTCAGATACAGATCTCCCCCCCAGACCTTTTCCCTGGGGACCGGAGGGCAAGGATCAAACTTTGGACATTGTGTGTGTGGGGGGGTGTATATTGTGCACATGCATGTCCCCTCAAGCCACCTGTTGACTTATGGGCAACCTCATGAATTACATAGGGTTTTCATAGGCAAGGAATACTCAGAGATGGCTTGCCAATTTCCTCCCTCTGAAATATAGTCTATAGTACTGGCTGCTTGTTGACAATATCCCATCTATCTCTACTAAGCTTCCAAGATCAGAAAGGATCTGGTGCCTTTAGGGTACAGATACCATGCTGTTTCACTGAATGTAGGGTTCCTTTGGAGAACAGCAGTATGACTAAGCATATCCTATCTGGGGCTGAGGAGAAGGAGATGGTGTATCAAAGGTCTTGTCTATGGGATATTATGAAGATTACAGCTTATATCTGTTACAGAGGTTTTGTGGTTAAAGATTTGATCTGCAGAGAACTGTCAATTTTGTTCCTATCACCTTTTCGTTCATTCCAAAACTGCTGTTAACCAACAGCTGTCCCTCACCACCACTATAAAAAAGGTAGGCCTCACTTTGTGTAGATTATATTTTTATCTTTATGTAGTAGAATTTGGACTCCTGCATTGTCATGTTCTTCCTCCAGACCATGAGTTTAATTGCTGTATGCTTGTTATCAATTCCATTTTTTCTTGTCAAAGGACTTGCTTATCCTCTTCTCTCCAGCAAGTTTTTTTGCCTCCAAAGATGTACGGAAGAGCGTGAAAAAGATGAAGAATGTTGTAATCTTATGCATATTAGAAAGGAGGGTTGGTTCTACTGTTAGGTAAAAAGAGGCAGCCAACCATAGGTAATACATTTGAGGCATAACAAACCATCAGCAAATTATGATCTATCTCAGAACTTTCCAAACTTTTCATGTTGGTGATACACTTCTTAGATATCCGATATTTTGTGAAACAGTAATTCAGTTTTACTAGCAAACCAGAAGTTAAACAGGCTTATGTACTAATACAGATCATTTAGCACTTGGTTCTTGAGCAGTTTCCTCTACAGCTGTTACATTTTGTTCATTGCAAATGTCATCTCCATCAGCTTTTCATTTCTTAATCAGAAACTTGCCCATTTTAGGAGTAATTCAACTGCAGTGTAAGTAACTAAATAAGAAAATAACAGCACTCCACTCTCTCAGTAATAAAGTGAGAGAACAATCTCTCATGGTACACTCCTACAGAGCTCCCGCACCTTTTCACATTGACTTCAGCTCTTTCCAACTAATCAGGCATGTGCAGTACCCAGAAGCCTATCAAGGGAGGGGAAAGGCAGCCTCCTTCCACCCGATTCTGATAGCTGCAATCACTCTTGCCAGGGAAAGGCTCCAATGAGAGTGACGGCAGGGAGAAAGACAGCCCCCTCCCTCCCAGTCCTGGCTCCCTGCCATCACTCTTACCCAGGGAAGGCCCCAATGGGAGCAACGACAGCAGGCCAGGCTGGGGAGGACTGTGTTTCTCAGCTGAGGAGGCAACACCCCATCACACAACAGGCGACACACTAGTGTGTTGTGACACACCGTTTGGGAAGCCCTGATCTATCTACTTGTGATTTTTAAAATTTCACCATCAAGGGCTGAGGAAGAAGAGTTTCTACTTCATGTGCAAAAACTACCTTGATTAGTTTTGGATGCCTTAGAATCACCGTAAGTCAGAAATGACTTGAAGGTACACAAAATAGTTGGGAACTGTTACTTTGGGGGACCTTTTGAGAACCGGTATAGCATAATTCTTTGGGACAGTGAGAAAACTAAGCCGTCTAGACTGATGGGAGGAGTGCTAAGCTTCATGATTCTGAAGAATGACCAAGATTCTTTTTTTTTCCCTTACTCAATTTTCCCCTGTCAGTTTCCATAGACAGCTTTATAGCTTGGCATCAGTCAGTGTGTCAGTGGGCTGCAGTTTTCTGATAGAAAGTGATGTTAAATCTAACAAAATCCTCCAAAACAAGAACAACCAAAAAAAAAACAACCCCTTAAATTTAAATGAAAAAGTCATGAAGCAAAGAAATTCGTACCACAGAACAAACCCATCCTATTAACTCAAAATGTAGACACACTACAGCATCATTTCCTACACAGTCTATCACCAGTGATGATAGTAGGGTGTTCAAACATTACATTTAACAGAGGTACAATCTGTTTTTCACATGTAATACTCAGTTCATGTACACTGTACCCAGATTGCTTATCTATCCTGTGGTACAGTTAATTCACTTTTTTAAAAAATATTTTTAATTAAAGATTTAATTGCATAAGAAACAGAGTGGATATACACCATTAACAGATATATCCCACTCTTCCTCCCCTCCACTTCCATGTTTCTATTCTACAATTGAATCTATTTTGTTTCCATGTTTCTTCTCTTCCAAAAGAGAAGAACAGTTACATTTTCATTTACAAAAAAGAAAAACAGTTACATTTGTTTCTTTCTTTAGTCTCTTATACATTTATGTTTTCATCCAATCCAAAACTCCTTTCCATTCTCTTTCAAAGTTCTGGATAGGTTTGTTTTTCAAAGAGAATGCTAATTTTTCTGTCTCTACCATATCCAGAACTTTCAATTTCCACTCTCCTAAGTCAATATCTTTCTTTTCTTTCCAATATTGCGCATATATCAACCTTGCGGCTGTTATCAAATATAACAATATCTTCTGGCATCTTCTCATCTCCCTTTGTTGCCCTAACATATTTAACAAGTAAAATTCTGGTGTCATTTCAAAATTTACTTTACAAATTCTCTGAGTTTCATCATGTATCCTCTTCCAGAATTTTCTTGCCCTCCTGCAAGTCCATCACATGTGAAAAAAGGACCCAGTCTTTTCATCACACTTCCAACACTTCGCATTCCCATTTTTAGTTATTTTTTTGTAGTCCTTCTGGGGTCACATACCATCTACGAAGCATTTTATAAAAATTGTCTCTTAAATTTAAGTTTGGTGTAAACTTTATATCAATTTTCCATACTCTCTCCCAAGCTTCTAATTCAATTGGATGTCCCACATTCTGGGCACATCTGACCATTGTATCTTTGACTACGTCTGATTCCATTTCCCTTTTCAGAAATAGTTTATAAATTTTAGAAATTCTCTTCTTTTGATTTCCCTTCATCAGTGAATCTAATTCGTTGATTATTAGCCTCACAGACTGTCCTTGATAAATCGTCTCAATCCATTTACAAAAGTCTTCTCCCAGGTCATATTCTCTCAATATGTATAAAAGCCTAGGAAACATTGCCAAATGCCCTTTCTGCGTCCAAAAAAATAAATGCTGCTTTCTTCCCTGGGTTTGTATCATAATACTCAATCACATCTAAAATAGTTCTTACATTACTTCTCATATATCTCCCAGGGAGGTAGCCTGTTTGGCTTTCTTGAATCTTATCCTGTAATATCTGTCTCAGCCATTTTGCCAACTCTGCTGCAAAAATTTTATAGTCTATGTTCAACAAAGAGATTGGTCTATAATTTTTAACAGTTAATTCACATTTAATGAAATGGATATCTGTTTATATACGTGGTTTCTAGGTTTATCAAGAGTTCTTGCAGAATTCAAGCTTCTAGATTAACAAAGAGTAGATACAAGGAATCTTGGTGTCTTGTGTAAATTGATTTTTACATAAATATTTAAGTATTACTGCTACCATACACAGATATACATCCTAGCCTGTTGATAGGCCCATGCATAGAATTGTGCTATTAGGAAAAGTTACTAATTTTACCCGAATAATTATAAATATAAGTAATTGAGCTGTACAGAGGTTGGTTTGTATGGTGTTTTTTTAATTTCATCTTCCCACCAAAATCACTTAATATTTTGAAAAAGGAGTAAAGAAATAAAATCTACTTGCTAACAAGGAAAGGGGTAAAAAGCAATACAAGCAATTCAGATAATTAATCGGTTTATGTCTTAAAACAAAAAATAGAATGGGATGGAGTTCAAAATATCAGATATCCATTACATTTGGTGTTTCAGGCTAATTTTCTGCTACACAGCCCTGAAATGAAATGTGGTTATAGATCTCATCCTGCCTCTGGTTGGCCTTCAAACTGATGCTGAATGAAGGCTATGTTGAGGATATAACTTGCAGTTCTGTGCTCCACTTTTTCTCTATAGTGCCTTTGTCAAGATATGTAATTGGTTAATATTACTTGATGCTGCGCTGCTTCTTCTGATCTTGCCCTTTAAGATTAAGGTGTAGAGTGAGATGAGGCTACGCAGCTGTATGTTAATTTTATGTGTTTGACTCAGGCACTTGTAGAGTAATAATGTACAGCTGCGTGAAGTGTATATAAGCAGTTTGGAGAAACTGCTCTTTCTCTCTCTTTCCTTTTGTCTCCTTGCTGTGTTGGTTTGTATATTGCTCTGCTGTTTTTACTGTTTGACTTTATCATGTTTTGCTAAATGCCTTAACTTGTTATCTGCAATAAACCTTTTGTACTTTTTCTTTATTGCAGTTTGAAGTGGCTGTTTTTCCTCTAGGCTGTAGTTTTATTGCCAGAGGTTTTTTGGAGGTCCTTGTTTGTTTAAACAAGTACCCCAGATATAAGGCTTGCTATAGGCACGCAGCCGACAGCCTTACAGAAATATCTCTCCCTTCTTTGAATTTCCAGTTTGGTTTTGCTTACTTAACATTTGTGATACAATAAAAATAATTGCATCTTTGCAGTATTGAATACCTTGTGTACATACAATGGTAACAATGCCAGGTAAATCCATTTCAGTTCCAGATTGTAACAATATGTGGAAACAACGAAAGGATGGTGACTATCTCTGTAATACTCCTGTATCACTTCCACAAACTCAACATGCATTCATCAGTTCACACAAACACACATACACTCATGTCACCAAGATACAGCTGTACCTTTGAGCTGAACACTGGATTTAAGAATGTTTGTGTTGACTGGGTATAAATCACAAATGAACATGCACAGAGATTCTCAGAAATATGTGAATATGTGTACATGCAGCCTGAACACATGTACAGTGGAACATGTGAATACCCTTGGAGCCAAGACTTACAAATATCAAATTTGTAATGCATCCTGTGCTCAGTTACACCACCTTTACAAGACCAGTCCAAATGATCTGTAACTGTAGGAAGGAAGTCTCATTGTGGGTAATGGGCTTCATTCCAGGTAAGCAGTCATTTAGGATCTCCTTTTTACATACTGCGTAAACTCAGGTAAGTCTTTACCCTGGATGTAATTAACAGTCCACTCCAAGGTCATTTCTGCACTAGACTATATAGTGCTATTATTCCACTTTCAAGTTCCTATAGAATCCTGGAGTTTACCTTTGAGGTCCCTCCCCAAACTGTAAATCCCAGGATTCCCTACGATGTTGAATGTGGAGTAATAGCACTATAACAGTCTAGTGTGAGAATTGCCCTAGTGCCTGTTCCACTAATTTTTCACTATAAATTCAGAGAACAGAATAGTTCTCACCCAAACCTCCTCTCAAAAATGGAGTTCAGCTAAATATTGTGCTATCCCACTTGCAAATAACTTACTCTGGAAAGCATCACATTTCTTTTAGTCCTGAAACAGTGGCACAAAGTGGAAAAATTATAAGGTGGCTAATGCTTTAATGATACACAAAGCAAACAGTTCACAAGAATATGACAGACTTTCACCTTATAATTGGCAGTCTACATTGTCCACTCTAGTAAAAAGCACAAGCAGTCTTCACACTTTCAGAAGGTGGCATCAGAGAATGGCAGCTGTAAATGCCAGGGTAGTCACACAGTAAAATAAAAAGAATCTATCATTCTTTTCTGTGAGGAAAAAATAACATGAAAACCCATAATCAATCACAACTACAGAGTATTTAGAGTTACTATATAAAAATGTGCACAATGGACAGCTGAGAGAAATGGCTAGAAAAATCCTATAATCACATAACTTGGGGGCAAGAGATAAATTAATAGAAAGGCTACCAAATCACATGTACACTCAAGGCCAGGGGGGAAAAGAAGACACAACAAGATTGAGGCTGTTTCAGTCCAGTGTCATCTCATGGGAAGTTACTTTTTTCTGTTGCTTTTTTCTGCCTGGGTCTTGCAATTCTTTGTCTTCCAGAGCCCACATGGCCAAAGAAAAAAAATGGCCTCTGGCTAAATGAATATCCTTCTGGACCATCTTAACTGGCAACAAAAACAACATCTTGACAAAATGTAGGCCTATGTCTTGAACACTGCCAATTTTTTTTCTTCTCCTGTATTTAACCCTTTTTCCTGATGAAGAAGCCAGTGGAGCTTCAAAAGCTTGCATGATATATTTTGTGCATTTTTATTTGGCCCATGGAAAATTGAGGAACCAATTTGTGAGGGTCAAGTTGGATGTGTGTCTGTCATGTTGCAAACAGAAGACAGAGAAGACAGTATACCATGGTATTGTCCAGTAAGCCAGGCCAGGTACAACACACTCAAGAGTTTGCTGGTTCAATCTATTACCACCTCTTATTATGAAAACACATTTTACCACCTTTCCCATACCTCATTGCAAGAAAGGCATACAACCAGGCAGCAGCAAGTAATATTAAAATTTTAGAAAAGAAAGCTTACTGGAACCTTTCTTCACTAAAGTTCTAATACTTCTTGCTGCTCCCTAGATGACAAAATGATGCTATTGCACTTTGGCCATATCATAAGAGCATATGACTTACTAGAAAAGATAGTAAGACTGAGTGACTAGATTATGAGAACCAGTGTGGTATAGTGGTTTGAGCACTGGACTACAACTCTGGAGATCAGGATTCAATTCCTGCTCAGCCATGGAAACCCACTGGGTGACCCTGGGTGTGTCACACAGTGTCAGCCCCCAGAAAACCCCATTATAGGATCACCTTAGGATCAGAAATAAGTTGAAGGCACACAGCAACAAACTGATGATGTTGATGATGATAATCTAGAGAAACAAAACGTATGCTGTAAGCGTGCTTTTCCTCTGTGCCAATCACATCTCTGCCTTATGTCTGTGAGTGGAACAGCTATCCTCAGGTAGTGTTCCACTTGTATATCTTTCAGGCTAGCAGTACGTTTTGGTGTCTTGCTGTTTTTTCCTCAGATCCTACAGCTCCTCAGTTAGCAACATATGAGTAGCAATTCCTCCACTTTTCCCCCTCTCTTTCATTCTGAACTATAACATATTCAATTCTTTTAGTCATTCATGTATTTCTCACCATATACTTGAAGTCTCAACTGCTAATAGAATATTTCACACCAATTTCTGCTGATATTTTTTTCTCTAATAGGAGCCTCAAAACACAGAAAGGAGCAGAAAGAAGAATCTCTGTTACCAAGAGAACAGTTATTTTGCAGTCCACATTTCACAATGGTGACACTTAAGTCTAGTAGCTCAACCCACTGGGTTTATGTTTTACACCCAGAGCACAGGTGAGATCCATAGGGGGAATGAGAAGGTGATGCAAGAAATGAGTCTCTGATAGAGCTCAAGTAGTATAGCGGATGCTTTGCCAACAAAAGATCCCAGAAAACCAAAGCTTACGGTGCACAATACAGTCGGCCCTCCATATCTGTGGCTTCTGTATCCATGGATTCAACCAGTGACAGCTTGAATATTCCAAAAATAAAATCCAAAAAGCAAACTTTGATTTTGCCATTTTATATGAGGGATGCCATTTTACTACACTATTGTACATAATGGGACTTAACCATCCACAAATTTTGGTATCCACAGGAGGTCCTGGAACCAAACCCTAGCAAATATCAAGAAATAGGATAGACATTACTTATATTCCTTGGTAACCTTGCTTCAAAATAAAGCCCTGCTCTACTCATTTTTAATCTAGAAGAAGAACAACATAAAGCTGGAAAATGAAAAGGGAACACGCTTCAAAACTAATTGATAGAAGTCTATTTTTTACAGAAAATTCAAATATCAGAAAAAAGCAGTAATACAAATTAACCCTTTCTGTTAGCATTTGGCCATGATGCTAACAAACACTCAAGTACCCATCTGCCTAGCGACAGAGGCCAAACTGACTGCTGGTCTGCTCACCATTCAGTTTCACCAGATGACCCAGGATTCTACTACTATGATAGAAGAAGAATAACATCTTCCTACACATCTTTTCTATGCTGTTCTTAATCTTATTCACTTCTGCCCTGTTATCCCTTACTTGCTGATTCTTCTCAAGCTAAGAAGATAGTGTGTGTTAGTATGTATTACTTGCAATATATCTTGTTTAACCACCAATGAACGTAAGTCCTACTTGAATTATTGATTATTAGAATCTAGATTAAATGCTGGAGTTTACCAATTGGAAGAGAAGTAATCCATGGGTGTCTAAGTAAATCACATTTTTTAAAATGCATTAACAAAAAAGCACAGCAGGTGTATGAGTTCCTACCACAGGGAATCTTTCTTTTGCATTCCTACTCTTTAAAGAAGAAAATTTGCAAGATTGATACACAACTATATGGCACACACTACTTCTCTTGGGGAAAAAGGTCTTTTTTTTTTTTTTGCTTCATTTTAAGATAAGTTTTACAAGCCTTGGGAAGTTCTAGATGTTTGGACTAGATTTTGTATCACTAACCAATGATAATACTGACTGGGCCCAATGGGACTTTAGTCCAAAACACAGAGATGGCACTGGGACACACAACCCCTTTTGGGTGATAAGAAGTCCAAGTTAACCAAACATGATCTCACTTCCAAGGAAAAATTAGACATATGGGCTCTACAGTGGTAAAATGAGCCTCAGAATGGTCAAAGTTCTGACCCATCCTTGGAGAATTTCCATGTAATCTTCTGCAAACAGGTTTTTTTTTCCCAAAAAATGTCAGTAATATTATTTCCAATGCCACCTCATTCAGAAGGCCAAACATTTCCCTAATCTACAACATTTAATGCTAAATGGTCTGATTAAGTCTTACTTCAATTTCTCTATGACTTTTCATTATAAGGGAAAAAACTGGCATCACTTTTAAAAAAGAGTCAGATATCCCTCAGTTAAATTTAAGTCATTATGTTCTGACAGTTAAGTCAAGAGAGTCAGTCATTCACCATGATTGGTTTGCAATGGATTTTATTTTAAGCTTGTTAAATTTCATTAGAACAGAGTTTGTTTTATGATCAGGCTTTAGGAGCACATGCGACAAGCCAATTACTCAGCTCTAGATAGCATGTTTAAAAGTCCTCTAACAGATGTTCAGATGATGCTGACCTCTTAATCAGTATGGATGGGTAAAATCACAAACATTATGTTCTAAATATAATTCCAATTGTATCAGCTGCTTGAAGATAAACCATAACATTATAATCTAGAAACAGTGAAGAACAGAAAATGAAAACATACACAGAAATATAAGAGAAAATAAATTTCAACAGGAGTGGGCAATCCCATCAATATATAGTAAATCAAAATTAGTATGTAATCAAACTGTACGTATATCTGAGAATATCTTGCTCACAGATCAAAACCTGACTCTATTTAATCATTAAACAAGATTAGAAATTACCTATCTGTATTACCTGCAAAGTGATTCCAGTGTTCCTTCTAATCCCATAAGACATGCTATCACTGAAGAAAACTGGAGAAAATGTTTTCCAGTACCAAGAGAATCCAGTTATTCATTATAGTCAATTCTTTCCGTATTTTCTTAGATAATAAATCCCAACATATTCAGATAGGCTGACTCTAAGGTCAGTATAACACTGAAATTTCTGATTGTATCCACGTTCTTCACTGCATCTTTATATTAGTTACATACTACTTTAATTGTCATGGTTCCTTCTACTAAAATTGTGGAATTTAGTTTTGTTAGGTACTTATAATTCTGCAACAGAAAATTCTATTTCAGGCATGGAAATCATGCAGCTCTCCAGATGCTGTTGTATTCCATCTCCAGGCAGCCCTTCCCAGCATTTGTTGTTGTGTGCTTTCAAGTCATTTCTGACTTATGGTGACCCTAAGGTGAATCTATCATGGGGTTTTCTTGGCAAGACTTGCTCAGAAAGGGGCTTACCTTTGCCTCCCACCAAGACTGAGAGAGTATGACTCGCTAAAGGTCGCCCCCTGGGTTTCCTTGGCCAAGTGGAGATTTGAACCTTGGTTTCCAGAGTCCAATGCTCAAACCATTATACACCACATGGGAACTCTACCTTCCAACCATATCCAACAGTTAAAAATGCTCCGAGTTGCAGTCTGTCAACATCTGGGAGGCCCCATGATATGAAACTTATATAGCTGTATAGTGCAGAAACATCCTAAGCTTCTCTGACCCTAAGGCTGCAAGTTACATATCAACCCTAAAACACAGCAGCACCATGAAGAGCATACTCTGCGTTCGCATCACATCTCGCTCTTTCAGGCTCCAGTTCTCTTCTGTACCCCCTCCCCAATAATCATAACCACCTAATAATTAAGGAAATTACAGTTTCCCTCTAAATTATAAAAAAGTATTGTTAGAGGTAGCCATAGTTTGCTGTCAACAGCTGAACTGGAAAACCATCTAAACCAGTGGTTCTCAACCTTCCTATTGCCACGACCCTTTAATACAGTTCCTCATGTTGTGGTGCCCCCAACCATAAATTATTTATTTATTATTTACAATGCCTCCCCTCCAGCAAAGGCTGCCTCACCAGCCAGGAACGGGGGGAGGGGGACGGGCAGAGGAGCCACGCGTCTTCCCCGGGGAAAAACTCAGAGAACCACCCCCCCTGGGCTCTGTTTCTGCTTCGTTCTTGTTTCTGCTGGGAGGGCAGTGTGGGAAAAGTTTCCAGAGTGTCGACCCTGGCCGGGGGGGAGGGATCCCAGCGCCTTTGTCTTTTGCACCGGGCGCAGCTTGCCCCCCCGGAAAAGTGCTGCCTTGCGGCCCCCCGGCTCTTCCACAGTGCCCTCCTCCATGGCGAGTGGGGCAGGGATCATGGTGAGGAGGGGGTCTGCCCCCCGTGCTGCCGCCCCCCCAAGCTGGCCCATCAGACAGGAGGTTCTCCCGGTAGTGGAGAAGGGGAGCGATTTCAGTCCCTTCTGAACAGGAGGCAGGAGGACGCGAGCGCGAGGCTCGCGCTTGCGCACCACCACTCCTGCTGTGGCTACGCTGTGGCCACACGTGCTCCCGCCAAAGGGGGCAGGAGGACGCGAGTGTGTGGCTCGTATTTTCCGATGATCTTAGGCAACCCCTGTGAAAGGGTTGTTTGACCCCCAAAGGGGTCACGACCCACAGGTTGAGAACCACTGATCTAAACGGTAACATATCTAATTAATAAGTAGAAAACACATAAACACAATATATCACCTGAATCATGACTGTTTGTAATGCTAATATTAAAGTTCATAAACATTGTTTGCTTTACTCTGTTAAGGATGTGAAAGAGAATGAAAAATGTTCCTCTGTAGTAAATGATTCTGAAAGCCGACTCAGTTTACACAGATGCTTAAATGCATGCAGATAACCATTTCCAAACAAGCTTGGAAATGCATAAACACACCAAAGCTGTTTGTTTTTGCAGATGCCTGCAGTATTAAAGCTCTCTGGAGGATTTTTTCTTTTTTCAGAGAGTAAAAGGCATATGCAATCTTTAATGTTTTAGAGCTACCACTGCTATGGACAATATATCAAGCTTCAACAGACTTCAGTGGTAGAAGAGGGTCACTGGGGAGCGTAATTCAGTAAAAGAATAGTGCCTTCAATATGCCTAAGATAAGCACATGCTGTGACTATGCATATACAAACAAACAAGGTCTTGGTTTGTATTATAATAAAATCCCATCTTCCTCTCCACCAGCTTAACTATACAGCATTTAAGTATGTTCTGTCTTCAGATAAAACTATGAGAGTTTTGCTTCCTCACTGTTAGACAAAGAAAATCATAATCGGGTACTGAAAATTCAAGTCTACTCTTGTCTCCTAGTTTTTCTCTATTTGCAATTTATCACTTTGAAGTGGGTGTCCATTTGAGGTTCACAAATAATGGTCACCAAAAATCCAGTTCACATGTAATGGTACACAATAGTTTTCCCCTAGAGTAGAAGGGAAATCACAGCATCTGAAAGAAGGAGATATATTTGTTGGCAAATAAGCATGGTATATAGCATTTCATTTCATTTATATGCTGCCTTTCTCCCTGAATAGAAGCCAAGGCAGCTCACAAAACAAATCAATTAAAACCAGACAATAAGAACAGTTAAAATCATCACATTAAAACTGTTTGAAATTATTTTAAAAGCACACAGAAGTTTTAAAAATATATAAAGCACACCC
The DNA here is from genome assembly GCA_948474755.1 of Ctenosaura bakeri. NCBI lineage: Eukaryota > Metazoa > Chordata > Lepidosauria > Squamata > Iguanidae > Ctenosaura > Ctenosaura bakeri. The sequence continues at coordinate 237,614 of CAOLHI010001998.1, read as the reverse complement.
AATAAGAAGCCTCCCTGAGAGCATTTTGAACCCACTGAAGATTCTGAACAGTTTCCAAAGACAGCCCCATGTAGAGTATGTTGCAGTAGCCCAAATAGGATACAATCAAGGCATATTTAACATAGCTAGATCTGACATCTCAAGGAATGGGCACAGCTGGCACACTTGTTTTAACTGTGCAAATGCACTCCTGCCCACTGCTAAACCCTGGGCATCCAAGTTCAGAGTTGAGTCCAGGAGAATACCCAAGCTGCAAGCCTAAGATTTCAAGAGGAGTGTAACCCCATCCAGCACAGCGGATTCCCTATTCTGTGATCTGCCTTTCAACTGACTAAGAACACCTCTCCCATACCTGAATTAAATTTCAATTTGTTTGCCTTCATCCAGTCCACTACTGACAACAGACATTGGTTCAGTATAAATGGGTCTCAGACACTCATCTTTTTTCTTATGAAAGAACACCAGGGCATCCATGGATGATTGGGCTGGCCAGATGAAGCCACACTGTAAGTTCTTGTCAATGATTAATGTGTCTTCATGTGTCTATTCCCCCCTTTTCATGTGTCTATTCCTCCTTTTTCTATCCCAGGCCAGTAGTTGCCACAACCCCATGCCCTCCACCAAGGTGAACCCCCTGGTATATTTCTCTCTTTTTATCTCAAAAAAGCTCTCTTCTCAAAACATAGAAGTGGAACATAGAACTGCCAACCTTACTTTTGGTTTTCCCAGTCTACCCTAACATGAAATACACCACAGTGACAAGCAGACTTTGAATTACAATGAACCAGCAATTACCAGTACCTAAGTCTAGATACAAGTAACACCCTTTTCAGTGTTAAACACAAAGTTAGTAAAGAACACACATTCAACAGGTATTTTCATGGCAGGGAGCTTAGTTTAGTGACCTGACAGGATCCAAGGCAATGTACAGATCTTCTGGATTATAACTAGTCTCTTCCCTATAGAGGAGAACGACTGGAAGATAAAGCCCTAACATCCATTTTTGTCATTGAATCAGCAGGTGTTTATCTTAGAAGTCTGCCTCTGCAAGCAGACTATGGCCACAACATTTCTAACTTCAGGCATATACACTGGGCAATCCTTCAGGTCATATTTTCTGATTACTTTTTTATTCCTCATCCCTCAATTTTTGATGAATAGTTCTAGGAAACCGGGAAAACTCAAAAGCTCATCATATTTTTGACATTTTTATGGTCCAATAGTTCTGTGATCAAACCTGAAAGGGCCTTTCCACACTACACTGTTCTAGTGCTATTATTCCACTTTCAGCATCCTGTGGAATTCTGGGGCTTGTACTTTACTGAGGCCAATGAGCTCCACATCAAAAAAAATAAAAAAAATAAAAAAATTGACTTTGTTCCCTGGGGAGTGGGGCGGGAGGGACAGAAGGGTAAAAGTAGTAATATTGGAAAATTAATTTGTTGGTTGTGGGTAGATCACTGATAATTTTATATCAATCATTGGAATAATTTTTTGTATGTATATGTCTTAATCTGTAATCAGCGTTAATCACTCCAAAATAATAATAATAGTGAAATATAAATAAAGAAGTAAAACAAAACAAAGAAATCATATCTCACATGACTTTGATAAGAAGTGTTGCCAGACTTTTATAGTGGTGCTGACCCCGATAGCAAGAATTAAACCACTTTAAAAATAAACAATTTTTACAAAGGAGAGGTTGTGTCTGTGTGTCTTCTTATGAACAGTTAATCTGATGAACCCAGTGAGAAGCATAATAATCTTGTAATCCAAGGGCTCAATCAGATAAATTGCATTCACAGCAGAATAATAGTATCTTTGGCTAGGACTTATTACATGATGTCATTCTTTTGTTGTTCTCCCAGAACACTCTACAAATGGTCTCTCACTGGGAAAACAACAGAAGAGGAACGACATCATGTGATAAATTGCAGCCAAAGATGCTATTATCCTGCCATAAGTGCAATTTACCTGCCTTGCCTGGTAAAGCCCCAAGTAAATCACTTCTGCTAGATTCCTGTTTAACTAGATTGGTCCTATCATTAGGCAGGCTGAAGCAGTCACCACAGGCAGCCTCCCAGCACCTCACTTTAAATTGTTGGATATGACACACTAATTTAGCCTGGTGCTTCTGGTATGGTGCAATACACTGTCTCCTCACCAATGCTGAATAAGGTACAACTTCCAGTCCACTCAGTTTCCGAGAGTAGGGAGACACCATTTTGTCCTTTACGTCCAGCTGCAAAATGTCTTGGTCCAGCCCAATGTTTCATTACACAATGTATATGCCACTGAGCCGTGACAAGGTAAATCTGAAATAAATTTGGGAAGGTCTTGCATTAGAGAAGTTAGACAAGTATCTCTCAGATTAGCAACATTTGCACGTCTGAGTTCCTACATCAATAACATGAATCTTTTACACTCTTAACTACACTTCAAGGATATTTGTCAAAACTTTCCCACAAAAGCAGGAAAGCAAATTTTCATCAAAGTATGATGGAAATTCTAAAGATAATTTCACATGAGTTTCCATTTAAAACTTGTGCCTGTTTTAAAAGCAAGTACAAAATACAAAATAGCCTAAATATAACTTACAATTTTAACAGACAAGAAATCAAAAACAAAATGTAACAAGCTTGTCCAGAATTCTCCTGGTGGTACCAGCATTCTCTGCTTACCAGCCCCAACTACTCAATCGTAATCTGAAGGTTTAGGGATAAAATAATTAGTTTTCCCATATCCTTCTTGTGCTTCTGACATTCTCTGCTTCCTAAACCATTGATTATTTTTCCTCTCTTATTTTTCCTCTCTTATGCCTCCAAAACTAACATAAATATTTCAGCTAGATAAGATTTTTCTGCTGTCAGTGTTCCTCTAGTCCTTCCATTTATGCATGCTAAATGTTCTGCTGAGATTTCATTAAAAATTTCATGTAACTTATGAGGATGATCAAAGCCATTCCAGTCTTGTGACTGATGCCTGTCTGAACTGGAAGCAAATAACTAACAACAGCAGCAATGAACCAGACTGCCATTTCCACCTTTCATGGTTTATCACATTTCTAGATAAGAAAAACATTAAGTTTCTGAATTTCCCAGCATCTTGATTGTCCATCTATTATAGAATTAACTGGTACCATCCCACCAAGGACAACTCAGCATAGAGCCTCCCTATTCCCTTTCATTACTCAAACTATGAGAAATCTTGCTGAAAGATCATATTAGGATCCCTTCCAGGGAGTTGTATATCACCTCATAAATAAGACAGCATCTATGTGGATCAAAATTCTGCAAGATTTCATCATTTAGGGAGTGGAGGGCAGGCTTGCTTTTCTCCCAGCCTGCTAAAGCACCTTGTCCCCTTTTACAGCCCTGCTTTCCCCTTTAAAACCACCACCTTAGTGTATAAAGGGTAAAGCCTCTCAGTTGTTATTCAGAATGATTTACTGATCTGTGTAATGGAAAATACACTACTGAGTCAGAATTTCTAAAAATATAACGTAATCTATATAAAAATAACAAACTGGGAAAGGTATAGGGTGTCATAAGTATATCCAAGCAATACAGAACTTCAGAAATGTGTTATCCAGTTTCTTATAGCTTAACCCAGTATATAGATAATAGAACTTTCATACACACAAGCCTTTGGCTCCCCTTTTGCTCAAAGGCTTAAATCTGGAACCCAGGTCACACCTTCTGACCCAACTCAAAATTGGTTTGGTTTCTCCTGTCTCTCTATACCTCTGGGAAGACAACCATTCTTATTCAGACAACCCCTCTGGCTGACTGAAGAGCTCTGTCCTAAAGCTCTCTTTCTCTTGTATTATCACTAAAGGATTCTCAAAATTCCAAGTCATTGTGCCTTAATATAGACCTTCTCCTCTCACCAATGGGCTGGGTTTCTCTCATACAGAACCACTTTGGTTACATGGCTGGGGCTGCCCTGCCATTCAGGTTAACCACATCCACAGGCTCTGTCACAGAGTGCTTCTTAAGCTCTTCTTTACTGGGGACCCTCTGTAAATATAATTTGTTCCTGGGGACCTCTCGGAGTTAACAAAAGATTGAAATATTCAAATAATTATTTACATACTGAAATATTCAAATATTTATTCCCACCTGGAACTGGGTGACCTTGAAGAAGTCACATTCTCTCAGCCTCAGAGAAAGGCAAAAGTAACTCCCCTCAAACAAATCTTGTCAAAAAAAATCTGTGATAAGTTCATCTTAGGGTTTCTGTAAATCAGAAGTGATTTTAAGATACACAACATTAAAGTGCTGCTAACAGGAGTAGGTTCCTCCTATCCATCATGTCTCTCCTCTTTGAAAAATGACTTATGGTGTCCCTAAGGGGGGGTTTCTTGGCAAGATATGGCTTTGTCAGACGATGAGAGAATGTGAGTTGCCTGACAGTGAGTTTCCATAGCTGAGTTGGAAACTCTGATCCAGAGTCATAGTTTGTGTGCGCTCACATGCTTGCTGCCATGTCCCTTTCATCAGGGACACACAGCTGGGGGTGTGGGTGCTGAAACTGCTCTCTTGTTGAAACTGCTCCCTTGGCACTTGCACAGCCCCCCATTGCCACATCCCTGTTGCTGCCACCACTGTTGGTGTCCAGCAGCAGGGCTTTGCAGACCCCCTGTAAGGGCTCCAGAGACCAGCAGTGGCCCCTTGACCCCAGGTTAAAAACTACTGATTTAAGGTAAGGGAATGTTTAGACAGAAATACTAGCAATTGCATAAAACTGGGCATAGTCAATAAATGTAAACGTACCTGAAATACTTGATATATCTTGGCATCTAAAGAATAAGTATAGGCTTGTGAGTTTATTTATTTATTTTAACATAAACACAAGCAATGTAATTCACAAAAAAACTAAAATTAAAACTAAACAATTCTAAAACACTCAATTAAAACAACGAATACTAACTAAATCAATAAACACTAGCTTTGTTATTGCTGTGTGCCTTCAAGTCATTTCCGACTTACAGTGACCCTAAGGCAAACCTATCACAGTTTTCTGCACTGAGAGCATATGACGCGCTCGAGGCCACCCAGCAGGTTATCATGGCCAAACAGGGAATCAAACCCTGGTCTCCAAAGTCATAGTCCAGCACTCAAACCACTACACCATGCTGGGTCTCTACTGAAATACAAAAGGGCTCTGACCCCACAAGCCAGACTATAATGAAAGAAAAATAATAAAAAATAAAATAGATATTATATCTACTGTTACAGATCCACTAGAAGTACTAGTAACCATAGCTGCAGCTTACTGCATTCTTAGGTTTCTTATTACTCAAAAAGTCCATAAATGGTTTCCAATCTCTCAAAAAGTCTTCAAATAGAATATCCTTTTAGTCTTGTAAGTTTGCAATAAAAGCAGATGATGGATTTATATAACCCTCTTCTCTCAACTTTCTACTATGGTGATTATTCTCACCTATCTAAGAGGGTGATTGTAATATCAGGTGCTGTAGGCTATATTTCAGAGGAAAGAACAGGCAAAACCATCTGAGTATTCCTTGCCTAAGAAAATCCTACAAAATTCATGGGGTTGCCATAAGTTGGCAGGCAACTTGGCGAGCACATAACACACATGTTAATTCTTCTATGTCTGTCCCAGTTGGTTCATAAGGGTTCAAAAGGCAGAACACAGTCTGCCCACCAACACCACAAAACTCCCAATTCTTCCATTCTAATATGACTATGAAAACACAAAGGAATTTTCAGGAGCACACCATAGTTACACCAGTAGTTAATCTTGCCTGTTATTCACCTATGCAGACATCATTCACTCTGCATGCACAACACAGCAGAACTCTGGACATATTTGATTTGTGTGCATCTCCACAAGCACCAGGCATGTTCCTGAGCATGCCTGAAGTGCCTAGATACCAGATATGACCCTGTTTGTGACAGTGATAGCTGGTGCTTCCAATGTCAGTAGGGTGATGAAACCATCATTACAAGGCATCTATTAAAGCTGTTATTTGGGGATGGGATAAGGGTCCACCACCTTTAAAATTCAGGCTAAACCCAAGTGCAGATTTACTGCCCCACTGGTATGGAAGCTACCAGATGCCAATGATGTGTGCCCCATACAGTAACTGGGGCTGATGATAATTGGTGGACGTGCACCCCCAATCATTTCTGCATTGGTACAAGGGAAAGATGGAGTATTCTCCAATGCCACAGACTCCTGTGAGCAAAAGCATCTTACAAAATCTCATCATAGGAAAACAAACAAGGAGTGAATGTTTAGTTAGTTGTACTGCTTGGCCATTTCCGCACTAGACTTTTTTAGCGCTATGATTCCACTTGAAACATTCTATGGAATCCTGGGGTTTGCAGTTTCAGGAGGGGCCAGCTGGCCCCTCCCAAAACTGCAAACCCCAGAATTCCATAGGATGTTTCAAGTGGAATCATAGCACTAAAAAAGTCTAGTGCGGAAGTCTCCCTTGTTGCTTCACAAACTTATCACTGCCACCACAGATAAGTTGTTTCCAAGCAAATTGCTCTTAATTGTCCATCTAATAACAAGCCAGCCCCAAATCCTTTTTTCCCCCTTTTAATAATAATTAACTATAGCAATATGTAAAGAAACTGTAACGGTTATTACCCTCCACCTTCCATGAGAAATTACAAAGAATTTACCATGTTTTTAACAAATCTGTACAAGAGCTCTCAGGCTTGTATCATCAGTAAACAGAGTTGAGCCCAAAATACTCCACAACACAACAAGAGCAGCTCATAACAGTACATTTTTGAGTGGATGGGAGTCTATTTCCTCCCCAGCTGTTAATAAGGATCACAGCTAAACTCAGAAGGGCTGGGGGAAGCTTGAGTGGTATAGCAAAGAAGTGCTATCATTGTCTACTACCATTTCACTTCACCAAACCATCTGGATGCAACTACATTTCAACAACAATCAAACAATTCCATGTGTAAGCTTTCTTATATTAGTTCAAGTTCCCATTGCAGTAGTTCTCATAGGGAAAAAAAGCTGCAAGAGGAAGAGCATGTGACTACAGAATTTGCAACCTCTTCAGCCACTGAATTTAGGAAGTCGCATTATACAGTCAGATGATTAACCCAACCAACTGAATCGACTATTCCCAGCTTCCTTCCTTGCATCATAGAAAAAAACTTCTCCCAACTACTTTCTGTTCTCTGTATCTTAAAATCATGTCAAACTTCTAGGAATGAAAAATTTTAGTTTGGATGTATTAAATGTATAAAAACACTGTATTTCCTACCCAAGGCAGAAAGTCTAATTGCATTCTGCACCCATTCATTGGAGTACAACACATTTCCAATTACACTAATGTCTTATCTGGGAGAAGCTACCTGTATGGGTGTTGGAATGGGAGCAATTCAATAAAAGCACAGGTGCAAAAAGGTCAAAGTGAGGGGTTGAAAGAGGCTTCCCAGGAAACTGACACTGGTACAAAATGTGGACACAAGTCCCATCAGCCCCAACTGGAATGACCAGTGGTCAGAGGAATGAAAGTTATAGTCCAACAGATGCCACCATTACCATATTAAATACAAATGTACGATAAGAAGAGAGTAAAACTTTACAGGCACACTAAGAGTAGCAGTGAAGACACACTGCAGAAGGATGACAAGAAGCACCACCATCACCACTCAGATATAGATTTGTTTTTATCCCAGAACAGAGCTGTATAGTTGTGGCTGCTTCCCCCTCCCAATCTGGCATACATGCCAGATTCCCAAGAACTGTGGTTTTCCCCAAAGAACTTTTCTTTAAAATTAAAACCTAATATATTCATTATTTTGAACAAACTTGAAACATGTGCAGTAGACAGAATGAGCTATGGGAGTGGAGCTATGGGACCCTGTATTTTTGAACCTCAGTTCCCAAAATCCTCTAGAGCTTACTTAGAACCACACCACCCCAAATCCCGAAAGAATAGGGGCAAAAGCGTGGAAAATTTCCTTTTTGGACCACACACCCAGAATCTTCAACATGGTTGAGCTTGGGAAAAGGTCCTTCTTGGACCAGAACTCTCAGAATCCACCAAGGAGCACAGCCAGAGCTAGGAAAAAATTCGGGGTGGGGGGCAACTCTCAGGATCCCCTAACATGGACAAGTGTTTGGAAAAGTTACTTTGGGGCTACCATTTTTCAGCATTCCCAAGCAGCACGCGAAGAGCTCGAGAAAGTTACTTTTTTGGACCACGATTCCCAGAATCCGTCACAGCCAGCCTTGTCGGTTGTGGCGGAGTGGGTGCTGTAGTCCTCAAAAGTAAGCTTCGCCAGCTCTTGCGGAGCGGGCTAGACTTCTAAACGGCTGGCGAGCGACCCTTCTGAGGAGCCAGCCGGGACCCTACGCCTCCCGCGGTCTCCTTCCCTCACTCACCCCCCATCCAGTTGCTGAAGAGGTTCTGCAGCATAGTGAAGGGGACGCAGAAGAAGGCGATGAGGAGGTCGCTGAAGGCCAGCGAGCAGATGAAGATGTTGGTGACGGTGCGCATGGCTTTGCGCCGGGCCACCACGTAGAGCACCAGGCCGTTGCCGAAGAGCGCCAGGGCGAAGATGAGCGCGCAGGCGAGTACGAAGCCCAGCTTGGCCCGCCCGGGCAGCTCCGGGATGTAGACCAGCGGCTTGAGCCCGTAGAGCGCGATGAACTGCTCTCGGGTCACGTTGTTCTCCCGCAAGAGCCGCGCGAACTGCGCCGGGGTGATGTTCAGCGGCCGCATGGCCGGGGGACGGGGAGGCTCAGCCCCCGAGGACCCGCCGCCGCCCCTCGAGCATGGCCGGCCGACGTGGCTCGCTCCCGAGACGGCGAGGCTACCTCGCCGAGGGGCATTGAAAGCGCTTGCTGCAGACCCCTCTCCCCGCTGAAGACGCTCTTTCTTCTTAGAGGGAAGTCTCGGGCGGAAAGAGGGCAGCGAAATCCTGAGGAGAGGGGCCGCCGGAAAGTTAAGTCTCCCTCACGGGCGTCGTCTCTGGGACGCAGAAGGACTCGAATGCGCGCCAAGGATGGGACCCACGCCCCCCTCCCTCGTCCTCAGCTCTCCGACGCCGAGAGGCCTCTGAGGCGGCTTCCCATGTTGGAGAATTTTTATCCAAGCTCTGAACCAATCAGCGAATAGAAACTATGCTCTTTTTTTTTCTTCCCAAGCATTGGGCTCCGCGCCTCCAAAGTTGCACAACGGGCGGATTCTCTACCCCCTCCCGCCCCAGAATTGTCATTGGCTGGCGAGTCTGGTCTCGAGAAAGAGGCGCGAAGCAGCGCCGCTGCAGGTTTTCGGCCCGCGGTCCATGAGTGGAGCGAGCTGTGGGGAGCAGCCGGAGATCTTTTGCCGCTCGAGGCAAAAAAGAGCGCCCCCAACCCATCCCCTTGAAGCCCGAAAGTGCTTCCTACCCAGAGCTGCCCAAATTAGGTTGATACTGAGGAACTCCTCCGAGCCCCCAACTCCTCCGAAGAAATATAGCCCTCATGTACTGAATATTGAATATTGTCTTCCATCTGAGGTGGATTGAAATCCATGAAACCTCAAGCTAAAATAAATCGGCTAGTCTTAAGGGTGCCCTAAGACTCAGGCCATTTCCACACTAGGCTGTTATAGCGCTATGATTCCACTTGCAACACCCTATGGAATCCTGCCGGCCCCTCCCGAAACTGCAAACCCCAGGATTCCATAGGGTGTTGCAAGTGGAATCATAGCGCTATAACAGCCTAGTGCGGAAATGGCCATCGTTTCCTGCTATTTCCACCTCCTCCTTTAACACATTTTAGACTACAACTCTCATAATCCTCCTGAAGTTTGGATGACCAGGGTACACGTTGGCAGGAGGGATGAAGAGAAACAGATGCCAGTCAGTGAGGAAACTTGATTGAGGAGGTTATAAGATGAGGCTCCCCCGCCCACCGACACATTTCCCAGTATGCCAGCTTCTAGAAATGTCAGATTGTCATTACCTTGAGGCAGCAATTGTATTCCAGGCTTTATAGTCTACCTAGAGGTAGGAAATCCATGCTGGAGGAACACAGCTTTTAAAAAGAGCACTGTTGGTGGTGTCCATAACAAAATACGTGCAACAGAGATGACCTCCATGCCATCGTCTCAAAATCCCATGGTCTGATTTGAAAACTCCAAAAAAGGACCAAAAGAAAACAAGAAAAGGAAAGAAAAAATTCAGATAAAAAGAAAATGTAGATAAACCAATACATAATATTAAGAAAAGCAAAACACCACAAGAAGATGTGCTGTAATAACCTGTGGGGAATATAGTAAGACAGATGTTATAACTTATTGACATATGTTCTAAAACAGTGGTGCTAGACAATAACCGATAAATATTTTTATTTTATTTATTTATTTAATTATTTATTTGTATCCCACCTCTCCATATGGATCGAGGCAGCGAACAACTTACAAATAGCGTGTATTTCGAAACATTTCTATACATGTCCCCAACAAGCTGGGTACTCATTTTACCCACCTGCAAAAGGATGGAAGGCTGAGTCAACCTTGGAGCCGGGCAGGATTGAACTCACAACCTTGTGGCTTGCAGTACTGGCATTTAACCACTGCGCCACCAGGGCAGGTGTTAGGTATTGACTTCAGGTTCTAATACCCAGTCCTTAATTCTCACAGGAGATTCTGCAACTAGTCTTGGAGAGACCTGAAGGCATACAGCATACATAGTGTATCATGTCTGTCTATAGAGAAAGAAATGTGTGTGAAAGCGTAAAGAAGCAATCGTAGAGTGAGTCCACTCATGACAAACACAGCATGCATATCACTATTCTCATTATTTATATCCCACCTTTCTCCTGAATGCCATGACTCTCCTTCTGAGAATCCTCAGTCCACAGCCACAAGGCATGCCTATACACTCAGTGTACCTTTACAGTGCCATCTCTTTGCACCTCCTTTTATACTGGCCCTGCATCCAAAAAATGGACCAAGGTCCAGGGTAAAATCAATTAGATATTGTGTGATAGCTTGTTTTAATCCAACAAACACAAAATGTTTTGATCAGCCCACTGGGACTGCCTTGCCATTTTTATCACCACTATCACAGTCAACAGCCAAATTTTGGCATCAATTGCAAAAGCTGTCTATAGTGCAGAAGGGCGCTAAAGAAGCTTCCCATATAGGACAAAATGGGATGGTAAAGCAACTACTTCCCTTCCGGAAGACATTTTCAAAATGGGGGGGGGTATTTGTTTGTTGGCAGTGGAACCAAATTTTTCACAGTGGACCAAAATTTCATACCCTCCAACTGTCCCAATTTGACAGAAACAGTGTCAATTAATCCTCTGTAATCTTACTTTTCAGCTGCTTTTAAAATGTCTCCTTCTCCCACTTCCCCCTTTGTCCTCAGCTTACTTCAATTGATGCAAACTGAGGGCTTTATCACACATGGCAGGTAAATCACACTTGCAGCAGGATATTAGTACCTTTGGCTGGGACTTACAACATGATCTCATTTGTCTTCTGCTGTTTTCCTGGTGGGAGACCATAATGGATGAACAACCTCCTTTGTAAAAGAAGCCCTTTCCAAACCAGGAGAATAATAGAAGAGGAACATCATTATGTGATAACAGCCAAAGATTTATTATCCTGATGTAAATGCAGTTTAACTGCCTTGTGTGATAAAGCTCTGCATTCAAAGTGCAGGACAGAGGAGAACTTTGCTTAGCAGTGAGAGGGAGAGAGGAGGGGAGGAATCTTGTTCTTCCTGATAAGTTTGGGCAAAAGCAAACTGCTACGCCCTCTTAGCTTATCTGTTCTTCTTCCTAAATAGCTTTTTCTATCTTCACCATACTCTGATATTGCTTAGCCACAGATGTCCCAGTTTTCATCTCTGAAATGTTGGAGGGCATGAAGTTTTATGTCAGCTTGAGCAACTTTACTACCTGTCTTGGTGATGACAGCAGATAGGGAAACTAGGGATCATAAAATGTCTGGGGTGGCAACGTGTTGCTCATTCTTGCTTTATAGACATTCTCTCACCTCCTGGATAGCAAGGCAGTGATGGATGCATCAGTAGGCCAGTGGGAAAATCCTCCAATTCCCATCATATGCATTAGAATTATATGAAAGGGAGGTCCAAACAGGGCTAATAAAAACAAACATTTCTACCAGAGCTGCATGCATCAGTGTTTACCTCTTTCCTTCTTAAAGCACAAAAGGCAGAGATGGCCCTTCCCAAATGGTGCAAACAGCATAGCCTCCAACTATACTGCTTTGGCAAAGACAGTCCTGATAAATCCTTATTTTTTCAACCAGTTTTAAAATGTCTTCATTTCTCTCCTCTTCCTCCCATTTTCTCTCTTTGTCTTCAGCTTACTTCAGTTTCTGCCAACTCAGTTTAAAGTGCAAAACTATTTTGTACCTCATTAACTCACTGGTGCAGTGAGAAAAGGGGGCAGAATATTGCCATCCCAGTAGGCTCAAGCAAAAAACAAACTGCTGCAGCCTCTCTTAGCTGGTGTGTTATTCCTCATTAATAACTTTTTCTACCTTGACCACACTCTGATGTTGTTTGGCCACCAGTGTCTCAGTTTTCATCTATGAAATGTTGCAGACAATGAAACAAACGCCAGTGGAGAGATAATCTACCACATCTAAGAGCAGTCTTTTCAGGTAGGCTACTGTCAAAGCATCGTCCTCTACTCACATTTCTTTGCTCTTCCTTCTTGAAGGCTAACAGGCAGTGATGTATTTAAGTCTTTTACTCCAAGTTTCAAGTCAAGTCTCAAGTGCCTATCTTCAAGTCTCAAGTCAAATCTCAAGTCCTTGAGGATATTTTCAAGTCAAATTTCAAGTCAAGTCTCAAGTCTGAAAGCCGACTTCTATACCCCAACCAAAATTCCAGAATTATTGGATAGAGTGATATAAAGTCAGTTTTAACAATTTAAGCAGGGTTGACTCTCCACATTTGCAATTTTGCCATCTGCAGCTTCAGAAGTGGGGAATAAGATCCTGTCTTACTCCCCATTACTGAAGATTCAAATGCTTTAAAGGGAAAGATCCTTCTTCCTCAAGCCCGTTGCCTAACACATCTGCTGTTCCCCTCTGAGAAATGCACCCTACACTTTTGGGGGCGAGTTATGTCTTTTGATCTTAGGAAATGTTTTAGAAGACTCCTCTGATATGCAGCAGGAACAGGCTACTGAGCAGACCTCAAGCCTGCCTCAAGCCCATTGCCTAACCTGTTTGCTGTTCTCCTCTGAGAAACGTACCCACACTTTGGGCTTGAGAGACATTGTTATGTGACTAGTAAGCAAAAAGAGATGGAGACATTGTTCAAAGTCATAAGGTTTCTGGATGAATGTGTTATTTTACTGAACCAAGGGCATCAAGTCAGTCATTAAAAATATACAAGTCTCAAGTCGAGACGATTTATGGCTGAGTTGAGTCCAAGTTGAGTTGCTGAAGTGACTTGAGTCTGAGTCTATCAATTTGAGTCTGCTAACAGGATAAAACTGTTACCCTGACTTAGGGTGACTTCTAATGGCCTCTTTCTATTAGCAGTTTTAGAGTCCACAGGTATAAATAGATCCTAGCCTTGAATCATTTTATTTTGAAGGTGATGACAAAAGGATGTGCCAGGAACCAAGGTGCCTTATGCTTTTTGTTTACATCTGGAGAGATTTCAAGCAGGCTTTGTGAAAGGTTTAGCAGCCCACATCAGAGGGTCTTTAAACTACCATTTAGAACAGCTCTGCTACTGTAGCTGTACTATACTCCTTTGTTATGGAATTTAAAAACTAAAGGAATGTGGGCACAAAGGAACACACCATCTGTTGTATGAAATCTCAAGGGCCTTTTCCCCTAGAGGAAAGCAAAGACATATTTCTTATTAAGAATCTAGCAAAACAGCAGGATTTAATTGAGCACAGATTGCTTGTCCACTTAGCTCAGGGACCAGTTATGGTCACTGAAAACTAGGAGTGGATGAATGTTGTCCTCATTTTCAAAAGTAGTGGGGAAGGACCCAAGCAACTGCTAACAAATCAACTTTATACTGGCACTAGTTAAGTGTCTACAGTACAAGAGATCATGAAAGAATCAGTCTGTGAGCTCGTAGAAAAGAATGCTGTGATACTAAAAACCAGAAAGGGTTTCTCAAGAATAAATCATGTTGTAGTAATACTCTCATTCTCTATCTCTATCTCACTTTCTGCCTCTGCTTGGAGTGTATTGGTGTACCACATGTAATGTATCTTGATTTTGGTAAGGTTTTAAATGGTATCAGTAAAGGACTAGAGGATATGCTCATCCAAATGGAGTCAGTATGATGGGAGCTTTGGACTAGGACTCTCAGAGACTAGGATTTAAATTCCTGCTCAGCCACAGAAACACACAGGATGGTCTTGGACAAGTGATACCCCTCTCAGCCTTAGAGCAAAGCAATGGCAAACCTCCTCTGAATAAACCTTGACAAGAAAATCCCATGATTGGTTAGTCTTAGTATCACCATAAGCTGGAAATAGCTTGGAACCCCACTACCACCACAACAACAACCATCAAAGCTGAGGATGACAACAAACTGGAGGGATCATCTAATACTTCAGAAGAAGCATTCAAAAAGGCCTGAACAAATTGGAGAACTGGATCAAAACTTAACAAAATGAATTCCAAGAGAAACAAACATATACTATACTAAGGCTGTGAAGCTGGAAAATGTCACCATGTGCTGCTGAGATGTATATTCCAGCCTGTTATGATGTATATTCCAGCCTGTTATTAATTTTAGCTGTTAATTCATCTTCGCTGCCACCACCCATTGAATTATGAATTATCTGGACAGTACAATGGGACTCTGTCCAACCATGTACATCCCTAAGCTTAAGGATCTTCCTTTTCCCCCAGTCTATCTAGTGTTGGCGTGGAAAGGAGAGAAACAGGATCTTTACAGAAAGTATTTATTAAAGGTATGTAGATGAGCAAGGCAAATTAATACACATGGGAAGCTCCCTCCTCCCAGGCATGCTTAGTTACAAGTGGTTACAAAAGAACAGATATAAAAGCACAGATACATTCTTTAGATCAGCCAGCCTCCAAAATAACAGAAAAGTCCCTAACGCGACTAGATAACTATTTCTAATTACTCACAGTTGTTCCTAGGCTTAGATGTTCTAGTAGGAAGGGGCCAGGAGGTGAGGCTAGGCCTCAGCCTGCTACTGGCAGTTCCTTTGTAGTTCCTTTGTTGTTTCTTTGTTGTCCCCTTGATATCTCTCTCCACATGGCCTCGCAAGAAGTTTTATAACTTCTCCTTGGAAGCATCCTGAAGATGTTCACCTCTTTCCTTTTTGATTGGTCAAGTCTACCCTGTGACCTATGATGCTGACCCACATGACCTATGATGTAATCTAATCCCAACACCTTATTAACCCTTGGTTTACCTGAAGAGGGAAGTTTCCCCCTTTAGCTAAGTCAAGATAATGGGAAGCCCCATTATCACAAAGGCAGGAAAAAGAGATGCACAAGTATGGGAAGGGAGACACTGGTGTTGACAGCAGTACATATGTAAAGGATCTAGGGGTCTTGGAAAACAACAAGGTTAACATGAGCCAGAAAAGTTAAAGTACTTGTAGGCTGCATCAACAAAACTGTAGTGTCCAAACTGAGAAAAGTAACACTACTATTCTATTTTGCTTTTGTCAGATTTCACCTGAAATACTATGCTCAGTTCTGAGCACCACAATTGAACAAAGATATTGAAAACCTGAAATGTGTCCAGAGCAGATCAACAAAGAAGGTAAAAGATCTGGAATCCAAGGGTTATGAGGAACAATTAAGGGAACTGATGAGGTTAGCCTGGAGAAGGGAAGTCTGAGAAATGATGTAGTGGCAATTAATGTATCTGAGGGACTGTTATGTGTATGAGGTAGCAACTCGATCAACAAGAAATGAGAATGTGATTGAATATTATGAAAAATTATCTGATGGAAAAAATGGTTTGACAGTGGAATGATCTATCATGGAAGGTGGCAGGATCTCATTTGGTGGAAATTACTAAACAGATGTGGAATAGCTGCCTGTCAAAGATGCTGTAGCTGTGGACTTTTGCACTGGTTAGTCTAGATGAGCATTGAGACCCCATCTAAGTCTATGATTCTGTGATTCTATGTTTCTAGTTTAAGAACAAAATAAAAGGGCAAAAATCCCTCAACCCACAATTTATTTTCTGTAGCTCCTCCTCTTCCCAAAAGCTTCTGAGAAAGAAAAGCTTTTATGAAATTCAGTCATCATCACTCTTCTTCCCCTTCTGTTTTTTAAAATAAAACACCCCCATCCTTCATGTTTGAAATAAGTGCTGAATAACACTCATGGAAGAGCTACTACTATGTCTAATCTGCATCTCCTGGCATGGATGATATTGCAAATCTTGGCAGAGGTGTAGTCACCTTTATTAGGAAGCAAACAGTGTGGGACTTAATTTCTATATAACATGCCTAGTATTGGATTGCCCATCAGTACCAAAATGGAATTCAACAGCAGGATGTAGACAGTTTCAGTCTATGATATAATTTCTTCTAGATGATGAGTTCAGTTTTAGCAATATCTATACTTGTAGTTTAATTATGGTTCTGTCATTACTGTGAGTACTCTGTTTATTTAATTTAGAATTGTTGGACATTGACAAGTTCTTCTGAATTTTTTGTCAGATCTTCTGGTGAAGTTACCACCATGTGTATGGTAGCTCCTCAGACTTCTGGTGATTGATTTCTCAACATGAGAGCCATTCTGTTGATTGGAGCCATTCTGGATTGGAGATAGCACTTTTTAAAAAAAAATTAAGACAACATTCACGAACCAGTGTAATTAAAATCAAATATATGTTTCCTACAGTCTATGGACTATATTGAGTTAAATCTTTGCCACTGTCAAATTTGCTGATCTTTTTTCTTGATTTAATTTTGTGGAAAATATTTTATTTTCCTCTTGGTTCCATTGTTTCCCTTTCACTGTATGTATGTTTCACGAATTGTTATACAGGGTTCTTTTTAATTCCTTCTATTATTTGTTATTGACATTTTCTTATAGCCATATTTTGGTATTATTATAACCTTTATGGTAATACTTCTGTTTACTCTTTGGATATATGACTTATTTTCCTTATTGATATTTATTTTGTGTTTCTTCTGTTATCAATAGTTCTTTTTTGCTGTAGTGGCTTTCAGCATCTGAGATCCTTCCTATGAACAGCTGGAACATGAGATAACTCCAGAATCAAAGGAGTATTAGAGGACGATAAAGCTATTGCAGAGAAGCTGGATTATTTTCATCTGTCACCATAGCAGACATGCAAGGCCTAAGCTGATGATATTTTCAAGAAGGGAATCTAAGGGTCTAAAGCAAATAGTGGTGACAAGATAATTTATCCATGGCTTCTAGAACTTCTTAAGAAACCACCAGGGCTATATGGTATCAGTCTGAGAATATAGCTATATACTATTAAAAGCTCTGTAAGAATAGTCAGGTCCTGGAAGTCCAGAGAAAGGCCATTTCTGCACTACACTGTTATAGTGCTATCATTCCTCTTTCAACACACTGTGGAATTCTGGGGTTTGTGGTTTATTGAGGCCAAAGAGCTCTCCGGCTGAGAATTCTAAATGCCTCTCCCTAAACTGCAAAACCTGGGATTCCATAGGATGTTGAAAGTGGAATAATAGCACCATAACAGCATAGTGCAGAAATGGGCGAAGACAGCAAGAAGTGGACCGGTCTTACCTCCCTTGAAAGGAAATTCCAGAACCTAGGAGCTGACACCAAGAAGACCCTTGCTTGCATCCCAATCAGATGTACATACAAGGGTGGTTAGACAGAGAGAGAGACTATTCTCAAAGATCTCAGGGCCCAGCTAGTGTTGTAGGATAAAATATGACCCTTTATATATCCGGGACCTAAGCAGTGTAGGGCTTTATTGGTCCTAACTAGCACAATAGCACACAGGCTATATTTGTAAGTTTCCCACAGTTGTCTCATTGGCTCTTATACTAACATAATGCTAGCCTCATTCAGTATGTCTCATCTGGCATGGTTCTTCTCGAGTTTTCAGGCTAGTAGAGTAGAAATTATGCTTTCAATTTTGTGATTAATTTTATGTGATCAGCCCTGAATCCCACTTCTGATCATAGCCATCTCAAATCAGCCATTTGGTAACTTGTACAACAATGGAATACGGCCAAGGGAAACTGCTCTTATTCATTATACTAGGTCTTTTACACAACTGATCATAGCAGGCTTTATGGGCTACTGCCTTGCCAGCATAACAGTAGGTAGAGCAGAGGCTGTTTTTCTCAATGGAAGAATGTACATTGCTAAAGTTGACACAAGTCCATTTTTTAAGATTTCCCAAATGTATTTGGCATTGCAATTCAGTTGAACAGAAGTCTGAAGCCAGTAGACTTAATTAAGTAAAAAAAAAAAAATTTGCAAATGAAAGTCAAAACACCAGGATCTATTCAAGTTAAAATCTAAAGAGGCAATAAAGCTTTTCTTTAAGTTTTCTAGAAGTATGCTCTCAACTCTTTAAAGTTTCAACAACTTTTTTTTTCAGTATGAAGATTTTAAAAAATCTAAAAAAGAGTTCAAAATCATTACAACAGATCTCTGGAAGTGCTATCTCCTCCAAGAAATAGATAGATATTTGTAAGGAGTAATTGCTACTTTTTTTATTATTATTATAATTATATCAAATTAAGAAAAATAAAACATTCATTTCCATAATCGATTACAATGTTTGCATTTTTTCCAAGAATATTTTTTCTTAAAAAAGTAAGCACATATTAATATACAGATCTCTGCTCCTATTGCCCATTTTCCATGATTGAATTTGTTTAAGATCTGTATGTTTTCCTCTCGCCCTCCTCTTATCTTCTTATCACTTCCTTACTTACTCCAAGGTAAGTCTAATCTAAATGCATAAAATCAGGTTTCTCTTTAATTTCTATTAGTAATTAACAGCTTCCTCACCTCTTAAAGTATTGTCTCATGCCATTTTTGTAATCATCAAACGCCCGTGCCATGACAAAATCACTTTTGTTAAATTTATCTTATTTTGGGAGCAAAAATTCCTCCACTTGCTTCCACTCTTGTTCATTGATAGCTTGATCTCTATCCTGAAGTTTCATTACTAATCTGTCCATTTCTCAATATTCCATCACTTTTATTTTCCATTCACAGATTAGAGGAGTGTGTGCATTTTTCCATTTGCTGGCAAAGAGAAGTCTAGCCGCTGTTATCATGTATAATAATATTCTCCAAAACTTCTTTCTTTTCTCTGTATCTATCTTCTGTAGAATATTTAATAGAAAAATTTCTGGTAGTAATGGGATGCTGATTTTTAAGGCCTTCAAAATCAATGTTTGAATTTCTTTCCAGTACTTTTTCGCCTTGTCACACGTCCACCAAACATGATAAAACGTACCATTTTCATGATCACACTTCCAACATTTTTTGTCTTTTGTTTTATATATTTTATTTATTCTAACTGGGTCTAGATGCCATCTATGAAACATCTTAAGGTAATTTTCCTTCAAATTTTGGGCAACAGTAAATTTCTGAGTGTCCCGCCAACTCTTTTCCCAATGCTCCAACTGTATTTCATGGCCAATGTTCTGTGCCCAGGTAGTCATAGATGTTTTTATTTGTTCTGATTCAAGTTCTCTTTCCAACAAAAGTTGATACATTTTTGAGGTCATATGATTTTGCTCTGAAAAAATATTTTTTTCAAACGTTTTATCTTCCTTATTCAAGTCAAAACCTTCCAACTTCATATCTATCTTGAATCTTTCTTGAAGCTGCCTATATAGGAACCAGTTGCATTTGAAACCTTCATTTTCTATTTCTTCTCTAGTTTTTATTCTGATTCCAGAGTTGGCTGTCTTGACTAGTAAATCTTTGTACCTTATTATCTTCTCCAGAGGCTCTCGTCATGATCCAAAAAAAGCATCATGGGTGGATATCCATAAGGGGATTTGATTGTAATATTTAGTAATTGCTACTTTTAAATTGTTACTTTTAAGTTCCATTCAAGCAAAAGAAATGTCAAAAGTATAGCTTTATTACCTCTTCTTTTAACAAAATTGAAAGAAAAATAACATTTTCTGAAGAGTTAAAAATGAATTTCTTTTATACTTTGAACAAGACAGCTGGAAGTTTAAATCAAGTGAAATACTTCTTAAAAAAGGTAAAGATCTTAAATGATTTGCTTATATGCAACTCAGGGATAGATTTAATCAAGATAAGAGAGATTTAGCCATAGAGGGTGGAGAAAATGAGTTTTATATAGAGTTATGTAAAGATGATGACCATATCATTTTAAAAGTATACAAATATCTTTTGAAACTAGATACAGAAGATGAACCTGTTAGGCTCACAATTTGGGGCTCTGTAATTTGCTATAGAATTGATGTATCAATTGGCATTTTAGACACTCAGAGCTTATCAAACAACCTTGCTTTAAGAATTGTTTGTTCTGTTCTGCTCCTGTTTATAATCAGTATGTAAAAGTGAAGGATTCTTGATAATGACCTAGGATGAAACAGGGTCATGAAGACTCAGGAACTTAAGGGTCAGATAAAATGTAACACATGTATAAGCCTTAACTTTGCTGATGCTGATGCATGAATCTTTTCTTCTTGTAAGCATTCTTTAATATATACATAAAAATGATATAAGAAGAGAAGCCTAAAAGAATAAATCATCCTACCTGGGATCCTGGGATCAAAGTACTTGTGTGTGTATGCCTATCTTTCTTTCTCTTTTATATCTTCCTACCTTGTGTTTGGGAGTTCATATCAGCTCCATGTCCATCTGGGGTATGGTAAGGTGTAGTCTGTTTATCCACCCTAACAAACCAGTAAAAGGTGAGCTCAAAGTTTTGAGCACAATATTTAGATGGATGTATGGGGAAAAATATGATCTAAAGATATAAAATTTATTTTGTGTAGTTATTTTAAAAACCATACATGAGATGATGTATGCCTAAGAACGTTTCAAATTAATATTGGGGATGTCAAGATAAGGTGGATTCTGTTTCCCATATATGATGGGTTTGTAAGAAGGCAAAAAGTTATTGGTCTAAGATTTACCTGTTAATCCCCAAAATTTTAAAGGTGGATTTTGTAATGTCACTAGAAATGACATTTTGTTTAGAGAATTGGATCGTAAATATGTAATAGATTAGTTCTTTGATATATGATAGCAGTGGGAACATTGTTTGCTCAAACCCGGTAATGGACCAAAGCCCATATTGCCAAACTAATAGGGGTTAAAGGATAAGCCAACGGAAGATCTTTTTTTGAAAGATTGGAAACTGTTTATGGACTTCTTGTACAATAAGAAATCTAATCTGTGGCTGGGGAAAAGAAAGGATGGATGCACTCCTCTCTTCCAAATCTGTAAGTGACAGCAGCAGGGGCTCTTCCCAGGATTTGACAGCTGCAGAGTACTGGGAGGACATAGAACTGCATACACTGAGCTATGTGTACAAGTAGGATCTCAGCCGGTATGTGTCATCCTTCCATTTTGAGAGAGATTGCTGTCTAATTTCTTCAAATAGCAAGGGATTACAACCCAGAGGCTACAGACAGAGAGAGGGTCAGAAGTGAGGAAGAACATCAAACACATAGACACAGCAAATGGATAAAAGCTGACCACAACTGAAGTGTTACAGCTTGCACTGTTTGGCACAGCATAGAGCAAAAACACAACTACCAAATGAAATGCCTGCCAGTTGATTACCTCATTTCCAGACTACCTGGAAGATGGGTGCTAGTGCAATTGTAGGATAAAGAGCCTACCAATGGTCCAATGCAGCAATCCCTCCTACATCCTAAGGGAAAGGCCAAAGTCCTGGTCCTTGAGCCAGGTCAGTGTCTGGAGACCCCTCTCCCAAGATCCCTTAATGGAGGGAGCCTAGTTATCCAAGATTTGGATCCTGCCCAGGACCCACAATGTCCACTTTTGACAAAGTTTGTAACATGAAATTATACCTACACATGCATTAACACAGAGCCAAAGCAAGGACCAAAGGAAAAGCTTGGATGACTATGGAGAAGGCAAAAGTCTTGCTATCAGCCAGTTAGTATTACCCATGGGTCAAATTCCTCCACAGCATCAGGGCTGAGAGCTGAGGGCTGACCTACTTCTATAGCAATGCCAGGGTTGAAAGCTCCTAGTGAAGAAAAGCTGGAGAAGTCCAACAGGGCAAAGAAGCTGAGCAGCACAGCAGACCCAAATAAATGCTCCTGGGCAGACTGGAAAAGGAACTACCCCTCCACATCTACGCCACCGTACCATTCTGCTCAGAACATCCAGGCAGCTGATCACTCCCTAGAGGTGGAATAGAAATTGCCAGTATATCACACAGCCATACCTACTTCAGGACACTGGGTACTACCATTCTGCCTTCTGAGCCCCTTGAGGAAGACAAATTCCAACAAACAGGCAAAAACTCTCTTGCATTGAATGGCGTATTCTGGGTACTTTCTGACTGAGAATTCTAAGGTATCATAGGGTATAAATATGTCCCGTGTCCACAAGTGCTTTTGTGGGCACAGACTCAAAAGTATTCAATTAATATCCAAACACCCAAAAGCAAAAACAAACTCTACCACATGTTCAGATGGCAGTGGATGTTTGTTTTGATAGTGTTGCCAAACTGAAAACTGGAGAAGGCATTTTGAACCTTGAATGGTTGTATAGAAGAGGGAATTTTAGCAAGAAACAAGCAACACCCACTGAAATTCCCTCTTCTAAATAACCATTCAGGGTACAAGAGCCCTCTCCAGTTTTCACTCTGGCAACCCTACTTCTGAATAACTACTGCAGCCTTCCTTTCTTTGGCAATTGGTGAAATTCAAGGACATTGCTTAAATTTCTTTAGGAAACAATGTTATAAAATGCTTATGCTTGTATTCACACAGAATTGGATTTATAACATAGTGTAACTTGTTACAAATCCAGTTCTATGTGAATACAAAACATGACTTGGGAAAGCTAAAGTATCCTATGTACTGTACCTGGAAGGGTACAACAGGGCAACTTCTCCCATTATGTTTGTCCACGCTCCACTTCAGATTGTAAAGCAACATTAGAATTCTGTTTCCAAAGGAGTACCTGCATTGTTTTGTTGTGAAGAAACCACTTATGCACTGAAAACTTGTTAACACTGCCCATACCAAAACAAAAATGAAACAAAACAAACCCACTCTGCTGTGATAACCAGTTTTTGACATAATGCTTCTCTCTGTGTACATGTGTGGTATTTTTATGGAACCACAGAATTCACTCTGAGGTAGACAGAAGTTTATTGTTTATGGATATCATGAACAATACAGCACACTTTCACAGAAATTGCCAAAGCTGGAGGTTATATACAGCATATAACTTATAAAGGGTATCAATACATGTTTAAGCATGCAAAGAATTCTTTGGTCAAAACCATAAATTCTTTCATGTGTCTATCTCCTCTTTTCTTTCCTAGATCTATACTTGCCACTCCCTCATATGCCCTTAGGCAAGGTGACACACACACACTCCCCACTGCAGTAGGGAGCCCTGGTGGCATAGTGGTGAACTACCGGTACTGCAGCCACAAGGTAGTGAGTTCGATCCTGCTGGGCTCCAGATTGACTCACTCTTCCATCCTTCCGCAGGTTGGTAAAATGAGTACCAGCTTGTTGGCAGCAATTAGCTAACACATTGTAAACTGCTTTGAGAGCACTTAGCTGATAAGTGGTATAGGAATACACATGCTATTGCTATTGCTATTGTATATTTCACTCTGGTTATCTCTAAACAGCTCTGCTGTCAAAACATCTTTGCTTCTGGTTTTCCCTAATCTTCCCATAGTGGCAGGCAGTCTTTGAATTAGAATAAAGCAGCAAGTAGCAATACTTAAGCTTGGATATAATGTGTCCTCTTTTTCAATGGCAAATACAAAGGTAACCACATAGTAGCAGTTAGCAGAGAATACACATTCGACAAGTTAGTATTTGAGTTGCAGGGAGCTTAATTTAGCTTAGTTTAGGAACCTGACAGCTCTCCCCTCAACAGAAAACATCAGTTTACTTCACACTGTGCAAAACTTCATTTGTGTTTGAATGCCAGAAGAATGTGGTGCTTTAGATCTGGGATGAGTGCTGAAATCTTTTATACATGGCAGATGCAGGAAGGTTCAGGAGAATGTCATGAACGAGAAGAGGGTTTAAGGAAAGTTCAGGTAGCTCTAGGCAACTGTTGGCAAGGAAACTGAAGAGTTGGGCAGAAAGCATAGTTTCAGTTACAGTGTGGTGAAGAGAGAAAGAATGGGCCACAGCTGTAAAGGGAAAGAGAAATCCTGTTGAAGTGGACTTATGAAAATGGGAACTTCGTTCTAAAATCAGAAGCTGAGGCAGACTTTCTCTTCGTGGTATGGAACCTCTGGCCTGCAGACCTGATCTGGCCCACCAGAGGCTCCAGGTACCTACTCCAAGGCCACACCACAGGCTGCAGTCACTCGGTTATCTCTAGTCCCTGAACAACTGGAGACAACCAAGGGGAAAGGACAGGAAGAGCCAAGCTGGGTGTTCTCAGCTGGCTGCAATGTCAGCTCAAACATTTTGCTGTCTAAGGGCAGCATTAATGGCAGCTCTACCCAATCCATCTCCACCCCATTCAAAGTGCATGGTACCTAGTGCTGGCCAACAAACCTGTTACTATTCCTCCTCCCTGGTAATAAAAATGTGTGTCTGTGCACATATGTGCACCTTCAAGTTACCCGTTGACTTATGGTGACCTCATTAATTTCATAAGATTTTCTTAGGCAAAGAATAGTCAGAAATAGTTTTACCAGTTCCTTCCTCTGAAATATAGTCTACAGCACCTGGTATTCTTTGACAGTCTCTTATCCAAGAACTAACCAGGGCTGACTCTGTTTAGCTTCCAAGATCATATGGGATCTGGTGCCTTTAGAGTATTATAGTGATAATGAATAATGAATCTAAGAACTAACAACTGCAATGTAAGGAAAGTGTAGAATCACCCTGTGACAGGATGCGCTGCTGCTTTGAAACAGAAACAGAACTTCAAGGGAGAACAGGAGATGCCCTTAATTCTGTAGGCAGGAAAAAAAATAGTCCTAAATACATGGAGAAGAGAAACAGCAGGGGATGGAAATCCAAGATGCTCAGATGAAAGGAGTGATGGAGACTGGACAGTATGTGACTGCATTTTAATTTGTATGCTGCCCTGAGTTCCAGTTCTGGTGACAAGGTGGGTATAGATGATGATGATAATGATTATGATGATGATGGAAATGAAGGATAGCAACATAAAAACAAAATCCAAAATATACAAGTAAACAGGCACTGTACAAACACTCCTTAGTTAGAAGGCTAAATTGATGTAATTCTTACACTGCCTTTCCTCTCAATCAAGTCATGCTCATGTCCCCACTCAGCTCAGTATGCACATTCAGTATTGCTTTCATTTGCTCTGATTTTCCCCCTCAGAGAAGAAAACCATTCCCAGCCTCTCCACTTAATCCCACATCCATCCCAAATATTTCTTCATCACCTTTACATCAAATACAGGTTCTCAGCAAGGTCCTCATCCAGCTTCCCCCCACCCAGGCCTGCTCAACATGATCCAGCTGGAGACTGTGCCAGATGCCCAAGAAACAGAGAAAACTTTGGCCAACCAGGCACCACTCTTTCCATTTACTCTTTATTGTTGTTTGCCTTCAAGTCCTTTCCGACTTAATGCAACCCTAAGGCAACCCTATCACAGGATTTCCTGGGGCTGAGAGTGTGTGATTCATCCAAGGGGTTCCATGGCCCAGTGGGGAACTGAAACATGGTATCCAGGGTCACAGCTCAACATTCAAACCATTACACCACCTTTTCCTAAATAAGAGGAGAGGGCAGAGAATCTCAGAGAAGGTATCTCTCCCAGAATGCAATTGTTGGGTTTTTGTTTCCCTTTCTGTAATATCTGATTAATAGACTTTTCAAGCAACACCAAACCTTCTACCTTAAGAAACCTTTCACTCTAACAGAAAGGAGGCAGGCATTATTCAAATGTGTAGCTGGATACATTTGGTACAGCAAGAAAATACAATGTGGGATAGAAAGTAAGAGCTTATGCAATTGGCAATACGGACTTTAATGAGGAACAGGGTTATTTCTTAGAAGAAATAGATAAGAAAAGGAGAAAGAAACAGAAAATTAAAATGACTATAGTTACCTTTCAGTCTTCATAAATTTATATTATTAGTGGGATGAATTACCTGACAAGGCACAGGCACTCATTGATTCATATTGAACTTTGAAAATCATTTTAAAAATTATATTGGTATACAACAACTGCACAGCAGTGCCAGCACAGGAGCAGGAACAAATACCAGAAAACACATATAAGGAATCAGCAGAGAAGGAGCAAATTTTATTCAGCACAGAACAAAAGATTATGCAATGTGTCAAAAGGACAAAAGTCTGTGCTACAGTGAGCATTGTAAAAAAATCCTGCATTTTAAGATGATCATGCTGTAGGACAAAAAGCTTAAAATGCACCCTGCAGAGAACCATGCCTCAAAGACTAACAAGTTGTAATGTGCATACATTTTTGGGCATCAGTTTGACACAAGACTCTACTTATTTTATTGGAACGGAATAATACAGCTGTCCCTCTGGAAGTTTCAAACATAGGGCACCCTTGCAGAAAGCACCCCTTGCTGAGGCATGCAAAATCCTAACACCCATTCCCCCACTAGCTGGTCTATTTCATTTCTCTTTTCTTTTGCCTACCGAATAATCTCTGCCAGAGGTGAGCATGCGTAACACACTGGTTGTGTTAAGAGGCATCAACCTTTGCATGCAGCTTGATAGTTGATAAGTTTGCCGGCTTCCTTTTTGTTTGCTTATCCACACCTATTCTTTTCCCGTATCACTTTAGGTTGAAACTATTTCTTTCTTTTCTTTCTTTCCTCCATGAGACTTTCATTTGCTTATTTACAGCTAATTTGTCAGTAAAACTGTTCTTATATGTTTAACAAAGAAGAGTAAGTTTATTTTCTTCATTTCTTCTAGACCTTGGAGGTGGTGGGTTTAATTATTGTTCAGTTTCTACCTTGTCAATTTGATTATTCTGCTTGAGACCCAGCATTATCTCTCCCATTTCCCAAGATGTTGGGAATTCCAACACACTGTTCCTGAACTGCTTTCTCATTGCTTTGCTTGTAAAGTAAAAAGATGGGCACAGAAGGAATCATAGAGAGGAGCTAGGCTTGGGGGAGATACAGCCATAGGTCTCCAGTTCCATCCTGGGGAGTCTTCTGTCCCAAAGAAGCCTCTTAGTTCTAAGTATGGATGTTACTGTAGCTGGGTGGCAAGTGTTCTCCACCTGCCAAGAAGGATGTGGCAGTTAAAGGGAAGGAGATGTGGCAGTGTTGGCAGAGGTAGCCATAGTCCCTGCCACACCAGATGCTTTAGACAGCTGCTCACAGACTAGCAAGGGTCTAGTCAGAATAGGACAGGAGGAGAGTGGAAATTTTGCCAGTCACAAATTTTGCCAATTGAGTCCTGATTAGGGTTTCAACAATAATTATAGCAGAAGCTGGAAAATGGTAGCAAAGCATGCAGAAGAGAGCTATGTGCCATTCATCCTGCCTTGTGCCTCCAAATCATCAGTCCCATCATCAATTCTGGAAAAAGATTCAGTCTTTTTTCAGCTACCCATCTAATTGGTATTTGTACATGGATGGAACAGGGTAGTATAATATTCTTCGTCCCAAGCAGTGAAATGTCTTGGGCTGATTTTGTGCATGCTGAGAATGTTTTCAATGCATGGGATGATAAACTAAAAGTGAGGGAGAATAGATTGCAGTATCCCAGTGCAGCAGATTGCAGTATTCAAATGATACAACCATGTTGCAGGACTCAGCTGAGATGCTAATTGTCATCTCCAGATTATCTGTTCTACTCTGACCTCAAATATGTTACTCTTTTGGATTCCAAATTCCCAGTGGACATGCTGGCTGGTAGACTGTGGCAGTTACAGTTCAAAAAAATGGCCAACATCCTTCATAGCTATGGTGATGGAGCTCCATAGCTACACTTCCTGATGTGGCCCTCCAAAATCACATTCGAAGCTCAGCAGCCACCAACATAGGAACTTCCAAGGCACTAGGGAGCAAGGTAGTCAGAGAAGTAGCTAGCCCTCTCCGAGCAATGAGGCACTTTTCAGTAGTCAGTAGCAGGGACTCCACTCCTCTGTGTTGAGAAATTCTTGTATTGGTGCAGCTGCCTGGCTTCTAAAGCGTTTTTTAGAGAGTGCGTTCTTATGTAGGTTTTTATAATTTATTAACATTTTTAATTGTTAAAATGCTTTTTAATGTTTTTAACTTTTTGGAATCACCTTTGGTCTCACTCTGGGAGAAAGCAAGCATATAAATATAATAAACAAACAAACATGCATAACAACTGGTTCTTGTGGGTTTTTCAGGCTTTGAGACCATGTTCTGGTTGTATTTTTGGAATCCTCTGAAGATGCCATCCACAGATGCAGGTGAAACCTCAGGAGAAAATACAACCAGAACACGGTTTCAAAAAACCCACAAGAACCAATGGATTCTGGCCGTGAAAGCCTTTGACTCTACATGCATTACAACATTTACAATGTTGTTAAGTCTGGCTTATAACATCATAAATACTGAACAGGATGCCAGCTGGCTTTTCCAAGTTCTGGTTCTACCAAGAATTCAGTCACTAGTAAAGTTTCCAGACAGAAAAACAGTAGGCTAAAAGCAGCATTGTGTGAAATGTCATCTTTTATTCATCTGCTAGAAAAAACAAGTAATATGGTTATTCTGTAACAAAGCATTCTCAAATTTCTGTTCTCACCAGGGTGAAGGGGCTTAATAGACAGTTATTGATTGCCTCCCACTGATTAAATGGTATCCTACACCATTTCACAGAAATCAAACAGTTTTATTTAGAAGACAGAGGTTTCCAACCAAGTCCACAAAATATCATAGCAAAATGTTTTTAAAAAAAGAAATTTAATACTAAAAGTTACAAGGTATAAAAATCAGACAGCATAAAAGCAGCACAGCAACTATGAGAATAAATAAAACAGTAGAAGGAGGAAACAGCGGGCTCAAGAGAAGAAGATTAATTTAAAAAGGAACCGACAGAGATGAGGCAAATGTTATCCACACTCCAACAACTCCATAATTGCCTAGTATGAATGGACCCCTGAGATCTTCAGTGGTGAGCCTGTTCTGGCAGACATCTCTGGCATCAGAGAGTAGGTAGATGGCTACCAAAGAAAAGAAGGTGGTAGCACCTGTTTTACAGAACGCTTTCCTCATTTATTCCATTGTCATTTCAGCACCATGTAAATACCATGTTTTTAAAAATCCTGAATTTTTTCAGATGTATTTTTAATCCTACTGATGGTTTAGTGTCTGAGATGGGCAAGAGAGGAAGCATATGGCCACCATGCCACCCCACCCCTTTTCCCTTTCCTTTCTCTCATCTAGTTTGGACCCTGGATACCCATTCTCCCCACCATGCCTCACCCCTCTTTCCACAGGTACACACAAACATTTTGATCGTTGTGGTTTTAACACTTTTGTGGGGGTCCTGTGCCCTTAACCTTAGTGAATGTGGAGGGCTGATTGTGTTTATTTCTTCAGAACAATGAAAAGAAAAAGAACTTCCTTTCTTTGCTTTTTCATGCTTCAGCAAAAATGAAAACAAACCTAAGAAGCCACTTGTTTTCTTCTTCCAGTAGCTAATTGAATCTGATTCAGTTTTGTAAAGCTGGAAGCTCTCTTTCCTTGCTTTTATGATGGAATAAATACCTCTTAAAATGCATGGGTTTTTTTTTTAATTTCCATTTCTGTTTCCAGGTAAGTCTGTGTGTGTGATTGAAATGGAAATGGAAATTGAATGAAAAGGAGGGGGTTCACTTACTAAGAGTTCTATCTAAAAAAATAAATAAAGGGCTCTATTTAAAAAAAAATAAAATCCAATCTCTCTCTTTCTCTCAATCTCTCTCTCTCAATAGTTAGTAGATGTTTGAGGCCCCGCTCTACTTTTTGTGAAGTTCAAAGTGTTCCTAGTTATGGTGAGGACAACTCAAACAAAACCCAAACTGCTTGTGTTCTTGGAAGAAAGGGAAATAGAGCACAGTGGTGTAGTGAGATCATTTGTTTTCCCTTTTTTTTCCTCTTTCTGGTTTTGTTTTTCTCAATATGATTTTTGCACAAATATAAATAAAGAAGGCAAGATACAAAAGTAATACATTTATAAATAAATTAATTTTTTAAAATGCATAGGTTCCAAAAGTATAAGATCTGTCTGATGTGACAATACCTTTACATCTTTAGCACTCGGGTATGATTTAGGAATAAGGTAGTCTCTCTCAAGATGCCACTTTTTCTAGTGCATTGGTTTTAGTGACAGGTCAAACATAAACTCTGTTCCTCCCCTGATGACACTCTAAGGATTAAATACTGTGACCCAGAAATCCTCTCACAGTAGATAATTGCACATAATGTCCTATTGCGAGTTGTTTTGTGTTTATCTGGGAAAGCTCAAGAAGGTAAATTCAGTATAGACTATCTCCTACCTGGGAAGAGTTTTAGAAACAATACACAGAAAGTCTGAATAAAGTAGCTAGTTCACCATGGAGATGCAGATTCCCATTATACATGTAATACCTACAACACTTAATTCACCTAAAAACATTAATTGTCTGAAGCAGAAGTGTGTCTTTGAAACAAAAGTACACCCAAAGCACTGAACCTACATAAAGCAAAGTCATTTTCCAAGCAATACATGGCTTGTTTGTGTTCTTTAGCAGGGAGAACATTATCTTTATTATATGCATTTACCTGACAGCATCAAATATAAGCCAAAAAATTGTGTGTATTTGTTTGTCCTGCACAGGTAGATAATTCTGCACAATGTTTACTAAGTTTGTGTTCATTATATACCGTCAAAATACTGTTCCAAGGACAACAATGAGAACTGTTATTGCAAGCCAGCACTGAGAATTCTACTGAGCTACAAACCAATGCAAAGTTGTGCTTCTATAACACAAACCAATGCAAGGTTGTGCTTCTATAACAGGGGTAGACTACTGTGGAAGACTAGAGGGCTACTTATAGGGCTGCACCCTCCCCCTCCCCCATGCACCCACCTCTGTAAAAAAAAAAAATCAAAAATACATTTTGCTTCTAAACATCTTCTAAGAGACATAGGGGGCATTTTTGCCATATTTTGGCCCCTTTCTGGGCCACTTTTACTTCCTGTCTCAAAAAAAAAAAAAAAAGGCTTCTCTGTGGCCTAAATTGGTTGAATGAGCCCTCAAAATATGGCCAAAATACCACTCACACCCTCTGGAGGGCATTTGGTGGCTAAAAAAATGAAAAAAAATTGAAAAAAATCACCTTTTTAAAAAACCCTGAGAGACCATGGCGTGGAAATGCTTTCTGCACTCTGTAGAGGTGGGGCATTTTGAAGCAAAAAAAAAAAAAAAAATGAACATTTTTCCCCCCGGGTGGGCACATACATTACACTCAACAACAATAACATAAGAGTGCCATTTATCTCATTTGCTTATTAATTCTTTTTTATGCCTCTAAAGAATATTTTTGATCTAGGAGAAATATAAACCTATTTCTGTACAGACATCTGCACAGATACATCTCATCTTCATGAGATGTCTCTGTAAAGAAGTGGGTTTATATTTCTTCTAGAAATTGAGAAGAGACTAGAGAATATCTTTTTCTGGAATCTGGTCAAGAGAGAAATAGGAAAAATAGAAAATCCACTTTTAAAGAATATATCAGAAATATGGAACCAAAACAAGGAAAAACTAATGCCAGCTATCTCACCATTAACTCCAGTAGTGATGATGGAAAAATTTCCAATAAATTTGAGGGATGAATTAGAGAAGGAATTTAAAAAGCAGAGAATATGTAAGTTAAAAGAATGGATGAATATAATGATGAATAAAGATAGAATAAAGGAGAGATTACAGGGTATTAAGATGTCATGGCTTAATTATATTCAGCTGGAGCAGTGGACAAAGAACTGGAAAAGCAATAACAAAGATTTTAGAGAATACATTAGATCTGAACAAATGATTAAGCAAAGAGATGATATGGAAGAAAATGAAATATTGAAGGGTACCACAAGAGAAATACATAAAATATTGTCAAAAGATGAAGATGAATATCTTAGAAAAATATGGGAGGAAGAATTAGTACAAAAAATAGATACTCAAGACTGGGGGGAAATTTGGAATCAGCGTCATTTAAAAAAATTATCCGTAAGGATAAAAGAGAATTATTATAAATTGGTTTGGAGATGGTACCTAACACCAGTAAGGTTAAACCACATAGACAAAAATCATTCAAGGTTATGTTGGAGGGGCTGCCAAGAGATTGGCACATATATCCATATATGGTGGAATTGTGAAGGTGTACAGAAATTTTGTGTGAAAGTGTGAAAAACTGCAATCAATGATAAGTTAACATGTCAAATCAAGGTTAAAAAAGGAATAATGAAAAGGAATGACTTTGAAGCAATATGGAAAATATCTATGGAAAAGGCTTTAACAAAAGAGTGAAGTGTCATACCTCCACAAGAAAAATTACAATTTTGGAAAGCAGAGTAGGCTGAAATATAATTGGCTCTGGGAATGGGTTCACATTTAGGGTTTATGGTTAATAACAGGTTCATATATAATATTAGCAATAGGTTAAATATAGTTGAAAATAATAGATTTGAGAATGAAATTACTATAGCAATAATGAGTACAAGGAAAATGAGATTTAGATACATGAAATAAAAATATATAATCAATATGATATATAATATGTTGAATAAGTGATGATAAAGGATCTGCAGAGAAATAGCAATGTAAGTAAGCAATTTGTGTTGTAATTTTTCCCTTTTTCACATTTATATTATTCACGTGGTATTTTTGTTTTGTTCTGTTATGTATTGTTCCTTTTCCTTTAGAAGAAGAAGAAGAAGAGGAAGAGGAAGAAGAGCGTTTATATTTCTCCTAGACCAAAAACATTCTTTAGAGGCATAAATGCCAGAATGCATACATGCTTTTAAATTCTATTAATATTTTAACTTTTCCTCAATGAGACGAAGGTAGCCTAGATGGGAGTCCTTCTTCCTAGTTTATCTGCAGAACAACCCTGAGATAATCAAGCTAAGAGAAACAAAGTGAGTGGTTCTAAATTACTCACTGAACTCCATAGACTGCCCAAGTGCCAATCCAACAGTCTAATCTCAACATACACTAGTGGATTCTCAGAGTTGTAATCCAACTCCGCCTGAGTGCTGCTATATTGCTGGGACTATAAATCTCACATCCTAGGAAATCACATGCAGTCAGATTTTTATGAATCTCATTAAAAGCAGCTGGTGACCTTGTCATAACTAACAGTGCAACCCTTAATATGTCTGTTTAGAAGTAATCCAATTTCCATTCCCATGGATTTGTTCCCTATTAAGTGTTGCAGCCTAAGCTTTACTGTTTTTAATGCAATTTAGGAACCAATCTTATACATTTGCTCAGAATTAAGTCTTAGTTCATAGGATTTACATTCAGATGAGGGACCAAATGTTCTGTTTTACAAAAAGTTCACTAAGAGACTCTGTAATTCAAGTCTCTTTTAAGATAAAGGACCCTTAAAAGAGTGAACAGGGACCTTGAAGATGTTCACTTGCAGACCAAGCAGGTACCCAGTTCATGTGACAACCTATTATAATGACATTTACTGTATTTCCATTTACATTGCTGTAATTATTTTGAAACTGGCCCCAATTTCAATTAGCATATGTGAATTGCACCCTTTTTGAGTATTGCATCCCCCCTCTTCTTTTTGGGGATGCTGATGACTAAGTAAGCACTTTACTTTTCAGTAAATGTGCACAGAACAGCAGCCTCAGTTTTAACTAACTTTTGCTGGCCTGTACTCCAGCCAGGCTCCTATATTACAGAATTCTGCATTTTGTAGTTTGATGATGTAGTTTGAATTATCTTCCTTCAGCTATGTTAGAAATCTCTGGCACATTATTCTCGAAGTACTTCACAAACCTACGGATTTTAGATTTCCACAGTGCAGAACCATGGAAGTTACAGTGGTATCAAAGTGCTATAACTGTACAGTGTGGACACATCACCAGTATATCTCCCCTGCATTTCTCGTATGCTTTTGAATTCCAGGTGCACAGTTGTCCAGACTACTATTGCACTGTATGGAAGCTTAATGTTATACTATTTCTAATATTCTTTCCTTTACTGGTAAACAGAGAGCTTCCGGACTCAATGTTAGGTCTAGTCTTTTTTTCCAAGCAGTCTCTAAGTTGCTGTATAGAAGATTTTTAAATGACGATCATTTTCTTCAGCCTGAAACTTGTTTCAGCAGCTAATGAGCACTAAGATGCCTGCTCAAATCATTTGCAAGTGAAGTAGTTTAAAATATGCTTAAATTTGCTCCCTCTTGATGAACAATAATATTGTGTTATTCCGCTGTCACCTTCTTCTGACATCTTTTAGCCTCTGGAAAATTAAGTTTGAAAAACTGTGGCACGCAAAGCGTATTTAAAAACTGAGAATAAGAAAAGCAATAAAGGACAACAACAAAAAAGGTACTAATTGTTGCTTGATGCATCTCAAACACTAATGGTCTTACATCAAAGAAATAGCTTAGGAAGCTGAAGGGAATGAAAGGTTATTCTTTAAAAAGCCCCCTTGATCACAGATTGAAAAGCACTACACATCAATAAATCTATTTACTTCATTTTTTCCCTATTTTTGTTGACTTTAAATATATCTGTGCATATTAGAAAATAAACCATTGAAGAGGAGCCATCAAAGACATTCATTTCTCACTTACAGCTCAGTATTAGGCATGCCTACTCAGGTCCTATGGGGAGTACTCCCAGGTAAATATGTACTGGAGTGCACTCTTACTGTATGATCAGGTACTTGCAGCTGAAACTTATACCCCAGGGATGTGCAGTTTCCAAAAGTCCAGGGGCCATTTTGTCCACTCTTTTACCACCATGTTGAATTGTATCCCTCTGACATATTGCAGCCCCTCCATGCCCTGAATTTTTTTATTCCCAAATGGTAATGTGTGCCCCTGAAAAGCCTTGAAGAGATACAGCTGTCATTTTAACACTCTTCCCAATGAAACTAACCAGCCCTATCCCATGAAAAAATAAAATGCCTTATCCTTAAACATTCTTTCCAACTCAGTTACCAGATGCCCTTTAACCCATGGGGTAAGGAACATATACTACTCCCTAACGTGAATAAATTACTATTCCTATCATCCCTTACCATTGGCCAACCTGACTGAACAGTACTAGAAGCAGCTTTGAGCAACAGGTTCTTCAGCCCAGTTTTAACTAAGGATGCAGAGAAAGCGAGGAAGCACTAAAATTTATCCTATAATCGTAGTAAACCTGGATTTTTTAAAAAAAACAAGGAAAGATCAAAGCAATGCTTCACAGTCTACAATGAACCACAAAAAGAGGTTAAGTAAAACGTATGGGATCGACTTCCTCCTGAGCTCAGTCAATAAACAAAGATTCTAAAGAAAGGACCTGCCGGTAATAACATCCATTATTAGACTTCTGAAGGATAAAAGTATTTTCAAAGCCTGATGAAAGAACTTTGATATTTACAATATTTATATGACATTTGTTTCATAACTATTATCGTGTAACAGACAGCTATAGTCAAAAGCCAAATGTCATTCACCCACTATTGAAACCTATTCAAGAAGGATATTGACAAGCTGGAGCAAGTCCAGAGGAGGGCGACCAAAATGGTGAGAGACCTGGAAGCCATGCCCTATGAGGATAGACTTAGAGAGCTGGGTATGTTTAGTCTGCAGAAGAGGAGGTTAAGAGGGGACATGATAGCCATGTTTAAATATTTGAAGGGATGCCATGTAGAGGAGGGAGAGGGCTTGTTTTCTGCTGCTCCAGAGACCAGGACAAGGAGCAATGGATTCAAGCTGCAGGAAAGGAGATTCCACCTGAACCTCAGGAAGAACTTCCTGACAATCAGGGCTGTCCAGCAGTGGAATCTGTTGCCTCGGAGTGTAGTGGAGTCTCCTTCCTTGGAGGTTTTTGAGGGTGTTCCTGCATGGCAGGGGGTTGGACTGGATGGCCTGTGTGGTCTCTTCCAACTTTGAATTTCTATGATTCTATGATTATGGTAAAATGATCTACTCTCACTTAAAAAAAAAAACTATTGATGAAAGTTTAAAAAAAAAAGCTGAGCAGCATAATCTATTAAGTCAAATGGGCACAATGCAGCCTCTTCTTGGCAAAGTAGACCTAAAGAACACAGCTTAATAATACTGAAATTAAGAGATTCAAGTGAAGCTGCCTAGTTCTGCCCTGCTGGAACAATAAATAGCAAACCTGTTTCATGATACAGCTTTTCAGATATCAGAAGACACCTTTCAAATCTTCCTTTTTCCTTCACTGATATATTACAGCATGAACTTTTGTGGCCTCTGCTCCATTTAATCAAATTCAAGGAGTGAAGCTTCCTGAAGAGAGACATATATACAAATGTTGTGGGGCAAGGACTGTCAAATGTAACAGAAATGCAAAACATGCTAGCATGACTAGAGAGATTTCATGTGACTGTTGAATAATGTTATTTATTCAGTTTGAGATGTCATCAAGTTTATTTAATGTTTTCTTTGACCCTTTCTGCATGTGGGGTGGGGAAACGGGTGAAAACACCCTAAAACAGAGCTTACCAGCAGCCGGGTAAGTCCGTCGCCACGCGAAGCAGCGCGAGCTCGCTGCTCCGCAGTCCTGCGGTGTCCCAAATGGCGGCTTCCAGTTGGTGCAGGCTCTCCACCAACCGGAGAAGCTCACCAGCTGGAAGCCCGCCCCCGGCAGATCTGCAGGCACGCACTTGCGCGCGCCTGCAAATCCGCGTTGGAGCCAGGCGACGGAGCGGCACGGGGCTGCGCGCTCCATGCTTTTCAAAAACCTCGAAAAAGAGGTTTTTAAAAAACACGCAGCATGGCTAGTTCTGGCCGCTCCTGAGTGGATTCTGGTGTGGAACTACAAAAAGTAGTCCACACCAGTCCACTCTAGGGTGCAGAAGACCTCCGTGAAAGGTCGCTCTGCACCATTACAGAAGCCCGATGTGGAAACAGCCTTTGTTGTTGTTTTTTAAAGTCAATCATTCCAAAAATGAAAGTCAGGATGTCATTCCAAAAAAAAAAAGATAAAAATATCTTCTAACTTCATTGTAGTTGTGTGCCTTCAAGCTGTTTCTGATTTTTGATGACTCTAAGGTGAATCTATCATGGAGTTTTCTGGGGTTGAAAGTGTGTAATGTGCCCAAGGTCATCCAATGAATTTCCATGGCCAAGCAAAGAACTGAACCCTGGACTCTTTCCACACCTTTACTGTCTTCTGGCTCTGGGGTGTGGGGATCACACGAGCAGCCTCTGGCAAGAGGCTCTTGCATCCAGGGTCCTTTGGCTCCACACGAGCTTCCTGCTTGCGCAAGAGCTCTGCCTCTTCCTTCCACAGCGTAGCTGGGAGTTTCCTAGGCCGCGCTGGGGCAGGAAGCATGACCCGCATGGCTCCGGAGGCTCCACACTCCAGGTAAATGCATGTGAGGCCCGGGAGCAATGCGTGATCATGCACCATTTTCAACTTCTAGCCGAAAATGAAAAGGTGTGCGATCGGTGCCTGCCAGTCCCTGGAGCATCGTGTGATTGTGCGTGCATCGTGCAGATCACTCCTCACAATCGCGCGACACTCCAGCCCTCTTTCACATGGAAAATGCCATGCAAAAAGGGCCCTGGTCTCCAGGGTCATGGTCCAAAGCACAAACCACTAAACCATGCTGGCTCCATCTTCTAAATAACACATAAGAAGGTACAAGGAAATGGTAAACATGATCCAAACAATAATGGCACAAGAAATTATGGGTGAAAGATGTTCAATATGCTCAAATCTTAGATCTATGGGACTCTTAACCATTAAATAAGAAACAGGCGAGAATGCCTAATTCCAAGCCCCTGCAATTTTATTTTATTTTTTACCATTAGTGTACATAAACCACAAGATAATGATAATGCAAAATCTGATGTTCTAAAATTATAGGCTTTCTTAATGAGGCAGGCACTTTTTCCCTAATGTTATACAAATTACTGAAGCGAGCAAAGTACCTGTGTTTGGCTAACAAGTAAAAGCAATGTAACATCCTCATGAAGGATATTAGGTGAAAGCCACTTAAGTAGAAACCAACAGGAGCACAGCCTTCCAATAGGTACAATGAGGTTCTTGCCTCAGGGGGCAGAATGCAAAGGGTAGCAAAATGTGCCAAACCCCACCACCACCATGAGGGGGCTCCTGACACAACTCTGGATAACTTTGTTTCCTAATTGAAAACACCACAGTCATCCAACACTCTGACTCTCCAGAGCAGAACACTGACACTTTCCTGTGGCAGAGAAAACTGCCAGCCTACAGGTTTGCAAAGTTATCCTGGCTTCAAATGCTCATAGGGTCAGATATACTAGGGCACAACACCAATTTTGAACACTCAACTGGTCAATTTATTTATCCTAGAATACTAAGTATGTAACATGGTCTATGTGCAAACTCTGTTGTGGTGCAGGAATGTAACTCTTTATTTCGTTCATTCATGCAAGAATGAATAATTTCAGTTATTTTCTCCCCACTACAACATGAGGGCTTCTGTTCAATTTTCAACCATTCATTCAACCAATATTCATTCTTTGGCACCTCATTCAAGAAAGTTTGATGTGTAAAAATGTGCATACTTTTTCTGTGCAGGAAACGTGTTTGAGCACTAAGTTTGTTTACAAAGCAAGAAGCAATCATTTCTCTCTGAGAACAGCATGCTTTATAAAAAATATATATCGTCTCCTGCTTAAAGTATAGCTTTTTGCACAGAACACAAGATTTTGCCTAAAAAATACATTTCCTGTACATAACACACCTGTATGTGAGGTAACATTTCCTGATCTGCAGCCATAGCTATGTTTATAGGAGGAAGCACCAGACTCTGAGCAGCCATTCTGGATCCCAGCTGGGTTTAGGCAATCTGGATGTGGTCAAGTGACTGGACAGGCAGGATCTCCAATGGCATGGCCTGCTGCCAGCATGGTTCAGGAAGCGCTGTGGACCCCATCCACATATCCTGTTCATTCACTTGAGTGGTAATAACCTAAGTTTATTAAAGGGCAAGGCTCTAATTCTCCAGGCTCCCTATGATTTAAACATTATTCAGTTATCATGGCTGGGAGTATCCAAAATGTAATCATCCATTTTGCCACGCTAGGTGTGACCAGATGAAGGGAATTGTTACCCTGATTACTGGGGGTGCCGTGAGGGACACCTAAGTGCGCTTCAAATTATACAAGTTGGGGAAATTAGTCAAAGAGCACAAGCTAGCAATACGAGAGGCAGGGCAATGGAGCGAGATCTTTTACCCAAAGTCTACAGGATCAGACCGAGTTAAGGAGCAAACTGAAGTGAAAAAATAATAATTGTTTTTATTAAAATACAATCACACAGTGTATGCAGCACACTCACTCAGATAACTAGAGAAATAAAGGTTGGAATGGGATAGAGGGGGTTTTAGAGGAGTTGTTGGTTTGGGTAATACTACACCTGCCCTGAAGCTCAGGTAGTCTACAGCAGAAGTTCATAAAGATGAAGTTTCTCAGTACGTGGGACTGAGGGGAAGGCTCGCCAAGCAAAGCAGCAACAAGGCGGGATGGAAGTCGGGAACGATCTGAGGAAGCTGTCAAAGTCAGGGGTTTTTACAGGGGAAAATATGGCCATAGACTAGTCTGTACTTGGGGAAAACAATGAGTTTCAGGCTGGACACAAAGCCTCCGAAAGGTCAGAATTTAGCATGATTGAGTTAAGTCCAAATTATCAATAGAGTAGCCAGTATGCAACCACAGAGTGCTTGACAGATGAGTATTCTTCCAATAAAGCCTCCTGCTCGGGGCAGGGAGTTCTTCGTAAGTAGCGTGCATACATAATAGGGTACTTGCCTTGACATCTCCTGAAGCAGTAGGACGGCTATTTCTGGCCTGCCTGTATTTGTTTGGAATATTACAGCGATTAGCGACCGTGCCTGTCTGTGAGTTTCTCCGTGGGCCTCACAGCCGTGGAGAAGAATAGGTAAAGAAGGCCGAATTATTGATATCAAAGTGATATCTAATATCCCACAAGTCCAGGCTAGAAACTGTGGTAACAGAATCCCTGACATATTGATTTGGCCAGAAGTGGGTAAATAGAAAGAAATGCCAAGGTCAAAGTCTTGGGTCACTTTCTGCCTCACCGCCCACCTCCCATTACCTAACAAAGGCCTGAGCTCTGTACAGAGCAGATGGTGTTCATCTGTCCGAAGAGAGGAGCCAGAAATTCCTTAGGGATGTATAACAGGGTATGAGGGCCCTTTTGGCCAGCCTGAGGAGTGGGGGTAAGGAGAAATCCAACATTTGTCTTTATCTGTGGCAGATAGTGGGGGAAGAAAGTATGAGTTAGGTGAACACATATACCACACTTTCAATGAAGAATAGGTTTCTGGACCTGCCTTTATATGATGCGATGGGGGGTGGCTGGCCAGAGAGTTTGGCCCTCACTTTAGAGTCCGGTGCCTTAGGTTTGGATGCTCTAGATGGCCTTCCAGTAATGAACCACCAAGGGTGAAACCCAGCAACCCAAAAGTTTATCCTTGGAGCTCAGGTGTTCACCCAAGGGAAGCTAGGGAGGAGCTCTGGGAGAGGAAAAGGTCTACGGAAAAGGTCTGCCTCAGCTGTTCCCACATTAGGTAGCTCCCCCGTTTTATACATCTCTGGGGATATTCCTAAATAGGGTTAGTTTAAATAAAGTGGCTCATATTTCAATTAGTGTGGTCTCATTATTTCATGAATTGATCAACAAATCATCCTATATTTGGTTTGAGGGAGATGATGATGATGATGATGATGATGATGATGATGATATATCTCCAGTGAGTATAAGGTGGCATGCATAAGTCTCCTTGTGATGTTCTGGACTTTTTAAGGGAAATGATTTTTCATTTATTAGATATCAAGGTAATATGACATAATATATAATAATACATTGTGTAGGCACTGTACGTGCCCATCAATGGCACTTACCTTTTTGTGGTGGTTTCCATGGCAAGAGGCTATGTTGATGGTAACTACGCTAGTAGGATCTCCCATGTCAGAGAGGGTTTTGCTGAGTAGCCAAACAGCTGCTGGGCAGCAGTAGCAGTGGTGGGGTGGTTATACTAACAGAGGATCTTTCAGAGACAACAGCACTGGCATCATAGCTAACCCTGGTTAGTGCTGCACAGAAGAAGGTATAGTAAACCCCTTTTGAATGCATTTACCATAAAAACCCAATAATGAAACAATCCAAAATGAAACAAAAGGTATTTCCAGAAGATGAAACCCATAGATTGAATGGTGCTCAGTGAGCTACTGGGTTACAGTCAGGCAACTACAAATAACACTGTGGCTAGTAATGCAACTGGGCTCAAGCTAAAAGAAATTTCAACAGTTGACTTGCTCAGAGGTGAATAGAAAGTCCAAAGCTGCGCAACACATATTATAGGAACATGGAATGTGAGAAGCATGAATCAATGGAAGCCAGACACAGTAAAAGTAGGAATGGAACATATAAACATTGCAACACTTAGGGTGAGCAAACTAAAGCGGACAGGAATGGGACATTTGGAGTCAAACAATCACACAGTGTTTTACTCAGGAAATGAAAATCTAAGAAGAAATTGAGTGGCACTCATAGTGAGGAGAGATGTAGCAAATGCAATCAAAGGATATAATGCAAAGTCTTACTGAATCATATTGATAAGATTTCAGGAAAAAACCATCAATGCAACCATAAACCAAGTCTACACACCAATCATATATGCAGAAGAAGAAATGGAAGATTCCATCCTGGACTCCAAGAGAAAATTGATCACATACCATAAAATGACTTGTGAATAGGCAATTGGAATACAAATGAAGGAAACAAAACAGAATCAAAGGTAACAATTAGTAGTAAATAATTAAGCAGTTAAAAATTTTCGAGTACAGTGGGCCCTCGCTATCCACAGGTGTTTGGTTCCAGGATCTCGCATGAATACCAAAATTCATGGATGTTCAAGTCCCATTATATACAATGGTTTAGTAAAATGGCATTGCTTACCTAAAATAGTGAACAACTCTAAGGTTTGCTTTTTGGATTTTTGTAATTATTTTGTAATTATTTTTGAGCCATGGTTGGTTGAATCTATGGATACAGAATCTGTGGATACAGAGGGCCAACTGTAAGTACTTTCATCCAGACACCATGGAAATTTTTGGTCAGCCAATGCATTTTGTGGAGTTTTGGCTTCCAGTTTGGTCTGACCAGGTAAATTAATAGACAGATAGGTCTAACAGGAAAACATTATAAGAGAACTTTGAATCACCACATACCACTTTCAATGTAAGCATAAAACAAATTAAAATGTTAGTTCTGGATGAATTAGACTGATGCTATACATCATGGTCAACTTCAGGGCAGTTCACAAAAAACTAAAATTTATGTGACATTAATGTATTCATATGAACAAACACATCCCAGTGATTATTTATTTTTGTTAACTGCTATCAAGTGTACTTCAATCCAATGAATTAGAGACTTACAAATCACTCTATCACCAATAGTCTTGCTCAGATCCTGCAGATTCAGGGCCATGGGTTCCTTGATTGAGTCTATCCATCTGCAATGCAATTTTCTTCTTTTCCTACTGTTTTCCTACCCATTTATTTGTCTTTTTAGTGGTCCATGGGGTCCACAGAACTCTTCTCCAGCACCGCATTTCAAAGGACTTGATTTTCTTCCTGTCACCTTTCTTCATTGTCCAGCTTTCACAACCATACATAAAAATTGGAAATATGATGGCATGAACAATCCTAGCTTTAGTATTCAATGATATATCTTTCCACTTTTTGTCTAATTCCTTCATAGCTGCCCTTCCAATTCCTAGTCTTCTTCTGAATTCTTGACTGCAGTCTCCATTCTGATTAATGACTGAGCTGCAGTAGGGACTATTTACCTCAAATTAAAACATTCTTGCATTTTTGGAATTGAATTTTGGTGACAGATGTATCTTTGAGACAAAAGGTGTTTTGTAGAGGACAGTTCTTGGAGGGCTTTTCCAGATGGGACAAATCTGCTGAGAGGTAAGTGGTATTCATTGCTGTATGTTTGGGAGGGGAGTTTCCCTCATTTTCCACAGTACTCTGATTTTTTTTTAAAGTGAGTTTTAAAGAAATGGATACATTTGGGCATCACATGAATTTTAACTCTCAAAGTAGGGGTGTCTAATATCTCACCCTCTTCCTATTTTCCAGATATTTTCACCTTTGCATCCCTTCAACTATTTTATTTAATGTTTTTAATTTCTAAAAAACTAGAGTGCTTAACAATCAGGCAGTAGATGACCTTGCTGGA
The DNA here is from genome assembly GCA_948474755.1 of Ctenosaura bakeri. Classification (NCBI taxonomy): domain Eukaryota; kingdom Metazoa; phylum Chordata; class Lepidosauria; order Squamata; family Iguanidae; genus Ctenosaura; species Ctenosaura bakeri. Next base: position 194,045 of record CAOLHI010001998.1, on the reverse strand, counting down.
AAAAATCAAGCTACTGCCCCTACACACACCCACGTAGTCATCAATTTCAACTTGGTTTGAAACTGCAAGATTAGAAATTGTTGTGGAGGTCATTAAAAGCTTTTCTCCACTTAGTTTTTGAGTTGGCAGGTTCATTTTTGTGCAAATTCGTTTTTCTGAGCACAGGGACCTACTACTTTTGTTCTAAGATGCTAGGAGGTTTTGTAAAAAATGCTCTGGATTTATAGCACTAATGTGGTATTCTGTAATGGTACTAATCCTCTGTTGTACTCTTGCAGCATCAAACACACACACGTTCCCAGTGTAAAAGGAAGCACTGAACAAAATTGTGCATGAGACAGTGCATGGGAAGAATGATCTTGCTGTGAAGAAACAAATGCAGCAATACCACCATTACAGTTTACCACTTCAGCATAATTTCTGTTGTTATGTGCTTTCAAGTCATTTTCAACTTATGGTAACCCATAAGGTGAACCTATCTTGGGTGTTTCTGCAGCTGAGAGTATGTGACACACTCAAGGTCTCCCAGCAGGTTACCATGGCTGGGTGGGGATTCGAACCCTGGACTCCAGAGTCATAGTCCAATGCTTAGACCACTACAACATGTTGGCTCTAGAGAATTTTGGAAGAGAAACAGAAAGAAACTGTGTAAGGAGATCAAACATCTGGAAATATCTGGGGTTTGTGAGGCGGTTGAACACACCCTATCTATCTAATGTCACAACTCACATCACAAGCAAGACAGCCACAAATAATTGAAATGTGCCACCTTTCAATTTAATTTTTTAAAGTCAGAGTGTTTCTACAGAAAAGTGACAAGAAGTAACATTAAACGGTATGATATAAATCAGCACAGACCATCAGTCTAGGTAAGCTTTGAAATTACATTTTTAATGTGTTTGTTTTCTGTCTTCATTCTGATATTTACTTTCTGTAGATCTGAAATGTTTTTTCAGCTCTCTGAACTCTCCAGGATTTCACAGTTGTAAAGACTTCTTCAGCTTCAATAGCATGGATGTTTTATTATTTTCAGAAATAGTTTGGAAGAGGATCATTTCCTGATATACTTTCTTGATATAATCAATCCCATTGGAAATCCTAAATCCAGTACTGATGTATTGCAGTGTTTTGTTTTTTTGTTTTGTTTTCACACACTGCAACAGATCTGTGGAGTAAAACCTCTGTGGACAGATATTTACATACACGAACCTTGTAATTCCTCAGTCCTGAGTTACTAACAAAAAGGAAGCAATAATTCTCCAAAAATGCAAAAGAACTAGGCTTTAGTTAAAGAATCAACAGTGTACTGGAAAATCTCTTGGGTCTTTAGCCCTATAGTCATTTAATCTATTGATAACTTAATTCTGGAGAAATATTTACACCAAGGTTCAAACCTAAGTCAGTCATTTTAGTTTAAAAAATTAACTTAATTAATTTGCCTCCTTTTTAGGCAGAATCTCAAGTTAGTTAATTGATTGATTGATTTTTCCATTCTAGATTTTTTTTATTTATATAACTGAATCACAAATACAAAACAAGAAAAAAAAATTAAACACCATGTGATATACATAATAGTGAATTAAAAAAAAAATTTTTTTTTCTTTTTCTTTTTTCTCTTCTCTTAAGCAATACTAACTTTCATTGTTATTTTGCACCTTTACCCTTAAATTTATAAATCTGTTCAACTGTTATAATTTCACATTTAATTCAGTATTTTTCACATCCCCTTTAATCTATTTCTATTGTTAATTCTTTTAACTTTTTTTTTAAAAAAAAAACATTAACATCACTTATCCATTTAAATCTATAAATCACAAGTTTGACACACACACCTACTAAGAATTAGAAAATATACAACATAAAAGAAAAACAAAACTAAAACTAAAAAATACCCACCCCCCAGAGCCAACTTTTTATTTAATCCACTTTCCAAAATTGCCATTCTTCTTTTGTGATTGATTGATTTTGACTAGTTAGCTCCTATTGCTGGGTGTAAAAGAGAGCATTAGATACCACACCTGTCCCACTGCCTATGTAATGAATCCATTAAAAGCATTTTGGAGCTTCAGTGAGCTTGGACAGCCTGTAAACAAAATGAATTTTTGTTGTTCTTGTTTCAGCTAACTGAATAATAAGAATGAACCACCAGAGATGTGCTGACTTCCTGCTTATATTTGCCTTTTATGTTTAAAAATGTTTCTGCCCTTGTCAGCTACTGAGTGACATTGGGTTTTTTGTCCCTGGTAATTTATAACACAGCAGGATTTATTTCCATCATTCATAGGCCCAGAGCCATTCACAGAAATCCCTCTATGTGATCCTGAACCTTTTTCATTTTTGTTTTTTATTTTTTTGAAGGACAGACTGGAATGAAGGGCAACCTAAATTTGTCTCCATATGTTCACTCTGCATTGTTTGGTTTTTCTGAGCAGCAGTTACACTGGTTGTTTTTTAGGAGTTCTGCACTGAGAAAAAAAGAAGTGTTCATTTACAAACATGAGATTTCAACTTGAGGCTTCATTCCACATTCACATTTTACAAAGCTTCCCTCATGCTCCCACTGTGAGGATCACACCACAAACCGCCATCTGTGGCAAACTCACCTCATTTCTCCACACGCTTCCCAGAGTTTTGCTGCCATCAGGATCCACTTCCATCAAGTCTTCATAGAAGGCTGTTCTTTGAAAAAAAAGGCTTAGGTGTACATCCTGTGGAATCCTGGAGCTTGTAGTTTGATGAGGCTATAGATTTCTCTGACAGAGAATTCAAAATACCCCTCCCTAAACTGCAGGTCCCAGAATTCCATAGAACTGAACTATGCTAGTTAAAGTACAATCATGGTGTTATACTTGCATAGTATGAAAGAGTCCCCAGAACTGCAAGTATTGCTCCTAAATTGTGAATACTGGGATCCCATAGGATGGAACCACATGTTACTGCAGTAGATAAACCCTATCCCGGGGTCTACAACTTGATATTAAAAATATCTCCATGTGCTTGAGAGGTCCCCTGAACGAGCACGTAGGCAGGCACAGTCGAATGGCCAAAAACAGGAAAAACCCGGTCAAGCCAGTAAATCCATAGTCACGTAGCCCCAGGAGACCTCCAGACATGTAAAACATAAAATACAAAAAGGGTCTTCAGCCCCAAGGAGCCAGCTTGAAGAGATTAACGCATCTGACAAACAGCCCATCAAGCGAGGATGATTTGCATACAGTCGCGGCTTTGACAACCCCGGCAAATCCAATCATACACAGGACATTGACATATTGGAGCTTTGTCCTAACTCCTCCATCTATTGTTCTCCCCAGGAAAGGATTAGCCCTCCAGGTACCTTTTCCCCCATAAATACACCCGGTTTTTGAGCTGCTCTTTGGATCACTCCCGGTTTCCCAGCAGACCATCACTGTGTCCGTTGAGCTGTCCCCTCAGCCCTCCACGTGCTGAGTCTCATCTCTCTCTCTGCTGCTGTCTCAGACCTCCAGACTTCAGGATCAGGTGCAGTATTCCCCAGCTGTAACTCTCCAAACCCCCCCATCCAATTTTCTCTCTTTTTATGCTTCGCTAGGTCTTAAATGAGTGAGTGCGTAAGTGCATACGTGCACAAGTCTTTATTTTTAATGAAATCATTTATTAGACAATTTGGTGTGGTTTTTGACTTGGCCTGACCCCGTAAACACTGGGTAAAAAGATGTCGCTAGGTTACCCTTTCTCTTGCATTGCTATTGCTTGTGCTCTGGCTAGTTTCCATTCCCCATCATGTGGAGCACATTGAGGTGTCTCCCAAGGGACCCCAGAAATCAGGGTAACACACAGTTAATGTGTAGAGGTTTGAATGTTAAACAAGGCTTCAGTAAATATACAGTTGGGCCTCCACATCTGCTAGGGCTAGGAGCCAAGGACCCCCCACAAAAGTGGAAATACCACAATTATCAAAATGTCTGTGGAACAGGGAATGAGGCATGGTGGGGTCATGGGAACCCAGGTCAGAAAAAGGCAAGGGAAAGGGGATGAGTCAACATGGTGGCTCTACACCTCTGCTCTCTCATCCATTTCCTTCCTTGGTTTGGGGGGCATCAGGAGAGAGTTTGTGGTACTGAGAAATCAGGGTGCAATCCATCCATACCTGGACAAATAGTGGCTAGTGGTGGTAGTGGTGGTGGTGGATGAGGAGGAGAAGGGGGACCAAGGTGGGTTTTTAAAGGGCTGCACAGCCTGATCAGAGCCTCCAAGAGGAAAGGTGTCCTTAGAAAAGAAATTCTTGAGTTGGGGGGCAAGCTTTGCAGAAACTCTCAAATAATCAAATCCGTGAAAGTGAAACCCACAAATGTGGAGGGCTAGCTGTAGTTAAAATCAAACATAAGAATAAAAATAATTTAAAAACAGTTTTTAAACTCTTATATTAAAAATGCCATTGCCTATACATTTTTCAAATTCATCATTCTATAGAGTCCATTGCCAGCTATAATAGTAGATCAATAAGACATGCTATAATTTGCTATATTTTGCTATTTGTTGCTTAATAAATAACTAAGCCTATTTAACAGCAATTTTTTTTAAAAAAGTGAATAATCCCACATATTTCCTTCTTCAAAGCAAATAAGTTACATAAGTCTAAAGTAGACAGAACACTACATACAATATACAGGTTGAATATCCCTTATCCAAAATCCAAAATCTAAAATGCCTCAAAATCTGAAACTTTTGAAAAGTTTCTTCCTGTAAGGAACATGTGGGAATTAGGGATGTTCTCCTGGGATCACATTTGCACACATTGCTGGCAAAATCTGTCAATCAGCTTGGTGCCTTTTTCCCTCCTCTCAACTCACTTTGCACCACATCTGCAGTCCAAGTATTAGTATATGTATTAGTAAATGAGTTTTAGTAAATGTTTTACTTTTATGATTGATTTTAACTATGGCCATTTCCACACTAGACTGTTATAGTGGTATTATTCCACTTTCAACATCCTATGGAATCCTGGGTTTGCAGTTTAGAGAGGGGCATTTAGAATTCTCTGCCAGAGAGTTCTTTGGCCTCAGTAAACTACCAACCCCAGAATTCCACAGGATGTTGAAAGTGGAGTAATACCACTATAACAGTCTAGTGCAGAAATGGCCTATATTCTGTGTTGTAAGCGCCAGTGCAGTGTAGTGGTTTGAGTGTTAAACTACTATACATACTCAGGTATAAGTCTAAATTTTTTAGTCAAAAAATTGACCTAAAACACCTGGGCTGATTTATCCATGGAACAGTGTAAGTATTGTACCTTAACTCTTCTCAAAAAAAAGGTACCATCCCCTGCTCTGAGTAGAGTGGTGAATGGCAAGAGCTTTGTACATCCCAAGAGAACCTAAAAGAAGTACTGATCCCCAGCTCTACTCTCTCCACTGTGGAACCACTTCTGGCTTTTTTGAACGCCTGGGTGGGGAAATGGCACTTCCCCTCAAAGGAGAGCCAAAAGAGTAGAGGGGGTTGATGCTTCTTGTAGGTTCTCCGAAAGTGAACTAAGCTCTCATCTTTCACATTCTCCTCAGAGAAGGGAATGGTTTCTTTTTTTAATAAGAGTTAAAATGGTACCTTAACTTTTATCAAAAAAAGGAACCATTCTCTTCTCTGAGGAGAGTGGTAAAAAAGCCTTTTTGAATGCAAGGGCAGGAAAATGGCAGCAGCAACTAGGGCAGCTGGCTTCCTCAGGTGGTGCTGACACTTTTGCCTCTCTGCTGAATGACTCTTGACTTATCTACGGGTCATATCAAAATCCATAATTTTGGCCCCAAAACTTGCCTGCAAGCTATAAATGAGGTCGATTTATACAAAAGTATATACAGTAGGCTTCCAAGAGACCTCCAAAAGCCTCTCTAATTCCCCCATGTTCCCTATAGGAAGAAGGCAGGAGGAGAAGAACTGATGATAGAGTTACAAGCCTGGTGGATGAAGGTACTGCTGTGGCTGTAGTGCATCTTGATTTCAGTAAGGCCTTTGACAAGGTCTGCCATGATATTCTTGCAAACAGGTTTCAAACAGTGTCTGGGAAGCTGCAACCCAAGTGTGAATCTCTGCTTCTGGAGGCTAAAGAGAGTAGCAATTTATACCCCCCTTCCCCTTGGCCAGAAACAGAGATGTTGAGGGATTGAGTATTGCAAAAATGGAGGGGGCACATACAGCCCCTTATGGTTTGCATGGCACAGCACCCACTAAAACAACTTTTTCTCCTCCTCCTCCTTCTTCTTCTTCTTCTTCTTCTTCTTCTTCTTCTTCTTCTTTACCTTCAAGTCTGACTTATGGAAACTCTAAGGCAAAACTTAGAGTTTCCATAATATTTTCTTGGCAAGATTTCTTCAGAGCGGGTTTGACTGTCCCACCATCTTCATGGGTACATTTGGTGGGAGCACAGGAGAGGGCCTTTTCAGTGGCTGCTCCCAGGCTCTGGAACTCTCTTTCCAGAGTGGTCAGACTGGCACCATCCATGCCTGCTTTCCGGACACAATTAAAGACATTCTTATTTCAGCAGGCATTTAATACATGATTATTATGAAGAAAGGTGCTGGTTATTTTAATTGTCATTTGTTTGTTGCTTTTAATATGTATTTTAATATTGTTTTAAGCACTATTGCTTGTTTAATGTGTGTTTTAACTTTTGTACGCTGTAGTTTTAACTGTGTTCTCTTTTAAATTATTGTAATGCCACTTTGAGTCCTTTTGAGGAGAAAAGCGGGGTATAAATAAAGATCATCATCTTGACTTTGCCTTCCTCTGAGGCCAAAAGAGTGACTTGCCCAGGATTACCCAGTGGGCTTCCATGGCTGAGTAAGGATTGAACCCTGCTGTCCAGAGCTTTAGTCAAATGCTCAAACCACTACATCATGCTGCCTCTTAAACTAGTGGTATCATCCATCAATACTTCATCAAGAGACAGACATTAATGTTGACAAGCAAACAGGAAAAAAAAATGGGTTGGGAATTGAGGTTTCCTTTTCTTTTTCTTCCTCTCTCTATTTCTGGCATATGCCAGAAGAAAATTAACCTGTCAGAGAATAAACTTTTAGAATTTAAACGAATCCAAAAGCAAAATGTGTTTTAAAGCAGGGATAAACCGCAGTTCCTTTTGGACCACCTTAAGTGACAAATACATATAACAGTTTTGACTCTTTTCTTTCCAGTTATTAAACTGTACCAATCAAACCTATAATTGTTTACAACAAGCTATAAAGCAGGATAATTTAATGTTAGAGGATAATTTACTACAATTCTGCTTTTGAATTCCACACAACCTATGGTAATTTACAATAATTGATGCAAATTTATTTTGAATGAATGCTTTTTAACTTTGCTACTTTACAGTCAATTTTATAAAACTAATTGTTCCAGACAGATCTGTGGGATAACAAAAGAATCTGAGGATATGGTACACAGTACAAAGAAACTGGTGACAGTGCAAAATCTGAAAGAAATTTGTTAAAGTTAATTTTCCATAGTTCATTAAATTTTCAGAAACAATTTAAAATTTTTATATCAGGCAGTGCAATCCAAAAAGAGGCCATAGCCATGGAAGCACAACTGCCCCCATCATCTTTTTGGCTTCTCCTTCTAGAGCAGAGATTGACCGTTTATTTCACATTGGCCATGCATGCCTGCATATTTATTCTCAGACAAGGATGTGGAGCCTATTTAATAATGTATTTAGAAGTATCATACATTATCTAGAGCCAGTGTGGTATAGTGGCTTGAGTGTTAGACACTGAGGCCCTTTCCGCATGTGGAGGGGGAAACAGGGGAAAACATGCTAAAACGGAGCTTACCGGCAGCCGGGTAAGTCCATCACCATGTGGAGCAGCGCGAGCTCGCTGATCCGCAGTCCTCCGGCATCCAAAATGGCGGCTTCGGCATCCAAAATGGTGGCTTCCGGCTGGCAGAGGCCCTCCACCAACCGGAGAAGCTTGCCAGCTGGAAGCCCGCCCCGGCAGATCTGCAGGCGTGCACTAGTGCATGCCTGCAAATCTGCACCGGAGTGTGGCAACGGAGCTGCACGGGGCTGCGTGCTCCGTGCTTTTTAAAAACCTCTTTTTAGAGGTTTTTAAAAAACACGTGGCGCCACCAGTTCTGGTCACTTTGGAGCGGATTGGGGTGCGGAACTATGATAAAGTAGTCCGCCCCAATCCACTCCACGGTGCAGACAACCTCCGTCAGAGGTCGCTCTGCACCGTTTTAATACCCCGGCGAGGAAAGGGTCTGAGTCTGGAAGATCAAATACCCACTCAGCTATGGAAATCCACTGGGGAAATCAAACTCAGCCTGAGCGACAGGTAAGAATGAAATCTACTGTGAACACATCTTGGCAAGAAAACCCTTTGAAAGCTTTGCCTTAGAGACTCCATAAATTAGAAACAAGTTGATAAAACAAATACATTACCTACTTTTCATTTAATTACAATGACTAACTACAATGACTAACTTTATTATACTCAGATCATACCAACACAGACTTTCCGAGTACAAACCTAAAACCCTCCTCCTCACTAGTCCTCGAGAGCCTAGACATGATGTGGTTCTCCCACCACATGAGCCAACAAGAGAAACACTAGTTCCCACCACCACATCACTCCTGCCTCTACCATCTGTTTTCCCTACTGAACTACCAACTCCCTGTTACTTTTCCTCTGCCTAGTATCCTTTGGGCAAAGGCTCTACGGAGAGTAGTATCCAGCACTGCTGGCTATTTTCAAAATACTTTGTTTTGAAAGGGTTGTCAGAAACAAGCGTCTGGCAAACAGCCAACTCTGTAGTGTAGAGAACACACAGTCAGAACCACAGGAAACATGTGCCAAGTCTCACCCCAAATCCCATGAAATTCTGAAATGTTGGATCCCTTTCTAAATCTCATGATGTCCATCCTATTGTGAGACTTGTGGAACACCACTCTGAGCCACCACTAAGAACGATAAAAGACCTAGTCCTGGTCTCCTAAGGGAGCTCGATGCAACACTATCCACCTCGCAATGGTGGCGGTATGCCTTCAGTTGAACGTGTCTGCCTCAGATTATGAAGCAAAATACCTACAAGTATTCCAAGAAAACAAGTGTTATCAGTCAAAAATAAGTGTTAATAATCTACCCTTCCTACTTTGCAATTAGTCCAGGCTACTTGTTATTTGTGTAAAGTGCTTCCTTCTAGCATTCAGTACTTTCTCACCACAATTTCTATCACCAAAATTTCAGTTCTGTACACTGTTTTCAAGACCATGCTAAATGCTCAGCTATCTGAGATCCATTTTCTCTGTCTTGGGTTGATGTATCACTGTTGATATGCTTATGTTGTATGAGGGGCAGCATACAGTTAGCTGAAATATTGTGATTCATTGTGGTTGTGAAGCTGCAGCTGGAAAAGGGAAAATATTTCTTTTGCTGCATTAAACCCTAAGCGTGGGATAGATGGAATCAAATAGCTTATTACTACTAAATCTCCTTATACCAGCCTCCTGCTGCTTTGTGGAAGGGACTTGTCCCAGCATTGTTGTTATGAAAGCATGATGTGCTGATCTAACTATAATGCTAAAGTTAGCTTACAGCATTTTGAAGCCTGAGGCAAAACAGCAAATGGTCTGCTTTCTCAACCATCCAAGTCAAGGTGCACAATCCCTTAGGCCAAGAAAATGTTTTGGTACATAAGGTGGAGGAAGATAAGGATTCATAAGAATCTATCCCCATCCCTGACAATATAACTGCAAAAATAACAGTGCAAAGGACTAATAGTTACTGCTTCTTATGACATCCCAAACATGGTGCCTGAAGCAGCTCTCTTGAGGGCAGGCCAGCCATTGTGAAATGAGACATTTACCTGTCTAAAGACAGGGATGCCCTGGACACTCGTGGGCCATTTCTGCACTACACTGTTATAGTGCTATTATTCCACTTTCAACATCCTGTGGAACTCTGCGATTTGTAGTTCACTGAGACCAAAGAGTTCTCTGGCTGATAATCTTAAATTCCCCTTCATAAATTGTAAACCCCAGGATTCCATAGGATGTTGAAAGTGGAATAATAGTACAATAACAGTGTAATGCAGAAATGTCCTTGTTCTTAACAGTTCGTTAATGTGCCTTTGCTTACGGACCTTATCTTACCCTCTTAAAAATTAATATGTTTATTCAACATTAACCTGACTGGAAAAAGAAATCACTTGTTAAATGCAACTTCCTATGTTTTGGTAACTCAGTCCACTACATTTTGCTTTAGGCTTGGCACTGATGCCATACTAGCAGGGCTCCTTGATGCCAGCAGTTTTCCATTACTGGTCTGTGCATGGGGACTTGATATCCTTTCTTCATGTACCCAGCATAAATAAGGATAGGATTGCACTGTGAATAAAGAAAGACTAAACAGGCCTGAACCACAGTTAAACTGTAATCTGGAACCAACAAAGAGAGAATTTAATGGGGGGAAACCTAATAATTGAGTGTTTGAAACCTTGCTGAATTGTTAGGTTGAATAGGATGACATTTACTGAATAGAACTTCATTTTCACACACAATTATTTCTGTAATTGATTGTCCTAATGTGCCAAAGTATTTGATTTTTGCACAATGTATCTGTTTATGCAGACAATCTTGTCTTCCTGTGCTCATGTTCTTTTGTACCTCCAGTATCGCGCTGTGCTTGCAAATTATATGTATAATGCTAGTCAAATTAATACTTCAACAAAAGACCATGAATGTGAGTCTTTTAATTGAAGCAGTAGCTGTACAGCACTAAATAGAAAGGTGCAAACACAATGGCATGAATTTTAACCATCATACAACTTGCTACTTTTAAAACAAAGAAAGCAATTATGGGATTCTTGGAGTACACAAAAACTTTCAGTTTGGTAGCACCTGATTTATTTATGCAGGTTTCAAATTTTACTCCACAGTGCTGTGTAACTAAGAATGTCAGAATGCCTGTGTTCCTTCTGCAAACACCACAAAATTCTTAGTGTGGCTCAGGTTTTAAAAACTTTCATGAAATCTATGAGCCTTTCCAAATTCAGTTTTGACTTGCACATATGGTGGATTGTGTGCTTGATTTGGTATTTCCTATCAGGTATATAAATTATGATCAGTCTTTCTCTTCTAATAGAAAAATTAGAGATGAGACAAATCCAGAATTTTCCGAATCCATATCTGAATCCCTGGAAGGTTCTGCAAATCCACAAATCTCAAATCTTTCGAATCCTTTTTTACAAAAGGGTTTAATAAGCAAGGGAAACAAAGCACTTCTACTGAAAAGTATTTTTAAGCAGAATTTGACATCTTTTAATGAAAAACAAATTAAATAATAGTTTTGACTTTCAGGAAAATATACCCATATACTTCTTGTTAACAATTGCATGTAATTTGGAAGTAGCTCCAGATGTTGGAGGATGCTCGAGATGATGCCATCTACTGGCCTGACTATTACAAAACAAAATAAAACAAAAAGGCAAGGATAATCTTTGGAAAGACGCACTCTCTCAGCCTTAGCAAAAGCCTAGGCAAAGGCAAACCTCCCTCTGAAGAAACCTGGCCAGGACAATTGTCATAGTTTTGCCTCAGGATCTCCCCAGATTGAAAATGACATGAAGGCCCTTTCTGCACAGGCAGGAAAATGTGGATTATTAATCCCACAATTTCCTGCCTCTGAAAACAGGGCCACATACTACAGTACAGAGATAATCCAGGTCAAAACTGGATTTTCTTTGCATAGCTCCTTATGGCATCCTGGGGTTTGTAGTTTGATGACACACTAGCACACTTTTGCAGAGAAGCCTGTGACACCTTGTCTAACTACAAAGCCCAGAATTGTATATGAAAGAGCTTTGCAAGGCTGCTATGCAAAGGAATCTTCTTCAGCTGTCCTTGAAATCTCGGCCCTTTTCTCATTAAGGCTTCTCACGTGAGCACAGGAGGGCGGCTCGCGCAAGAAGCCTTCTCCGGGAGGCTGCCGCTTCCCCCTCCTTCCTTCCGCAGGCGAAGGAACGAGCGGGGAAGCGGCAGCCTCCCGGAGGCGGCGGCGGCTTGCGCGTCCGCCCCCCCGCGAAGCAGGAGGCTCGCGCGTCCGTCCCCCCGTGCGCGCGAGAAGGAGGCTGTTGCGTCTGTCCCCCCCATGCGCGCGAGAAAGGAGGCTGTTGCGTCCGTCCCCCCCGCGTGAGAGAGAAAGGAGGCTGTCACGTCCGTCTTGCTAGCGCCCCGCCCCACCCCTTCCTTCCGCAGGGGCGGAGGGAAGGAAGCGCGACCCGGCCGCCTCCCCGGCGCTCCGCACAGGAGGTAAGTGCGCACGGGCGCTAGGAGCATTGCGCGAGCGTGGGTGATTTTCGCTTTGAGGCGAAAATCAAAAAACCAGCAATGGTGCCACTTCAGCCCTGTGAGCCCAGCAGAAGTGGGAGTGCGTCATGCAGAGCGACGCTCCCACTCCTGCGAGGCTCACGGGGCTGTCACGTGACAGAAAGCCCGTGCGAGAAGGGCCCTCAAGAACACAAGTCTCAGGACCTGCAACAAGGAAGGCACTTTAAAAAAACAAAAGCACCTGCCTCTAGCCCAGTCTCAGTTCTCTACCCTGATGTCCAGTCTCAAGTCCTAAAACAAGGAGGCACTTAACAAAAACAAATTAACATCAGCCTCTAGTCCAGTCCTAATCCCTACCCTCCAGTCTCAAGTCAAAAGAATAAGAAAAGAATAATTACCTTGCAGAGGGAGGCAGCCACAGGGGCAGGCAGCAGGAGCAAACTTGATCTGGGGCTATCACACCAACTCAGGCCTCCAGGTGTGCAGGGAAGTGGCTCTCGCTGGCCCTGCATGCCCGTGCAGGCCAGATCCGGGGGTCTCATACCAGCTCAGGCCCCGGGGTGTGCAGGGATTTAAAAGATTCGATTCACCAGTTTTGGCCCAGGGATTTGGATTCGTGAATGTCGAATCCTTCCCAAAGATTCGAGGATTTGTAGATTCAGTTGGCTCATCCCTAAGAAAAATCAATACTTTTTAGCTCTAAATTTTAACTTTTGTCAGCAAATGATCAAGATAGTCTAGGTATTTCCTAAGCCAGCTGTCTAAGCCAAGCCAGTCCAACAGTGGCTGGGAAAATTTGAGGCACACCTATTTGAATCTTCCTAGAGTCATACAACAGGAAAGTTTCTATCAAGACTTCCAGGCTTCCTCAAGATTTCAGACTTCACAAGAAACCCCAACCCGTGCAGATATCTTGATGGCAGACCAGCCATTGTGAAGTAAGACATTTATTCGGCAAGTGCACTGCTCATCCCTTCCACAGCAGCTGCAGTCACAGTAAATGCACCCTAGCATTTGGTGTGCTGTCTGCAACGAATGTTGGGGGTTGGTCTGCGTGAATGTGGCTGATGCCCATTGTCACCAGATCAAGAAATGCAGGATTCAGGGCATTCCTTATCATTGTGATACAGGACCAGATTTTAAAGCCTGAAATATAGGGAGTAATGTCCAAAGCTGGATGCCTGGGGAAAATACACAGTTGTAACTTTACAGGAACTTCAGTAGCTATGTAAATTGATCCTCAGTGATGTCAAAAAAATGTGAAATAGTAGATAATCTAAATTCATCTGATCCTCTCTCAGGTTCACATTTAGTGAGGGGGTTCATAAGCCTTGCATGGGCATGTTCTAGGATCAGGCCTACATCTCCAGTTAAAGATCTTGGGGAACTGGGGTTGGAAAAGATGCCATAGACAGTAGGAGATAAACTGTCACAACTCACTCTCTGGAATCTAAGGAATCTAAATCTAAGCTGAATTGCAAGGGGTTTCTGGCTCCAGATAACAGCTCCCTCCCCTAGAGAGAATTTGGCAACTGATGCTGTGTAGAGTTCCCTGCATAGCATGATGTGGTAAACACCAAAGAGATAGATCTATTCTTTGAAGTCCACCAAAGACAGAAGGAATAGCTTTGTAGGAACAGCTTTGTAGGAGTCAATGTGGCTCAAAAAGAAAACACTGAGCAATCCAGCACCTGGCATCTCAGGGCCAAATCCCCCAATAGCTGCCAGGAACCTTTGTTGCTTATAAAACAATCTCCCTGACTGGTGACACTTTGTTGCTGTTCATGCTCCCTGACTGGTGACACTGACTGGTGGATTTCTTGAATTGTTTGACCTCTGGAGTAGCTACATTTAACATCTCCTTGTCTTACTCTTTTGGCTTCTGTTCTATGGACTTGCTTTCTTGTAATGGATTCTGGACTGGCTGAGACTTTGCCACTGTACCTGTCTTCATCTGCCATGACCTTTAGCTGTGTTTCCTATAATAAACTGTCTCTCTGGGCAATTGCCATTTGTAGGCATAGGACATAAACCATTGGTATGGGCCAAACTTCTGAACTGGACATATTACTGTGATTTCATGGCTACCTCTCCCAATCTGATTGACACAACCCACCTTAAAATCCAGGCAGCCACACCAAGGGACAGAGTTCTGCTGCCACTGGCAAGCAGGGCTTTGAAGGATAATGTATTCAACCCCTTCCTGCCATCAAACTGCACTTTTACAAGCAGAAGCAGTCATTAACAGGATTGTTTTAGGTATCGTAAGCAGTATATACACTTATTCTAAATAAGAAAGAATACAATAATTACAACCTTGGATATAGGACTTTGTTTTTTCCATTACTCCTGTTTATTGGTTAAGCTAGAGTCATTAAGGCAAGGATTTCTAATGCATTACATAAGAGCTGCATGTACCAAATGCTGGGTGCTGATATGTGTCAGTTGTCAGATAGTTTATGCTTATGCTGCTGCTGCTGTTTTCTTTTAAAAACAATTGGTGCTGGGGCATGAAGACTAGGGAGGATCTTCTGCTATGATTCTGGCTAGAAGCTTCTATTTTGAGGGAAGCATATGGAACTCCATTCAGAACTATGGAGCTGATTCCTCCCATGCCATAGTCAGGGTTGAGCTCATACTGGTTAGTTCTTCAAGCAAAAAAAAAGCAAAAAAAATCCAGGTACATGAGGACAATATCAAGCCTATTTTGGCTGTGACACAGGACAAAAAGATGCTTCTTTGATTTTACCATATGCAACCACCAGTGTTGTTTTTTTTTTTCCCTTTAAGAAAAATTCTAGGTGTGGAGAAAGATTTTCATTGAGATCAGAACGTTTGGTGAAAGCTGATTTAAAGCTTCCACTCCAGCTGCATCCCCAATAACTGTCTCCACCACATGATCTTCACTATTGGGGGAAAAGGCCGTTAGCATCAATACAAATTTTGTTCTTCTGAAGGGATAATTGTCACCCAGGCCATTTCCACACTACACTCATATAGCGTGATTATTCCACTTTCAACATCCTATGGAATCCTGGGTTTTGCAGTTTAGGGAGGGGCCACCTGGCCCCTCCCTATGGCCCCAAACTATATGTGTATGAAAATGGAGGCATAAGTATATAGAGAGGGTATTTTCATCAGGACTGCAGCTGGTATGGTAAAGCAGTGTCTCCACCTTGTTTATTTACAATACAGTGGAATAGAGAAAGGCAAAGTGTTGTTTTGTCTCCCCTTCTTTCTGTGGTGGACCTTGCCTCTGAGTATTAATGGAACAGATAAAAATGCTTCAGATTAGATTTAATAAATAGATTGTGTTATTTGCTAGCTAGAAGGAACATGCAGAATACATTCGTATTTCTCGCATGACCATTTCACCAACATTTTATTTTTATTTTTACTTATTTAATTTATTTTAGAGTCTTTCTTTCTCCCAGTGAGGAATCTAAAGTTGACAACAAATAGAATAAAAACAAAGTAAAGCAAGTATTATAACATGAATGTTTTTTAGAAAATTAAAAAAGCTATCCTATTTCAACTCAAAAGCACTTAAAACATAACAATGAGAGTAAAAGTTCAGCATCCCCCATTATTAAAACAAAAACAAAAAACACCCTGCAACAACCACTTAAAAGCCAAACGCTTGTCTAAATAAAAAGGTTGTTATTTCCCAATAAAGTCTTTTCTTTTTTTGTGACTTCCTGCTATGTGTATGCACAGCAAAATACAAGCAGACATCATTCATACTTACTGAGCAACTACTATTTATGTATATTTTCTGGCCTAGAAGTGCTATTTGTATAATAAATTCACTAGCTTTTAAGTGCCCCTGAGAGAGGTTGTATTCACTGAAAACTGTCAACAGACTTTAAAAGTCACAGGGAGAGTAAAATCCCTTCTTATGCTGCAGCCCTGGCCTGCGCAGTACAAGATACTGCAGGGGAGGGACTGCCTTTGCTGGCCTCCAATGAAGAGAGTCCAATGCACCTGGATGGTGAGCATGGGTGGACAGAACCAGAGGATATTTAACATCCTTCCATCCTCTTTGTGTCCTCTTATGGGGGCTAAATCTGACTTGCCCTCCCACTTCCAGTACAGTGTGAGCTTTGTTGGTTGCTTCAGAGCAAATCCCTTTTATCTGGGCATTTTTGCCAACCCCATACTATATCTGGGGTTGGCAAAAAGGTCCTTGACAACTGACTAAGGGTAGAGTCTTCAAATAGGAGGTCACTTGGCAGGTAGTGCAAGGAAAAATAAGACATGTTGCATGCCTTAGCACCCTTTTGGAGAAGGGGAGGACTCTGGAACCACCTCTGTAGGTCCTGAGACTTGGACGGTGGGGAAGAAAACTAGCCTTGTGACTGGCTGGAGGAGCTTTGCCCTCATTTAAGTCCTGCAATATGGTGATGGAGTTCCTTGGATCTTTCTTCCAGTAGATGCCAGACAGGGAGCTACCCAGCTATTGGGTTTTCTTCAGGACTCAGCAGGTTCACCCAGGAGAGGAGGAAGGCATGGAGTGATGTTTGGCCTCAGCTGACCCCATGCTAGGTTGCTCCCCCCCGCCTTGTACATTTCCAAGTTCTGTTCAGTTTAACTACATGCTAAGTTAAATAAAGTGGTCTTTAGTCAATGCAGTTATCTGTGTCTGGCCTCATTATTCTATGCTTGATCAGCAATGGGACCACATAGAGAAAGGCTAAGTTTTTTAGCCTAGCTTTTCCTTTTTCTTCTCACATGTATTATTAAAAATATGTTTACCTTTTTCAACATGAATTGCACTTCACTTGATAGTGTTGATTTAACTGTAGAGAGGACTTCATAAATCTGAAGTTAAAATGGTTATCTTTTTGAAGGGAACTGTTAAACTAAAAAAGAATTAAGTAATAAATGTGAATAATTTAAAAAGCGGCAATCAATGCATGCTGGTAAAATTGTTTCCTCTATGTATTTATATATTCAAGACCACACTTAGGCATCTGACTTAATATTTCCAGTGAAACTAATTAGATGTTAAATTTAAAATTCCTGTTTCAGTTTTCCACTGGTAGATTAATAGTTAGATAAAGTTTTGTACTGCTTCAGTATTAATTAAATTTAGATTTTGTTCTCATTCTGCCACACAAAATGAATTTTCAGCTGACATAGTATTCCTTAGGGATCCTCATAAGGACTACAGTTTGCTTCTGTCATGTACTAGAGAACCTACACTCCACAAAATTCACCCTAAGGTAGGCTAGTAGTTTATAGATATATAGGTATGGGCAATATAGCACACTTCAACTGAAGTTGCTGAGATGAAAGCATACATGGAACTTACATCTTTTTATATAACCATTCCAAAACTTGGGCCCTTTCCGCAAAACCTTATAGCACAATCATTCCACTTTCAACATCCTATGGAATCCTGGGGTTTGCAGTTTTCCGGAAATGGCCTTGTATGTACAAAGCTGTGATTGATGAGGGCCATAAATTCATGCATCTCACTACTTTTCAGAAAATTCCCTGTGTCTGTTTCCCACATCTCTCCATCATTGACCGGCTTGGCCTGGGCACATATTTCCTGCTCCTTATCTCACAGATACCAGGTTCTCAAAGCACAGAGCCTCTTCAGGCTACACTTTCATTTTTACCCATGTCTGTTCTTCCCCTCTTTTTACCAGATACGTTGTAGCAATAGGCAATAAAGCAATTAGCAATTGACACCCTAGACAAATCTAGACAAATCCCAGCACAGATGCATTGTTGCAACAATCAATTAACATAGGATACTTTGTAGTAATTATAGCCAAACTTAGTAGAGCTACATAGCATCTACTTCTACAATGACTAAATACATTGGCTCAGTACACATCCAGCAGACCCAGCTATGCATCCTGACAGGTTCACAGACTTCCATGATTTGTTAATACAAGGAACACGTATTTTTTAGTAATAAAGAAATGTTTACAAGTTGTACCTTTCCGTAATACTGAAGGCCTTCCTTCAAACTACGTCACTGAAATTTAGTGGCAACTTGTGACACTGAATTTCAGCAGCAAACACCATTAAAATAAGCTTTAAATGAGTTTTTACATTTACGGCTGAACTTTGATGACAAACTAGGAAAACTTCATTAAAATAAGCATTCCCTGCTTGTTTTAGTTATCTTCCACAATTTGCTGCCAAATTTCAGGGGCAGTGCAGCCCACAGTAACTTCCAAAATGACAAATCCCTGTAGTGGGTAAGAATTGCAGTAGGTATTGAAGCAATTTTCTGTGTTCCAAGGCAAGCTGAAGTTTCTCTATCTGGTTTCCAGGTCAAGGACTACTTATGTTGGGGGGGGAGGTATTCAGCACCTTGAAGACAAACCTATCATGGAGTTTCATCAGTAAGATTTGTTCAGAGGGGGTTTGCCTTTGCCTTCCTTTGATACTGACTGTGACTTGCCTCAGGTCACCCAATAGGTTTCCATGGCAGAGTGGAGATTCAGACTCTGCTCTTCCAGAGTCTTAGCTCAACATTTAAATCACTACACCCCACTGGATCTCATACGAATCCTCATATAAGGATTGTTTTTCGTATGTATTTAAAATAGAACGCATGTTCTATCTAATCATACATTTTATTTTTTTAGAAGTATAGTAATTATAACAGTGGTGTAGTAACAGTCAGAATTGTAATAATTATGATTACATTATGATCATACCATAATAAGGAATAACTTCTTCTGCAATGTGACTTAACTTTTTACAGTTCCAGGGAGGTAGCCTCACTAATTAAAGGAATATGGCATAGTTTTAGTCTAGTCTCATATTGTGCCTCTTGCTGCTGCTTTATGCTGTTGCATAATGCATTTATTTTTAATGGTATTCTAGGCTACTAGGTGTGTTTTGTACTACAGGGAATTCCTTTAACATTGGGACTTTTAAAAACTAACTAAAAACAACAGTCTTTGTTAGTTTTAAAAAATGAGAAACTGAAGAGTTACTTTTTAAAAATTAACTATAATGGTTAACTATTTAGGGAGGTTCAGAGTGATGACTGTTACTAAGTACTTTTAAAAGTTATCTTTCCAAGATCTGGTCTGTCTGGTGTATAGCAACATGCCACAAGTAACTCATTGATATAAATAAGGTTTTGGGGTATGTTCAGGCATTTACGTGGATTCTGAGCATGAAGCATATTATTTTTAAAAAAGTTTATTTCAGTAATTTGAAGCAGCAAAATTTATGGCCAAATGAGAATTTGGGTATTTTCATATGACCTAAACTGGTATCAGAGAAGCCAAGTTATTAGCTAGTAACTAGTACAAAGTCCATGTGTTCTAACTACTGTTTGATATTTCAGCAATTTGTTTGTGAACCTACAAGTTTGTCTTAGAAACCTTTCTTGGAATCAAACAGCCAAATGATCACACCTGTGCCTAAACTATACAGGCAATATACAATTCAAGCATGTCACAAGTATAATTTCTAAAACACCACATATTATTATCTTGTTTTGCTTCAAGGCAGCTTTCTCAATATGAAGCTAAAGAAGTAACACATAAATTTTGTAGCTACTATTACACCTGTCTTGCCTGCTTGATATTCCCAATGTTACAAAGACTTGCCCTGCACTTCTGATACTTTCTTGTTGCTTTCCAAACCATTGTCCATCAAAAGACTGCTTATTTGCTTTCTGAACCACAGGCAACTATCTGTGATTCAAATCAGCATGTAAACAGCAAAAACAACAATGAATTGCTAGGGGTCTATACCTCTAAGAATGAGCACACTTTATTTATCACATTGTCATACTGAGTTTACTTCCAGCCCCCGCCACCCAAAGCCTGACTTCTACCCTTGAAAAGCAGCAGGAAATTCCCCAGCATTCACTAATTCTCATGCTGCCACCACCCTACAGAATGAATATCTTTTAGTTTTTAGAACACTCAAGTCCAAGAACCACAGAAATGTTTGGGTGCCCACTCAGGTACTCTTGTTTAGATACACATGCCAAGCAGAAGAGGTAGAATAAGCTTACCTTTAGTATGGTCAGCACTGCTGTGGCTCTGTGAGGCAACTGCCCAGAAGCTGACATACCCTAAGCCAGTAGGAAGGCTGGCTAGCTCTTGATAAGTGAGTTTTCCAGCCCAAGAGAATCCTAGTAGCAAAGTCCCTGGGGGGGGATGTAAGGCCATACCTATTTTGTCTCTTGCCACCTTTGCCTCAGCTGGAAAAGGGCTGGCGAAGGCAAGAAGAAGAAGGAAACAGGCCAAAGATCATAGCTGGAATCACTAAAGCATGTGGATCTACCTCCCCATTGCATATGGATAGGGCAGTAATAGTCGAGAGGTTTCTATATGAGTAAACTCTTTTTTGAAACTTAGATTATACCAGCCAAGCAAAAGGCAATGCATGTTCATTTCCCCATGCCACTGCCATGTTGGAGGTATAGCACGCAGAGAAGAGGTTGATGGGGAAATTGTATTTCCACCTGGAGGTCAAGCTAAGAATAGGACTAAGCTAGATGAGAAAATGGTACTTCAGGGATTTCAGTCTCATGAAGAAATCTGAGCAGCTTGGCTCCTTGTTCAACCTTCTACCACCATACATATAGGAGATAGTTGTTCTCCTGCTAAAGTCGGGTTTTAGGGGAACAAGAACTAAAGCTAATCCAGCTCAGTTCCAGTTCGTACAAGGCATTCACATCCCAAAGAAGGCACATACCAAATTAGACAAAAATGGAGGGCAAAAAGCAGAGGGGTTTGGATTATATATATAATAATTACACACACACACACACACACACATATATATATATATAATAAATAAAATAAAAATAGCCAAGTGTGATATGAAGACTGAAATAGTCTGGAAACTCAGCATTCTAGAACCCTTGAAGTGAGTCCTCAGAAGAGAAGGAAGAAAAAGAAGAGGAAAGATATGTCCAAGATATGTTGTCTCAGTATTCTCCCAGAAACAACTCTTAGTTAGTTTTGAAATAGATACTGCAAGGAACACTGAGAAAGGAACCCAACCAATATTTATTATGGACCTGGAGCAGTGCAGATGAAAAAGAAGAGATCCAAACCCTGAAAACAGCACTACCAAGAAAGAAAGCCTCAGACTTGTACAATATTGTTCAGATCTGTTCCATGTCCACTTTCCTGCCCAGATCTCTTGCTTGCTTATAAGTTATGTTTGTTAATATGATCACATTTCTTAAAATGTGCTATATTATTGCACTGGGAAAATTTGCTCCAGCTGCACCTGTTTTTTAAAAATAATCTTCTACTCTGCTTTCCTTTAGTGCTACAATGATACTTTCATCCGAAGGGCTTATCAGGAAAATGTCCATACTCACTCATGTCATTATTATATCAGGGAAGATTTTCATCATCTCTGACATAATGGTGTCAGCAGGTGTTGGTTCATTATGGTGCACAATAGTGGTTAGCAGGCATCAGGTGGGAAAATATCTCATTGTCAAAAAAGAAAATCTGCTGCACCTTTGTAAGGCCTTGCTTTGGGCGTCCCTGACATTTGTATGATTTGGATGGGCACCATACCTAACTGGCACGATATTGGATTGGCAACTGTATTATTTGGCTCTGATATCAAATTCAAGTCTGAGAGGTGATGGAGAGGTCAAGTGAGGGAAGGAATTTCACTGTAAATGTGAGAAGGATAGGTCAACTCGAAACTTCTTCACGGTAAGACTGAGTCATTTGTCAGGCAAATACACATCATTTCTGTGGGTACTATGCTTAGAAACTGGAATTTTCCAGGGAACCCAACTGTGAGAAGCCCGCCAGGACACTGATTGACAGATATCCGTCCTTTGTACACCTGGATTGCTTCCTCTTTCCTCACAGCACCCACAATAGACAGCTATTACCACATCCATCATGTCTTTGTCAATCAAGCACTAAGTCCATCAACAGGCAAAACACTCATTGTCCACAACAGGTTCCCTTTGTCTTGCATCTGGAACCTTCACTGCCACAGACTATTTTCAGGGTACAAATACTCCTGATTTCAGGATGCCCAGTGCAGTCTCTCAAAGGTCTACCTGTCACTCTGTCTGTCTGGCTCCTGAATGAGGGCTGTCCTTAGCTCATACCTAAGCCAAAACATATTTCTGCTCTTCACTGCTCTTCTGAACTGGTAATTATAAATCCCCCCAATGTGTGACTATATGTATCTTGTGTGCATGCATGAGTGAAATCCCCTCAATAAAACACATTTTTAGCTTACTTTTTAATCTTTGGCTGTTTCTTTTCCTGCGTGTGCCTGTAAACACTGGTAGGAAAGGTCTCATTAAGTTACCCCCCTCTCGCAAGCTTCCTCTTTGAGCTAATTCATTCCCCACTTTTACACAGAGGTACTGGCATCATGGGGTGGCCCTTGTGGCACCCACATTTTGGGATAACACCTTTGTGATAAATACAAACACACACACACACACACACACACTTAAAATGCCTCTTGGAAATATATTTGAGCAGCTATCCAAATTATGACTCTGCCTTATCTTCCCCTCTGTGCTAAAAATAAAAAAAGTAGGTTTCTGCTTTTAACTCCTGAATATTCATTTCTTCCACAAGCCATGTTTCAACGGAGCAATGGATTCAAGCTGTAGAAAAGGAGATTCCGCCTGAACCTCAGGAAGAACTTCCTGGCACTCAAAACTGTCCTGGCAGTGGAATATGCTACCTCAGAGGGTGGTGGAGTCTCCTTCTTTGGAGATTTTTAAGTAGAGACTGGATGGCCATCTGCTGGGAATGCTTTGATGTGTGTTCCTGCTTAGCAGGGAATTGGACTGGATGGCCCTTGTGGTCTCTTCCAACTCTATGATTCTATGATTCATATTGGAGGTCATTGCTCCAAAGATTCTGGCTGTTGTCTAATCACAACTTTGTCGAGAAATGTTACATGTAGTTAGAATTGTTGCCATGGCCTCCTGTCAGTCCACCTGCCAAGTGCCTTATTATCAGAGTGGGTCTTGTTGAGACATTCATCATACAATTGCTCTACCTCATCATTAACTTTTCACTGCTTCTTCCATCTTTTTGCATGCTGTAAAAACTGTTAAGGAAGGGGAGGGAATGGAAAAGTTTCACAGTGCCTTCTAACTGCAGAATGAGTTATCCCTCCATATAGAAAGGTCCTTAGATTAGGAATCAGCCTGACCATTTCACTAAGCTGTCATTCTTTTCCTTCCTTCCTTTTTTAAAAAGAAAAATAAACATATTTTTGTACATTATTGGAATAAACAAAAATAGAGAACCTGTACATTTAAAGAAATGGGGGAAAGAGAAGAGGGTATTTGAAAATGAATACATAGACAAGATTTTACAATATGTATTAAAAGTTATCAGAATGTAAAGACAATTGACTTCATGTTGGCCCTTTTCTCTGGAATTTTTGTCCTTTGTTTCTCTAACATTTTACAGGAAATCTGTACAAACTTCTAGTTCATTTGTTTTGTCCTAATATTTTCTATCTTTTCTTCTGTGACATCTTCTGTGTCAAATCTGGTTCTATGCTATAAAATGCAGCAGCAGCAGCAACAACCTGTCCAGTGTGGTTAAGGAACTCACTTCTAAGGGAAACTGTTCCTTGAAATGGAAAATCTCCTGTTTACCCATCTTCCTGCTTCCCCATTGAGTCTGGCAGGAGGTTTAGTGCTAACTGCCAAGTGCATCACTAGGCATGCACAAATCTACCTCCTCCTCCTTGTCCTCATGTGCACTGCTTGCCTTTTAAACATGTTCTTTGGCCCACCATTAGTAAGTACAAGGTGAGCTTTCTCAGAGGGAGTATCTCATCCTTCACTGAGAATGTTATCCTTCTTTGAGCAAGGCATTGTGACTGAAATGGCCAGGACCGTACATGCACTACCCTTTGTTAAAATGAGAATATATGGTGTTTAAAATAGTTTGAAACAGAATTTACCACTTCTGGAGCTTTCTCTGGAGCTATTTTGCCACAACACCTAGCCCTGAGGAAAATGTTCTTTCTCAGAATGCAGCTCAGACACCCAAGTGTGCTGATTGGGCCCCATTAGTTGTAGCAAGTATCACAACATTGTTGAGAAGTGTGTGAGATAGCAGTATATCTCATAAGCACAGTAATTATTATTCACAAGCCCAAGGAGAGCATGAAGCAGTCCAGTGCCACCACCCCATACGCACATGGTCTAGCAGAGAAATAAAGCAGACTTACGTACATATAAAGTACCTTTACTTACACACACTAAAGATTTCATAATACCTCATGATGAAAGGCTCTGTGACATGTGCTTTTCAAACAGGGGAGGAGAGAGAAAAACTGTTGACTCTAAAATGGAGGATGAGCAAATTCAAAATAAGTGATGCTGGAAGAAAGAAGGTGTGCCAACAAACAGGAAATGGCATGTATGCTTGCTATATCTAACCCCATAGAGAAACATGCAAACTAAGAACTACAGAGTATAGGCATGCTAAGGTTGCTACTTCTAACAAGCAGCAAAAGCAGTGGTGGATGTCCTTCACATAAGGCAGGCAGGTAACTGGGACCAAGTATACTAGCAGTGACAGCAGCAGGGGTAGTTGGCTGGATAACAGCAGCAGAAGCAGCTGGATATCTGGAACTGCAGCCATGACAGTGACAGAGTCTATGTGTGGTGGAGTGGGGAAAAGGGAGGAATGTGCCCCACCTTTAGTCCCAATCATGGGAGCACTGCTCCTGGTATTGCCCTTTTTTGTTGTTGTGTGCCTTCAAGTAAATTCTGATTTATGGCAACTCTAAGGCAAACTTATCATGGGGTTTTCTTGGCAGAGGGTGCCTTTGCCTTCTTCAAAGACTGAAAGAATGTGACTTGCCCAAGGTCATCTGGTGGATTTAAGTGGCTGAGTGTGAATTCAAACCCTGTTCTGCTGAGTCATGGGCCCTTTTCACAACACCCTCCTATCCCACCATGGGGACGGGAGAAGGACGGGACTGTGACAACACTTCTGCATGATGTCATCACGATCCCACTCCCTTCCCGTTCCCAGGTGGTGCAACTTCAGGTTAAATCATTGATGGGTTTTCCTTGTCAATGACCCACAGTCATGCCATCATCCCACACTTACCTGTCCTGTGGAAGGGCAGGAAGCACAATGGCAATGCTTCCTGCCTCAGTACAGCCTACGAAAGTACCTGGCTGCACTATGGAAGGAAGTGACATGTCCGTCGCACTCCCTCCTGCAAGTGCTGCTGTCATGCTCCCTTCCTGGAACAGCTACTGCTGGTATTACCACAAGAAGGTAAGCTGCGGAAAGGGCCGTAGTCCAACAATCAAACTATACATCACACTGGCTCTTTAACTGCCTCAAACCTAATCAACATTCCTCCCCTTTGGAAGGTATAAAGTATTACATTACCATTCTCCCCATTTATTCCCCCCTTTCTCTTCACAGTAGTAAAACCACAGCATTTTTGCTATAATAGAAAGCAAAGAGAAAAATTAGTACATATGTTTAGAGAAAGACACACAAGTATGTATGTGCTGAACACCTTCCCAAAATTTTTGCAATAAAGACCATTTCCACACTAGACTGTTATAGTGCTATTATTCCACCTCCAACATCCTGTGGAATCCTGGGGCTTACAGTTTATGGAGAGGCATTTGAGGCCCCTCCCTAAACTGCAAACCCCAGGATTCCATAGGATGTTGAAAGAGGAACAATAGCACTACAATGGTCTAGTGTGGAAATGGCAAAAGTCTCAAAAGGTGGGAAATCACATTATACCCTTGTAATTTAGACATATCACATGTACATTGTCACAGATGACAATGAAATAAGTGAAGATTCATACCCTAATATAAAAATTCCAACCATATCCAATTCTGCTATGAGTCTTCCACCTTTATTAGTAACGTTTTATTGAATTTAAGGGACAATTAACCAAGAGAGTTAGTGTTAAGAAAAGATATTTGTTTTGTTATTTCCTAATAGATGGAATTCATCTCATCTTCTCTCCATAATCAACATTTCCTCATGAACTACAATCAGTTCTATTAAGGATTTAAAAGAATTTTCAGAATGAGAAAATGTTATGTAAGAGGAAGAAAAAAACCTGAGGGAAAGAATTTTCTTGGAGCTATATTTAATCTTCTATTTTTGAACCTCAGATTCATCCTTCCCTTCCACTATAGTTAAAGCAACAATGGGCCCTATCACACCACAAAATTATAGTATTACAATTCAACTTTAATTACAAAGGTTTCATTCTATGGAATTCTTGGCTTTGCAGTTTACAGAGTGCTATAATTCTGTACTATGCAAGGACTGAGTAAACAGAAAGAAAGTTTGGTGAAGCACTAGAGTTCTCTAAGCAGAGAATTCTAAATACCCTCTTCCTAAATTGCAAATCCAAAGATTCCATAGGATGTTGCCATAGGAGTTAAAGCAGAAATTGTTGTTGATGATCTCATTATGGGCCTTCAAGTTGAATTCAGCATATAGCAACTCTGCCCTATTTTCTTGACAAGATTTATTCAAAGATGGTTTTCCAAGGCTGAGAGAATATGACTTGCCCAAGGTCAGCCAGTGGGTTTCCAAGGCTAAATTTGAACCCAAAGTCCTAGACCAACACTCAAATCATTACACCACACTAGCTCCAAACAGGAATATACTGATACAACTGTGTAGTGTGAAAGGGCCCCACATAATAAATGCTTTCAAAAGAGCAATATATCTAATCCCTCAGCTAGAAGTGATTCTGGATGTGTTGTCTATTAAATTCCATGTGAAGCAACAGCCTGTCCAAGCCTGGGTAGAGCCAGCCAATTGCAGTTCATGGAGTGATGTGAGGGGAGGGAGGCTATGGGGGAAAGGATATAACCCGGAGATTTGTCTGTTGAATAGAGTTGGGGCTGGTCAGAAACTGAGTTAGAGCTATTAGCAATAGAGGAATTGACAACATCAGAATAATGACTTTTGGAGCTGAGAGTATGGAAATAGTTCAGAGAGAAGTATTATTTTTGTTTTGTTCAGTGGATTGTGTATGGAACCACCCTAAAGATGGATGTGTTTTCTTTATCTCTTCCTGGATGTTTTAATTTAATGATTAAGAAGGAAAACTGGTCGCACCTGACCACATTGAACCCACTGATCAACACAGCCATTTGTCCAAGATAGTAGCCACCTTGAAACCTAAGTACCAGATTCAGGGAGAGATCTTGTGTGGAAAGAGTAAAGGGAATGATAGGAAACCTAGGGTTGGAATTTGAGGGCAAATCTGGATGGAGGTTCTGTCACATCCAAATACTTATGCATTTTTATTCAGACATGCCACTGCATATGAACAGTTCTATTTAACCATGAGGAAAGTATATAGACATGGAAAAGCACTGCAATCACAATTGCAACCTTGCTCCTAAGCTGTCTTCCATCGACCACTTCCATTTGCACAAATATTAGCTATATCCATATCCAATTTGTATGCATGTAGGTTCACATAATCTTCATATGATAAGGAATTTTGCAGGGTGTTTGACTATGCATGGAATCTGTGTACATATAGCCAATCAGTCTATGGAAATTAGGATTATGAATAGTAGACATGATCTTTATTTCCCTTCATGAATTGATCATTATATCCTTCTGAATGTTTGAATGGGGCTGTTAATGCTAGGTGATTTCTGCACTCGCTTTTACTGCTTTTTCCACTTTCAACATCCTATGGAATTCTGGGGTTTGATTTAGGGAAGCTTTTAGAATTCTCAGTAGAGAGCTCTTTAGCCTCAGTAAACTACAAACCCCAGAATTTCACAGGAGTTGGAAGTGGAATAATCATGAATACTGCAGTGCAGAAATGGCCCTAGACAGCAGCTCACCACTTTTAAGATTCAAAGAGGCTGAGGATAAAGAAAAATAAAGAAAACATGACTTTGTGAATTCTAGTATTCAAAACTTCACAGATTTTTTTTTTACAAATATCTGCTTTCAAATTCCCATTTATTGGTATTTTTGTGCACCAATCTTGTTTACATACTTCAGTTTGTATTCCTGTACCTATTGAGGTATTATTGGATGTAATGTCTCAATATGTTCTTGGCTCACAGTATGCCATCACCCAATCCAGTCACAATAATTAAAACCCAGGGGAACAAAATAGGGATTGATAGTCATTACTAGGTCAGACTCAACCACTGGGACTTTGTCACACAAGCAACTTTAGCTCTATTGGCAGAAATCATTGGAAGTATACACAGACACAGGCCCTTTCCACACGTGGCCAAATCGCGTAGGGACGGTTCTGGTGGGTTTTATTTGTATCTGCGCAATTGCGGATTATATTTTCTAACGTTCCACACAGCTCTAGCGTGTTCCGCATAGCGTGTGTCTGCAATACATTAATCGGATTTCATCTCCCGCTCGCTTCCTAACCACCCCCACTTCCGCCTTTTGGGCCCGGGGGTTTTTTTTTAAAAATGCGGCCGTGTGTCACTGCGCACGTGCGTGTTCGAATGCACGCACGCACGACGCACGCAACGGCCCTTCGGTCCCCCCACGTGTCCCGCCCTCCTTCTTCATCGCCATATCTAGGCCAGAAGGGGTTTTTTCTCGTGACTGTTTCCCTGGCTATTTGGTGTCCCGGGTTTTCCTCATAGAGTTTGACCATGGACGGTGAGGTTATGGAGAGTGTGTTAAGTGCTCTTGCCCCCCTCATGACTGTCCGGGGCATAGTGGTGGACACCATGCAGAGGCAGTGGGCCCATGACAGAGCAAGGAGGGAGATGCTCTACGAGGAAACGAGGGCATTACGTGGATTATGCGGCCCTGATGAGAGGTCCCTCGCCCCGGGTCCCACGGCCCAGGAGATGGTGGGCCAGGCAGAGGATGAACCGGACCTGGTACCGGGAGGTTCTGGCGAAGTGGGACGAGGATCAGTGGGTCCACTTCCGCATGACAAAGGCCACCCTCTTTGAGATCGCAACCACTGCGTACACCTGCAGAGGAGCAGCACGGAGATGCGCCAACCCATCTCCGTGGAGGAGAGAGTGGCCTCACGGTTTGGTTTTAACCCCCTGCTATACCGCAAGACGGCCAACACATTCGGTCTTGGGATCCCCAAAGTGGCGGCCGTGGTGATTGGTTCCTGGCCATGGAGCAGGTGCTTCTGCCATCCACGGTGTCCTGGGAGACTGGAGGGTAGTTTTGGAAATCCAACCCCACTCCCCCACACTGCACCACTGCACGCTCTCCGGGCCCTCATGGTTGCACTCTCTTGGCCATGAAACAGAAGTACCTTGGCCAGCACTCAGCTTTCGCCCCACTTCTGACAGGAGTGTACCAACGCGCCAGAGAACCCATCCCACACCTCCTGGAAGCATTGGGCATTGACATCAGGGCCTTTACTCCCCTCTTTCCCCTTTTCTTTTGCTCCGGGGCATCCTTTTAAAACTAGAAGCTTTTCATATTTTTTCTTCTTTTCAGATCATGGATGGTTTCCACCAGATGGGGTTTCCGCAGTGTTTTGGGGGCGGTGGAGGGGACGCACATTCCGGTGCGGCCCCCAAAGGGTAGAGGAGAGGAATTCATAAACAGGAAAAGTGCGTTCTCCATACTGCTCCAGGGCATGGTATCAGCCGGGAGATTTGTGGACATTGTCCGGGGGTACACGGGGAGAACGCATGACGCGTTTGTCTTCCGCCACTCTTCCCTTTGGCATGCCATGGAGGGGGGAAATTTTCCCGGAAACCCCCATCACCATTGCGGGTGTTGAGGTTGGCCCGCTATTTGGCTGACGCAGCATCCCCCTTTGTCGTTGGCTTATGAAGCCTTACGGTGGACACTTGACCCGCAGAAGACTGCATACAACAGAGTCTTCAATAGGTGCAGGAATGTGGTGGAGAGGGCTTTCGGAAGGCTGAAGGCGCGTTGGGGTTGCCTGTCTGCCCCACTGACTGTGAAAGAGCAAAACTACCTTCCGGTCATCGCGGCGTGCGTTGTTCTGCACAACATCTGCGAGTCCAAGGGTCATTTGCTACACCCTGATATCGACCCCCCACCACCTGTAACCCTTCCACCTTGCGATGAGGACTTCCGCCCCCAGGCGTCCGCAAGGCGGATCAAAGAAGGGGAAAGGGTGAGGAGCGCAATCGCTAGCCTCATAGCCACCCCTCGAATACCCCCTTCTTATGTTGCGGCTAGGCACATTTATGTCTTGGGTGGTTGTGCATGGTCTCCCTAGTTCTGTTTTGCTGTATTTCCAATCTCCTTGTTTACTAGGTTTGCAATGGCGCCATACGATGGCGAGCCACGTTCAAACATTTCCACCACGTTGTAGTTTTACCAATAAATCGTTAACTGCAACATTGTCTGAAAATATTTATTGCGGTTATAAAACTGTGGAACACGAATATCAACAATGCAAACCGAACCTTAAAGCTTTTTAGTGTGAAATACTTCACATCCACAAAATGACAAAATTATTTTTAGCGTTGCCTTCGGTTTGGTCAATTTAACAATAGGTGTGGACATCTGTAGGTGCTTCATTGTAAATAGGTTGTGCATCTTACTCTGGCATTTGATGGCAGAATGATTGCAAATGTTCCTTCTTACGCAATGGCTCTTGCACCGTGTGCTGTGTCATGAGTAAGCACTTCCTATTTCATCCCCTTTTTTTTTTATGTCTACAATAACATAAAAGAAACCCAGAACAAATGTGGCACCTTCTGACTGGAACACTGTCAAGTATCTTAATTCAACACAATCAGGCAAACTGGTTTTGTTTTATTGACGGGTCAGATGTGCAACAATGGATCCAGTTATCTCAAATGACTGTAGAACTGAACCAATGAAAAAAGCTCCTTCCCTTGCCAGCATATTTCTGGTAGGAAAACCAGCTTAATCAGTGTGATCACTGTTAAACTAACAACCAACAACAAACAAAAAAAAACAAACAACCCCCAAATTTTGAGCCCCAACCGGATGAAACATGGGATTGGTTTTTACGGGCTGTATGGTTCGGGGGGTTTTTTTGCGGCGCACAACCTTCCGCGCCTCGGCTTTTGGACCGATGAGTTGGGGTGGCTGTCGGGGCAATGCCCTGACTTCCCTCGGGCACTTTTGGCGCCGCAACTCCAGAGGCCCCACAAGTGCAAGCGGGCCCGCCACGCTTTTCGGCCACAGCAGCTATCCGCTGCATCGCGTCACACAGACGTTCAGGAGCGAGATAATTTGCTGTCGCTCCTGAGGGGCTGTGTGGCATCCCTCTCATACAAACTCCTTCGCTGCTCTCTGTCCAGCCGCCTTGGTGCCGATAAAGTATATCGCCACCGCAGCGGTAAAGGTGTCGCTGCGGCTGGCGCTCCGGTCCCTGAACCGCGACATCCGGAGCCTGGACCTTGGAGACATCACTGCCGGGCTGCGCGCTGGAGCGGCGGCGGTTCCATTCCCCGCATCCTCCGAGGGGACTGGAAATGATCAAAAAGTAAAGTGTTAGCAATTGTGGGATGTTTATTCTTGGAAGTCTTTCTCGGCAATTGACATTTTTGGTGGTAAAAAGGGTCCTGCCTTGTGCCTAGCTGGGATTGCCAATTGCGACGGTGTGCACCGGCGGGTGGCGGGGGGGAAATGAATCTTGGGAAAAATTTCAGGGGCTGTTTGGATGGCGGCATGGGAAAAAGCTCTGGATCCGATGACAACGCTCCTAACGCATCTGGCATTGCTGCTGGGGCTCCCATTGTTTCGGCTCACCTTGTTCCTGGTTAGTTTTTTCCCCACTCCCTCCAAATTCCTGCCCCTGAGTTGTGCATGTATCGGGTTGGAAGAGGTAGGTGAGCGCACCACACGGTTTACGGTTGCATGCATTGTGCCGTTGTTGTGTGTGTTCACCTGGGGATGAACCGGATTGCATGCTGCTTTTCCCCCGGACCAGTGGCAACACGGGGCGCCGCGCTGTGGGCGTTCATCTCCACTGGGGTGGAAGGTTTCCTCGGCCCCTGGAAGGTGAAGAGCGGGGCAAGAAAAGTTAAATTCTTGGCAGATTTAACAGTCACTGGGTGGGATTTCTCACACGGGGTTTGCAACTGTGGCTCACTTCTTAAACAAAACAATGAAAATGTATCCCAGATAGAACCTTCCTTGTCTTTCAGGCTGCAGAAGGCTCTGGTGGTTCGGTCATGAAAGCCCAGTGGACAATGGTTTAAAAATCACCCACTCTTCTGATCTGTGTTTGGAATTGGAGCCATAAAGTGAACTGCAGCCC
Source organism: Ctenosaura bakeri (assembly GCA_948474755.1). Lineage (NCBI taxonomy): Eukaryota > Metazoa > Chordata > Lepidosauria > Squamata > Iguanidae > Ctenosaura > Ctenosaura bakeri. The sequence goes on along the minus strand of CAOLHI010001998.1, from coordinate 161,539 downwards.
AGAAATCAGTTGGTGGGGACACAAGATAGAACCTTCCGGGTCCCCCCCCACACTATTGCAAGAGCCCTCTGGGAAGGGCCAAAAAATGATCCGCCCCTTCCTTTTATTCTGTGAAGACTTTCCACTTTCATTGCTCTTGTGGGTGGCAAGAGCACAATGGGAAAAAAGGAAAGAAACCACATTTCAAAAGGCATAAGCAACTGGAATCCAAGTTACCTTATGCGCGCAACATGTGATGGCTCATAGGTCTGGAAAAACCCCTTTTTAAGGGGGGACTGCTCCCCCATCCCCCCAGGATCCAATTTGTGAAAAAGGCCTCCCTCCCCCCTTTGAATCATCCACTCATGACAAGGCAGTAAAATCCAGGCACTGCCCAGGCTTGCTCATGGCACCAAGGCTTTTGTCCCGGGGGAATGGCGAATTGGGTTTAGCCCCCGCGTGTTGGACTGTCTCCCCCAGCACTCATCACCAAGGACCACTGTTGCGCCATGGCAATGTGACAATGGCCATGGGGATTGACTGCTGAAGAGGATAACACAGCAATGGCTTCTTGGCCCCTCCGCGGGTTACCCCAACCTACCATGCTGTTCCTCTCCCGAGGAGTTATCCTCGTTTCCCACGAACAGGTCCTCGCTGGCCCATCATCCCCTGGGAAGAAAAAGCAAGGCATAGGTTTGTGGGGGTTTAAACTTAGGGGGAAAAAAAATGCGATGATAGTGAAAAACTGCGCACCTTCGCAAACACGTGGGTGCGATGCTGTTGGAGGCTCCCCCTCAGCGATCCTAAGGTGGACACAAGCCTGGGGGGGGGCCCCCCGTCCCCCCCAAAAATTTTTGACAGCTCCTCGAAGTAGGGGCAGATGACTCTGCATTTCCGCTGCGCTTTTTTGCAGCTACGGCGCGGCGGTACAGCAACCGCATCCTTTTTGTCTTCGTCCTACACTCCTCCCGGACCTTCTATGGCCCCTCTTTGCCAGTTCCCTGGCAATGTCCTCGAAATTTCAATGTTTCGGTAGCTGTCCTGGAGCTCAGCTTGGAACCTCTGTTCCCCCCCGATATCCATAAGGTCCCTCACCTCCGAGGGACGCCAAGCCACGCCCCTTCCGCGGCTTTTCTTTCTCCGAAATTCAAAATCAGTCTCCGGGCGACTGCCAGAGTCCTGCGGGCTGGACACAAGGCTATCCATGGTTTTTTTGGGGAAAATAAAAGCGCTAGAAGGCAGCCGGAGCCCAACCACAGCCTTTTCCACACTCAAAATGGCCGCCTCCTTGCAGGGACTGTGTGGCTCTGTGTGATCGCGCGATCGCGCGTGCGCGTGCCTGGGGGACCCCCATTGGGGGACAGGGGAACTGCAGCCATTTTGTGGGTTTGAGAGAGAGGAGAGGGGGTGTTTGTTTTGGAGCTGTGGAGATTGTTGGTTACTCTTTTCCTTTTTCTAAAAACTTTTCTGCCTTCTTTCTCTGCTCCCCCATTTTTCCCCCCCCTCTACTCCTTTCACCACCTTTATCTCCCCCTTGAACCCCCCTCCTTTCTCCTGCACCTTCACTTCCTCCTTTGCCCCTCTTTATATCCTCCTGGTGCGTTTTTCTTTTAGTGGCTGGTGTGTTTGGTTTGTTTGTGCTGTTTGTGTTTTACCTGTGTGTTTGGGTGTGCTGTCTGTGTCTCCTGAGAGTGTCTGGGAGTTGTGTGTCTGCTGCGTGTGGCTTGCTGTTGTGTCTGTGTGGTGAGTGCTGGGCGTGTCCTGCAGGTGTGTGAGGGTGTTGTTTGTGTGGTGAGTGTGCTGCAGGTGTTTTGTGTGGTGGTGTGGTTAGCTGTGTGTGTTGCGTGGGCGGGCAGAAGGGATGGAGAGGGAGGGCGCTCTTTTGGGGCGACTTTTAAACCAGGGAGTGTGTCCCTGTCCGCTGGTGTGGTGGCCTCAATGTGCTGATGCGCAGCACCAAAGCCCCCAACAGGGAGTACTCGAGGCCATCGCACGGAGGCTACCAGGGGCGGCTCAAAGGACAGCCGCCCAGGTCAACTAAAAAAGGTGGTCAAGGGCGCCTTCTCGATGCCATGAGGCGCTTCAACGGCCACCCCCCCCGTGCCGCGAAGCCCCCTTCTTCGGGCAAATGTTCGCCTTGGGTCCATGCTGGGCGGCCTTCCTGGAGCGACAGGACCCGGGGGACCGTAAGCACCTTTCCCACCCCCATACCTTTGGGGGGTCACTATTCGAACCATTGGGGGCCCCCCCCCGCTGAGGGGCAAGGGTGAATGCTCCTCTGGTGCGCGGACTCAGCAAGAGTTCTGTTCTGCTTCCACAGGACGGAGAAGGCGTGGGTCAGGGGGCGCCACCAGGAGGATGTGGCGGCGGCAACATCGTCCGAAAAGGGGAAAGGGAAGAATGTAACGCTCTCGGGAGAAGTTGCCAAAATTATTTTACTTTGGGTTCTGACTACTCAACAGGCGACATTTGCGCAAACAGTTGCAAAGTCAAAAAACTGTGGCAGGGTGTCAAGAAAGATGCCTGCGCCAACACCACCAGAGCAGACTTCCCCCCCCCTAAAAAGTCATTTTTCTCCCCTTTTCAGACCCGCAGGAACAGCGGATCAGCCACCGCACTCCAGCCCTGGGGGGAAGGGGTGGAGCAGCACGCCCTCCTCGTCCAGCCAGGAACGGCTGGAGATCGTCGTCGGGGAGGAAGTTGAGGTGGTGGCGGAGGAAGGTGAGCCAAATCTCAAAATCCCACGTCCCTCATGCTTTGCTAGTGGAGGACCGAACACTCTGCATCACTCCTTCTCTTTTAGTTGCAGCTGGTGTCATGGAAGGTGGGAGCGCCAGCGAGGAGGGGGGGTGGGGGGGATCCCGGGGATGGGCAGGGGGCCCTTCTTTTTGGTGCCATCTGCAAATGAAACCAAGTAGTCAACCACGCCCGCAATTTGATTTTTCATTTCTTGAAATTCAACAGGGCCTCGACACCAGCGATGCCTATCGCCTGTGCGGGCCGCGTGGAACAGGTCGGGAGTTGGAGAAATCCCCGAAGAAATTCTGTACGTATATTTTCGGCCGGGTCAGGGGTGGCAGGACCATCACAGCGCATGGAGGGTCTGGGAATACGCTTCACATTTCTTTCCCTGCAGATAATCTGCACAAAGGTCGTACTGGACCTGTCACAGGCCCTGGAGGGGCAGTACGGGGACATGAGGCGCTCCCTCAGGTCGCTCCGGGCAGAGCTCGTCGGGGGGCGCGGCCACTGTGAGGGGGCATCTTGAGGGGAAAACCAATCTTGCGGGTTTTGTGAAATTGTAAAAATTATGTATGTATGTTTGGTTTTGAAACAGTTTTACACAATGATATTAAATTTTTTACATTTCTATTGTGATGGTTCTGTTTTCCTTTTTTTACCCCGCACCCCACATTCAACAAGCTGATTAGCGAGAAACCTTTGGGCCGGTTGCAGCCTCTTCCGAGCCACCTGCAACGCGGGGGGTTCTTCCCCCAGCTTTCTGGCCAGGGTGCGCTGGGTCCCGCAGCGCCCGCAAAAGAGGGCCCCCTTTAGGGGCTGCTGCCCCCCTGGGCCGCCTCCCCCCCCCACCCCCCCGCAGGTGCTTGGGGTTGGTGGCGGTTGCAGCCTCTTCCGGGCCCCCCGGGGGCGCGGGGAGGTTTTTCCCCCCCGCTTTCTGGCCAGGTGTGGCTGGTGTCCACGCAGCGCCCGCAAAGAGAGGGCCCCCTTTAGGCGCTGCTGCCCCCATGGGCCGCCTCCCCCCCCCACCCCCCACCAGGTGCTTGGGGAACCTTGGTGGCGGTTGCAGCCTCTTCCGAGCCACCTGCAGGGACGCGGTCGAGGTTCTTTCCCCCAGCTTTCTGGCCAGGGCAGCTGGTGTCCACGCAGCGCCTGCAAAGAGAGGGCCCCCTTTAGGCACTGCTGCCCCCATGGGCCGCCCCCCCCTCCCCACCCCCCCGCAGGTGCTTGGGGGAAACCTTGGGGGCGGTTGCAGCCTCTTCCGAGCCACCTGCAGGGACGCGGTCGAGGTTTTTCCCCCCCGCTTTCTGGCCAGGTGTGCAGCTGGTGTCCACGCAGCGCCTGCAAAGAGAGGGCCCCCTTTAGGTGCTGCTCCCCCGGGCCGCCTCCTGAGCCTGGCGAGGGACAGCATTTAGATGTGTTCCCGCTCCACCCGTCCTCGCAGCTTGCTCGCCAGAGTGCCTTGCGAGCTCCCTTTAAAAACTGGGCCAGCACCACCCCCCCCCCCCATCTGCACACATTTTGGCCCCCACTGCGCACCTGCCCCAGTTGCCTCCACGCTCAAGTCACATCAGGGCGACTGGCATGAGAGCCCAGAGCACTGTTCCATAGCCAGGCGCCCCAGACTTGTTTTAAAAGAACAATTCGAAGAATAAGCAAAACGGGATATTTACAATTGGACCCCTGAAAGCCCCCACACTGCCCATGCTTTCATCTTGCTTCAATTCTGGGGCCCCCTCCCCCTGGTGTGTCCACCCCGGCTTCCACAGCTGGAGATGCTCCCGGGCTTTGTAGGCCCGAATTCCTCAGAAAAAAAGGGGGTTTTTCATTTTCCCTGGGCAGCCCCCCCCCAAAAAGTCATGAGCGCCCCAAACCCATACCCGCGGACCCCCCCAACCGCCAAGAGGCCCATGCGCTTGTGTCTCCATATGATTTGAACTGGTAAACATACTAATAAGTGGAATAACCCACGTACCTAAAAACCTCCCTCTTTTTCCCGTTCTTCGCCGCTTCCAGTAAAACAAGATGGCGGCGTCCGGCTCCTTGTGGGGCGGGGCCAACCGCCGAGGCTCGTCCCCGCCCACATCCCGCCCTCTGCGGCTCCCATGGGCGAATCAGTGCGTATCTGCGCTTCCACACACGTCCGCAGGTGCGCCAACCCGCATCTGGGGAAAAAAAACCCCTTTTTCAAGGTTTTCAAAAAATGCGACTTCGCAAATTCGGACCGTGCCTATGCGGATTGACGTGTGGAAACAAAAAAATAAATGCGATCAAACGCACCCCAAGGGTGGAAGACCTCCATTGGAGGTCGCATTGATTCGTATTATATACCCGTGTGGAAAGGGCCACAGACACAAATTATTCATAAGAACTCCCTCTATTGGTCTACTTTCCCCAGGGACTTAGCTATGGGAAAAAGTCATCGGAGCAGTACACTTCTAAATTTCCGCAGTTCCTGTGGAAGAAAGAAAGCTGACAGTAACTGTTGATTTCAAAATTTTTGTACACAAGCTAAAATAACGGTTTCCACTACAAACGAAATTCACGTTGAAATTCATTTAGTAAAATTAATGCTTTAGGAGGAAGAACCACCTTTTGAAATTATTCTGCACTTTGCTTTTTTTGAATTAGTGTCACTTTGATCATATACTGAATAGCCTTCTTTGAACTTTTGGTGAAACCATTTATAAAATGTCTTTTTTGGAACTTTCAAGCCTTCTCTTTTATTTTATTTAATTATCAAGCAAATTGCACAAAACTTTGATGATTAAAGTGGGTAATTGTGTTCCTTGTAAAAGGTTGCCATGAAAGGCACTGAAAGAAACCATTTCCCTCTCTATATTGTATTAATATGAAATATTCTCAGTAGGACATATCAGAGCACTCGGTAAGGCTATAATCAAAACACTTCTACCTATATTTGATAAATGCAACAGAATTAGCATCCAAGCACAATGCCTAGGGTATCGGGCAAAATTAGCAGCTATAAGAAAGAACTTCCTGGAATCCATTATTCTGGTAATGATGGGCAGAAAAGCTCACAAACACCTCTTACACAATCCCATAGGTAAAATGCCATCAGAATAAGTTCATTGAATCTTCCGAATTCTTCTGCCTGCATAGGATGCTTCATTCCATCTAATGTGAAAACCAGTCCAGATTTGTGGGTTCATGATATGTCAAAGGCTATTAGCTCTGATTGGTAAAGAAATTTCCACTGTCAGAGGCAGTAATCCACTAAATACTGGCTGCCAAAGGAGCAAGAGAAGGGGAGAATTATTGATTAATTCACAGAGGCATCAAAGTAAGCAGTACTCAAGGCAGGAAATTGGACTGTGTAGATCTTTGATCCAATCCAGCAAAGATTAGCTTATTTTTAAGAGGTTTGAGCTCTGCTGGATTTAAAGATGTTGGAAGAAACCTTGGGGAGTAGGAAGAAATAAAAGAAAATTAGAAGCTACTGTTTTAGAATACAATGTAGAAACCTTTTTTTAAAAAAGTTATGACTGCACCTTGAAGTCCTTGGTTTCCACCAGACAGTACTGCAATAAATTTTCTTATTCCCAACATATTGAAAACAATGTAGGCTTCCTCTTCCTTTGCATTGCATGCACTAAATCTCTTTGTTACAATGCTATTTCAAAACCAGAGCTTGGAAAAGTTACTTTTTTGGACAACAATTACCAGTGTGGGGAACTCTGGATGTTATCATCCCAAAAATTAATTTTCCCAAATCAGCAAGCAACGTATCATTTGAGATTTCTGTTCTATCTGTGCTTCTCTACCCTTCCATCTAAAATGTAACTACAATTCAATTCTGAGGTTATCTTGACAAGTCAGGTTGCATTTAACAGTCATTGGGTGGCTTTCTAATGTTTCTTCTTCTAATGTTTCTTCTAATGTTTCTAATGCGTATAGATTGTTTTTCTTGAACATTTGCATGTTTTAAATGGACTTTGTTAAAAAAAAAAGCTCAACATGCATTCATATTTCAGTGAATAATATAAATTGTAATAATTTACCAGTCCACCTGTATAGAGTATTTGGAGAAAAGGTGTTTGCCAGTGGACAGTGAGCTTCAGTGAATATAGGACATGCACAATGCCCAGAACTAATATGATAACTCTAGCACTTATCCTCCATCCCCAAATTTGACAAAAAGCTCTATGCTAATGATTCATGGGACTAGTAAAAGTGCCAAGTTCCTGTTATTGTGAAGCTTTTCCCTGTAAGAAAAGGAAATAGGCAACAAAGAAGTGTGCCAGTCATTGACATGCTCCATTTACTGGTTTAATGCAACAGAACTGTGGTTCTTAACCTGTGATCAGTGGAGCCCCAGTGACCCATGATGTCCTCACAGGGAATCTGCAAAGGCTTGAAGGCTGCCTCCTTTCCTCCCCTCCTTTCCAGCAGAGAGAAGCACAGTCTACTATCAGAAATGCTCCTACACCCTTTTTTGCTTTGCCTTCTTCATCGGAAGAGGAGAAGACCATGGGTGAAGGAGAGAGGGAGGGAAGAAAAAGGGAGCGGGATTGAAGGCAATAAAGGGGAGGTTGAAGGTCCAGGGAAAAAAACAAGCATAGCTCATCATTTCCATTCATAAATTGTGCATGCTTTCAGCTGAATGTAGCAGGAGCTTATTTTGCCAGTGGTAATCTTTTTCTCCACCTCCCAAGGCCTTTCCACACTGCACTGTTATAATGCTATTATTCCACTTGCAACAATCTATGGAATGCTGGGACTTGCAGTTTAGGGAGGGACATTTAGAATTCTCAGCCAGAGAGCTCTTTCGCCTCAGTAAACTACAAACCCCAGAATTCCACAGGATGTTGAAAGTGGAATAATAGCACTATAACAGTGTAGTGTGGAAAGGCCCCCAGTTTCTTGCCAGGGAGTGGCACCGGATGCAACATCTCCCCCTCTTCTCAGCTGGTCCCACTCTTCCCAGCTATCCTTTTCCAGAGTTTTCCACCACACTGTTACTCAGCGCTCAACCCACCTTCTGCCTGCAGGAGGGTGGGATCCTTCCTTCCTTGCTATAACAGCCCTGGTGGTGCAGTGGTTAAATGCTGGTACTGCAGCCACAACATTGTGAGTTTGATCCTGCATGGCTCCAGCTCAGCTTTCTATCCTTCCTTAGATCGGTAAAATGAGTACCCAGCTTGTTGGGGGCAATTAGCTAAATACATTGTAAACTACTTAGGGAGTGCGTCACACTGATAAGTGGTAGAGAAATGTAACTGCTAAAACTGTTTTATGTGCTTCATATGCTGCCTGGCAAATCCATGTTCATTTGGGGTCATATTTTAACCTGCAATATTTCCTTAAATAATAAATAACGCCCAGAATGCACAACTTCCTAAGCTTCTGAACTTCCTGTCATTTAGAATGAACTTTGAGAATTTGATGTGAGAAGTTTTTAAATGACTTTATGAGCTGGGTGAACATTTGTGGGGGGAAGAGATTGAGAGTTCTGTGAAGAATTTTTTTTTGAGAACAAACTACATTTTTTTCCACAGCAGAGCTTAGAAAAAATACTTTTTGCACTTTAGCTCCCAGAATCCTGCACCAAGTGGCCAATGTTCAGCACTCCTAGATCTCTTAACCCAAAACTCCATTTTATTGCTGGAGAGGGGGACTACTTAACCCTGCTGTGCTTGATACTTTCTTGCTACAACAGATTTCTGCCATCTACTTCTTCCATAGCCAGACCTTCCATGTTGCCGGTATTTAAAGAAGGCAACTAGAACATACAGAATAAAGAGCTAATTTCATTACTTCATTTGTGCTATTTTAATAAGCCTATCTTAAAATAGCATGATGGCAGAAACAATTTGATTGAGAGCTCCAAGAACTGTTTGGACAACTGCTCTCCTAGAAAAGCAAACATACAAATACAGATGTCTACTTGAACTAGAAGAACTGGAATGTTTTTATTCTATCTGGCACGCCTTTATTTCCCTTTTAATGAATGAACACTCTACCTCAAATAACTTGGTTTAGGAGAGACTTTTTTTAAAGGAACATCTGAACAAATACTGAAATTATCTTGTCAGATTAGCTGATCAGTTTTCACTCTTATTGTTATACCTCCTTTGTATGTTCAATGTTTTGCATTCCAATGTTCACAAAGTTTTTTTAAAAGAAATCTGTGATCAGATGTTTTGATGGTTGTCTTTTACTCAAATGCAGGTAACGTATGCTGGAAGGGTATTCATCTTTAAAATTAATAACAAGGAATATAAGATGTTTAGCTCTTCTCCACCTCCTTTCCAAAAGTGCAGTTACCCACTCAGAGGGGATAGAGGAAATTATAGGCAGCATCTCATCTCTGCCAGTACCTGAGGAAATTGGAATCCCTGTCTATAGGTATGCTTGAGTAAAAGATGCATTGGGAGATCTAACTGTGGCTATCTTAATCTACTGGTAGCTTAGCACCAATATAATTTCTCAGAAAACTTCAGGTATCTGTGAGAATACTTGGACTGCAACCAAAACAGCCTCCTTTCTGCTATTTAATTTTTGGCTAGGGTGTTAGTACTTGACCTGAAAGCAGGACCAGCTGGCAGGATTTATTTCTGATCTTTTCTGTGGGTTCTCCTTTAATATACTGTGTGATCCAAGCTGCCATTTTAATTTCTCACAGTGTCCCCAGCACATCACAGCTCTGAGACACAGTAGGAAATGCAAATGGTCTTTAGCCCTCTCCCCACTTCAGCTCACTATGGTCCATCAGGTACAGAAAGGGACTCATCCAAGGACACTTTGTCCATGCCTTCATCAAATCTGAGAGGAAAGAACCATGAAAAAAAAAAAATAGAGTCAGCCTCACCATTAGGTACAAGGAAACAGCTGAATCCAACAGTGTATTCCGGTTTTCATGAAAAAGGTAACAAACTGCCGCTAAGGTCCAGTATGAAGAAGTGGAACATGAAGTTTCACCAGCATATTTAAGCAGGTTCTGGACACTTAGCCAATCTACTAGCAACCAAATTAGACAGCCAATCTACTGGCAACAAAATAAAGGTTTCCCAGCACACCTATAAAGTCAATAAATGACCATTTGGATTGGGTGGAACTGCACCTGGACAGTGTTTGTAGGCATTTCTCTACCAATCAAACATCTTGCAAAAGGAGGTACCTCCCTAGGCAACATCATAAAACACTGATATACTAACAGTTACATTAACATGAAGCCCAAAGAAGATTCTGTCTATTATGTTGTTTGCTTCGCTATAACATTTTTACCACCAGGAATGAAGAGAGACAATTGTGGTATTTACTTCCTTGTATGCTGAAATAACTGGGTCAATCTCGGCTACTACACGCCTTGGCTTGGATGTGTGGGATTACCATTTGGAGTACTATCTGATGTTCTTCATTAAGCAGCAAACTGTTAGGCCATCCCTAATTACTGGCAGTAATCATTCATACTTTCCCAGATTTCACATTCTCTCTCATTTTCTCACTACCTGCTTTTTTCACCTGAATGATTTTATGACCTTTATATAATCATTTACAGTGAACAAATAACTCGCCTCACAGTCTTCAAAATGGCTCACAAGATACCCACAAACATATATATTGACCTCAAGAGATATAAGGTATCATTAAATTAATTTCTACCACCCATACTTTGCATTTCACTTCTTATTTTGTTCTGTTGTTTACCATTTACCATCTTTCTTCCATTTTCTTTTGTTTTTGGAAATTACAGAGCCAGCAATATGCCAAGTCAATAAAAGAGGATTTATTGTTCTTTTATGAATTTCTGCCTTTTCAGAAATAGTGCGAGCTAGTCAGATGCATGCAAAATATTGTGCACCTAAGGAATAAACACTGGCAGTCACTAGATAATGCATATGTTGGCCAACACATTGTACCATTAAAGCTCATCCTTTCCCTTTGTTAGAGAGACTGTTGCTTGTTAATAACCCTGAATGTCTCATCATATTAGTAGTTAATAATGAGAAGTTGGTCTCCCATTAATTTCTCCCTTCCTAAAAAACTTGTGTTTTCTTAGCAGCATTCAATCATAAACACGGTTAGCCCAGAGCTTAGGAAATTACATGTTAAAAAAATAATTAGATATGATACAATAACAGCTGCAATCTTAGGATTGCTTAATGGGAAGTAACAGCCTTTGAACACTTTGGAACTGCATTCCATATCAACATACCTAGGACTAGGCAACATAGTTCAATGAAATCTCATTCCAAAGTTCATTATATCACCCAGAGAGTGATCTAACATTCTCAATGTGTTTCAGGCTGCTTTCAAAATTCTGGCATTCATACAGGCAATAGTGATTTGTTAACAAGGAGATGCAAGACGTCATTAAGCCAGCAATGAAAGCCCACACTTGTTAAATAGAATCTCACATGCTGTTAAAAAACTAAATCCGCCTTATTAGTTGCAATTGTGATATGCTTCCAATCACTTTTAGTCACAGATACTTGTTTTTGTTCTTCAGCAGAAGTGACATTTCATGGCAAGAATAACTTCCTGAATTATCCAAGAGGCAGCCGTCAGCTGTGAAATCCAGCTATGCATGTTAAAGGCAAGGGATTAAACCATCCCTCCATCTGTTGTTTTCTATTGAAAATTGTTCCTTTCAGCAAATAGCACTTCGTTGCTGGAATCCTACTGGAGAACTAAGCAGAGTTGCCAATTCAAGATCATTCCAAATACTGAGGTTTCTGGGCCAGAACTGTGAGACCTAGGAATGAATGGGCTCCTGTTGATATCATTAAGTACCACTACAGACACTCACAGCTTCACACTGTCCTCCTTACAGCTCCTCATTGTCTCATTACCCAGGCAGAAGACATTTTCCTGTTTGTAAATTTAGATAGAAATCTTAGCTAAAAGGATCATAGCGATAAGATGAGGGAACTATTACTTTTCAGCTACTTAAGAAAGTGAGATAAGAAAGATTTCACCTAGGCCCTTTCCGCACAGGCCTATTAAAACGGTGCAGAGCGACCTCCAACGGAGGTCTTCTGCACCGTGGAGTGGACTGGGGCAGACTACTTTTTGTAGTTCCACACCTCTGTCTGCTCCGGAGCAACTGGAACTGGTCACGCAGCGTGCTTTTTAAAAACCTCTTTTAAGAGGTTTTTTAAAAGTATGGAGCGCACGACCCCATGTCGCTCCATCCCTGCACTCCGGTGCAGATTTGCAGGCACGCACTAGTGCGCGCTTGCAGATCTGTCGGGGGCAGGCTTTAGACTGGCGAGCTTCTCCAGTTGGTGGAGAGCCTCCACCAACCGGAAGCCACCATTTTGGATGCCTGAGCAGTGCAGAGCGACGAGGACCCACCAAAAAGCCGGTGAGTAACGGCAGGGAGCATTTCCCTCGCCGCGTGCAGAAAGGGCCTTAGTTTACTTGCTTCTAGCCAGAAACTGGATGCAGAGCAGAAGGTGGGCCCTGGTGCTAAAACGACTGGGAGGGAAGGAGGAAGCCAACTGGAGTTGTTTCCACACTAGCTTGTTCTAGTGCTATTATTCCACTTTCAACATCCTATAGAATCCTGGAGTCTGCAGTTTAGGGAGGGACCTTTGAGGCCCCCTCCTAAACTGCAAACCCCAGGGTTCCATAGGATGTTGAAAGTGGAATAGCACTATAACAGTACAGTGCAGAAAGGTCCTAAGTAAATATATATATATGCTCCCTGGAGAGTCTTTCCAAGTTTGCAAATTGTAGGAAAGTGCTGCTCTGTACTAGCTGAACTGAAATTTGCACACAGCCTTTTCCTCTTGCACCCTCCTTTTCCTCCTGGAGATAACCCACAGAAACTGGAGCCAGATCCTAAAATCTGGCAGTCCTGTGTGTAACTCCAGTTCCTAGTACAACCAATCATTCTGCAAGCACACCCACGCAGGGCCCTTTCTCTGAAGTTTGACTTGTGGGTGGGGAACTAATTCACTGATGCACAAAAGGTGAGATCAAGACCATGGCATTCATTGTACAATCAGTTGCACAGCTGCATATATCAGTTGCATAGCTTACATATGGCTGGCATTCTTGTTAGTAACTTAAGCAGATATAAGTAAGATTTATGTTTGTGCAACTCACTGTTTTATTGTTGTTGTGGAAAACAGTCATCTACATCTCTTAGGTCCTTGCCCCACCATACCTCAATAGCATGTTATTCTGTTTCAATTCCAGCATTGCCATTTCTGTGATGGTATCAGGTTCTGAATGCTCTCTACTGTACCCTTTTGACTTCAGCAGATGAGTAATGTTATTGCCATTGGTGTTCCCACCACATTACAGAATCATTGGCAAGTCCTTTTCCCTACATTTTCCCTGCCCTACTGCTTGTGATTGATCGGGGGGGGGGTTGGTTGTTGTTATTTTAAAAGTCGTACTAGCACAGCAATGTTGTAACATCATCATGAAACACCAGTATGCTATTGTGCTCTTGTGCTATAACACTAAAAAATGTATTTAATTTTTTAAAAAAATTAACTCAAAGAAGAAATTTAAAATAAACACATAGAGGTGATAGATTTCTTTTCTTCTCTTTCTTTTGGATGTCTGAGCATCCCCGTAGTTTAACTGAGCAGAAAGGAAAGAGCAGAGCTTGAAAGTAACTCATTTATAAATAATGTAAATAATGTGTTACTTGCAGCTAATTCATTTTTGCAATAACTAATGCATAATTGCTATGTTACTTTACAAGTGTAAAGGAGCATTCACAGTTACAGATTAACAGTTATAGATTACATTCAAATTACAGAATAGTAGAATGCTTCTTTAAGGTTTGACAGGTTAGTATCCCTTAGGTAGATAGCATAACTCCGTCAATGCATACCTGGACAAGACCTTGATAAGTAGTTTAATCATCATCTTTAGTAATGTCTGCAAATAATTTGCATCTCAGATTCAGTCAAATATTTTACATAACATCAAAATATCTTTTTATAACCTATACAACTGCAAGCAACTCAACCTGAAATGATTACCCAGTCTTTAATTTCAAGCCTCAGTTGTTTTATTGTTCACCGTTAAATCTAAGTACAAGTCTGGTTTTCATTTTATATGTCAGTAACTTTATTTTTCACAATAAATTCCAAGTATGAGTTTCAGTTTTAACTTTAAATCAGGGCAAACATTTCTTGAGATAAAGAAAGAGGAGTGAGTCCAGCCAAGGCTAGATTAAGGCAGGTGTAATAGGAACCCTTTTATACATATGTGTGAGGTATTCTTGGAGTGACAGCATAGAATCTAAAAGTACAATAGACAAAATCACAAAAATCTCATACTCCTCAACTGTCCTGATTTGTCAAGCACAGTCTCTATTAATCTTCTGTCATCCTACTTTTTCAACTGCTTTGAAAAATGTCCCAGTTTCTTTCTCTTCCTCCCACTTTCCCCTTTGTCTTTAATTTATTTCCATTGCTGCAAACAAGAGCAAAAGTAATTTGTGTTCAATCAGCAGAGGGGAGAGGAACAGAGGGAATCTTGTTCTTCCCAGTAGGCTCAGGCAAAAGCAAATTTGCTGTAGCCTCTCCCAGCTTGTCTGTTCGTCCTCATTAATAATTTTTGTCACCTTAACCACATTGGAATGTTGCTTGGCCACATGTATCTGTGAAATATTGGAAGGTATGAAATCTTTATATGTGAACCTGTTTGAGCCCTGTAACTTTAACAAGAATAACAGCCTGATGCCATCCATTTTTACCTGTTGTTACCAGGCCATACAACCCCACATGCTGATATGGTCTAATTGGCAAAATATATTAATTGGCAGATATGTTTAATTGGCATAAAATATAAATTGTAAAGACTATGACTGGAAGCCATGTGGAAGAAAGGACCCTTGCTGAAAAACAAGCCAAAAGGTAACTCCAGTGTGGCCAGGTCAAAAGTCCATTGAAATTAGCCAAGAAAGGCTGACTTAACAGCTCTGAGCTAATCTTATCAACTGCCCAACCTCAGAAAACAATGAGGTGCCCAGGTGCAGAGGCAAGGACCCCTGCCGTGTGCATTTCCTATTGAAGCCTGGTCCAGAAACCCCACTCAACCAAGACATTAAAACAATCAGTCCATTCCAGACATCCTTTGTTTACTCTGCCAGAAATCAATTAACTCACAACCCTTCAGGGAGGAAAACAGAGTATATAAACTGTTACTGTGGTCAATGGCTCTCTCTCCCGGGGTCTACAATTTATTAATCCACCACATCAAACTGATATCTCCACGTGGCTAATATTAAAAATCATTCCACATGTCTGAAAGGGTCACTGTACGAGCACATACGCAGGCGCGGCTGAACGGCCAATGTTAGGAAAATTCCGGTCTGGCCAGTGACTTAATCTGTCACGTAGCCCCAAGGAGCCGTCCAGACAGTCCAACCATCAAGCATACAAGGGGTTCCCTGCCCCAAAATGGTAGCTCAATAGAATTACAATCAGTATGCCAAGTGAGGGCAATTTCCACTCTGCCGATGCCTGTTCTTCTCCAGCAGAGGCATTCACAAACCATGGCGAACCATCAAGCTGGAGATGTCCATCGTTGAGGGCTTGGATCTAGTCCCTCTCTCTATTGTTCTCCCCAGGAGAGGACTAGCCCTCCAGGTACATTTTTCCCTATAAAACCCCCTGTTTTAAGCACTTAGTGGGATCGCTCTCATTTGCCTCCCAGCTTGCTGTCACACTGTTTGCCGAACATCCCCCTCAGCCCTCTCCCACGTGCTGAGTTTCACCACTCTTCACTCTCTGTCCTAATTTGGCCTTCTTGGACGTCTGGATCACGTGGAGTATTACCCTGAAACCCTCTCTAAAATCCCCTATCAATTTTCCTCCCTTTTTATTTTCTTTTAGGTTCTGTGTGCATGAGTGTGAATGTAAGTGTGCAGTGACTGACTTTTTATAAAAATAAAATAAAAATCATTTATTAGACCTTTTGTTTGGATTTTGGTCTGACCTAACCTGGTATACATTGGGTTTTAAGATCCTGCTAAGTTACCCTGCCTCTCGCTTTGCCAACTTGTGCTCAACTAATTTTCCATTTTTCATATTATATTTTGAGCACGGTGACAGGGACCCCCCTGAACTCGAAATAACTGACTCAGTGACCGGGACCTTCAGGACCCCCGGAAATCAGGGTAACAAAACCCTTGGTTTTGAAAAGTCAGATGAATGCTGGACACCACTATGTTGCCCTGATTCCTGATTTAGTCTGCCCTTAGACACAAGTCTAAGCCACATTTCAACTTCTTCACTACTCTTCTGGACTTGTAATTATAACCCCAAACCCTCAGCCTTTCTATCTATAATTTTTCTTCCCTTTATCCTTCAGTTAGCTCTTGTGTGAATGGGTGACTGTGTGTATCTTGTGTGCATGCATGGGTGAATTCCCCTCAATAAAACCATTTTTAGCTTACTTTTGAATTTCTGGCTGGTTCTTTTCCAGTGTGAGCCCATAAAACATTGGTAACCTCCTGATTTTGAGATAATTCATTCCTTACTTTGCAAGGAAGTATTGACATCGTGGGGTGGCCCTTGTGGCACCTACATTTTGGGGTAACACTGTGCATTCAAGTGACATACAAAACATTAGTGATAACAGAAACAATGAAAGATTCAGAAAGGCACTGAAGAAAAGAGGGATCAAGCCATCCCCCCCTTTTTTTTCTTCAATACCAGGCCCAGGTTGGTGAGAGGCCTCAAGCAATTATACCAATTCTACCATTGATAATCCAGCTCTGAGAGCACTACTTAATTCCTCCAATGGACATATGGCAAAAGGTCTCCCACATTGTTGCTTTGTTTGATATCTTTCATTGCTTGTTGGATTACTCACTCACTAAGTGTGTAATCGTAGGAAAAACACTCTTTATTTCTTTCTTCCTTCCTTTAGTTTGAGAAGTCTTTCTTCAGTTCTTGTCTTCCTATAACAGGCCAAGAATAAAGGTACAATAAATTGAAACAGATCAAACAGCAATCAAAACAACAATATAGAAAGGTCATAATACAAAGTTGTTTTGATCGAAGTTTGAACTATTTGTTGTTCTTGAATTTATTGTCCTGGTAACTCTTTGAGGGCCTTTGGGTAAAAAAGCAACAGAAGGAAGAAGGTCAAGGGAGGAAGACCCCCAAATGTGATAGACCATATTGGATTCTCTTTCAGCAGAGAACACTGTAATGCAGGTAAAAATAAAATGAAAAACATCTTTGGAGAGCTTGGGGCTACTATAGCAGAGGCCAAAAACCAATAATCATATTCTTTATTTGTAGGAACCTGGAACAAGCAGTGGAAATGTACTAGTTGCTGAAAGAAATGTCCAGAGACCATGCACTATAGTTTTGCAGAAGCTCGTATACATAGAAGTACAGGTTTGTGAACATATCTGGAGAACCATATTGGAGACATGTTGTATAAAACAGCTTTTAAAAAAAAACTATTTTCTTTAATATTTAGGAATTTGTGGTCCTGGTGACCACACAACCTGCACATGTCAGAATGCAAAGGACCTTGTGCCTGGAAGCAGCAGCAATTTCACCCAAAAAAAAGGTAGGGGATGAAATCTTTAACAAGAGTCATCATTTATGTGATTATAAGAAAAGTTCACTGTGAATATCTAGATGAAAAAAATGTTTGGGTTGTCAAGAAAAATCTGTGGGTCCACAATCACACTCTTGTTTATTCTAGAATAAAAAAATAATATCTAAACATTTGAGAAACATATGCAGCAAAATATGCTTCAAAAATATATTAAACATGATAATTGTATTAGCATACAGTTTAAATCTCTTGGTATTAACACAGGAAAGTGTAAATCAGATTTTAAATACATTAACAAAGTTAAGTAGGTGTGAGAAAGAATATTTAGATTATGTCTGAATTGTTATTAAAAAGAGGCAATAGAACCTTTCTAGCATTTGTAAATAAAGAATGTTGAATAAAACAATTCTGATAGAACACCTGTAAACAAAGAATTTTGGGGGAAAAATTGCTGTTCTGCTGGTGCCCCATAAAGGGTTTCTAACATATGTAAATAGAGAGTACTGAATAAAACAATTACAGTTTTGCTTTATTTGCCTATATTTTACAAAAGCTGACTGTGAATAAACTGCCAATAAAACTAGGTAGGTTTGCAGACTGCAGAGTGATTTCCTATTTTCTAATGAAAGTTTTCAGTCTGTAATAAAAAGAACAGATGCCTCCTTTCTGATAGAGTAAAAGATTCATTAGATTCCTTTTGTCAAAATACAACCTTGTTTGAGGAAAACAAGTGTATGCAAAGAAAATACAATCCAAAAATAAATATACCATCATGAGCTTCAAACATACACTGAGTTCCAAAAGGTTCCAGTTCCAAGACCCCGAACTTCCTGGCTGATAAATTAGCTCCCTTCTGTCAAAACACAACTTTGTTTTCCAAACAAGAAGTTGAGGTAGTATAGATGCTAGCTAATTTATTTACAGTGTATGGGAATTTGTGCCATTATTGGCTTAAAAAAATAGACCAAGTTAAAAAAAGAAAGTGCTAGTTTGGGCATCTTATAAAGGTAACTTGTATAGTTTGACACTTTAAGAAGATGCTGACTGGATTTGCACTTCATGATCCTAAGTGTGAGATATGTAAGTATGTCCCTGTGAGTCTGGCCCTTTCCTCACCCTACCTGATCCCAGCAGTGTCCTGTGGGAATGTCAGTAGAGGTTCTTCCTGGAGGGGAGCATAACAGGAGCGCTTCCCTCTGCACCGGCTGCCCCCGGGAATGTAGGAGGTGCAGTGGCCACACTCTTGATTCCACAGTGCAGCCGGGCACTGTCCCAGGCTATGCTAGGGCAGGAAGCGTAGCAATTGTACTTCCTGGCCCTCTGCAGCCCAGGTAAGTGCAGGTGGGTGGCAGAAGGATGGTGTGATCACCAATCATTGACAGGAAGAACCTGTCAGTGATTTGCAATGCGACTGCCCACCTGGGGACAGGAGAAGGATGAGACTCGGATAATGTCATGCAGAACCATCGTCTGGATCCCATCCTTCTCCCATTCCCAATGCAGGATGACAATGTCCTGTG
Source organism: Ctenosaura bakeri (assembly GCA_948474755.1). Taxonomy (NCBI): domain Eukaryota; kingdom Metazoa; phylum Chordata; class Lepidosauria; order Squamata; family Iguanidae; genus Ctenosaura; species Ctenosaura bakeri. The sequence goes on along the minus strand of CAOLHI010001998.1, from coordinate 142,787 downwards.
GAAAAAGTCTTTGCATGAGCCTGTGTTCCTTAAAGTTCTCATAGTGTGTGTGTGTGTGTGTGTGTGTGTGTGTGCACACGCAAAAATATTTTGCTTCCCATTTCTTTCCTTGTGTGAGTAAGAGATGAGGGGAGGGATAGGAAACGTTTTCTAAATGAGTATGAGCTGTTAAGCTGCAATTTTATTTTTAATGGATGTCAGTGCAAATCTTAATTCTTGAAGGAAAAGAAATGTTTCTGTGCCTTGAGAGTCAAGTGTACTTTTAAGAATTTCTTTCTTTTTTTCTATTCTAAACTTTTACATCTACTAGTTTTAATAAAAACTTTGATAGTGTGAGTGTATGTGTTTGCATGCATGCAAAAAGACTTTGAGATAGTGTGTGTGCGTGCGCGCTTGTGCGTGTGTATGGCCATTTCCGCACTAGACTGTTATAGCGTTATTATTCCACTTGCAACATCCTATGGAATCCTGAGGTTTGCAGTTTTGGGAGGGGCCAGCCAGCCCCTCCCGAAACTGCAAACCCCAGGATTCCATAGGATGTTGCAAGTGGAATAATAGTGCTATAACAGTCTAGTGCAGAAATGGCCATAATATGTGTATGTAAGAGTATTTTGCTTCCCACTGCTTTCCTTGTGTGTGAGAGAATGATGAGGAGAGAAGGGACAGAAACGTTTTTAAAATGTGTGTGATCTGTTAAGATGCAATTTTATTTTTAATGCCAGAGTGAATCTTAATTTTTTGAGGATTTTTTTTTCACAATATAGCTAGTTTTAATAAACAAAACAGATGGTGGAGTCTACATGCTTATGATCTTCTTACATCTTAAACTGATAACTCCTGACATATGTATTTGTTTAGATTTTAATTGCTGACTCCAGTATTTACTTGATCAACAGTTTATACAATGTACAATATATTCATTTTTAAAATTACTGCTACAGTGAGGTCTGCAAAGCCACACACAGTTTAAATATTTTCATTTTTTTTTTAAATTTTATGTCATAGCAAAATAATTTAAATACAGAGAGTATTTAAACAGGGGAAAAATCAATTTGAGTGTTACAAACTTTTTTTAAAAGTCGACATATTAAGCTGCAGGTTGTGAGAGATTTTCAAACATGATGACAAGTCCATTTTGCTACAAAGAAAGAAAGAAAAGGAACACTGGTCTATTAAGTGTTGTTCATCAAGGTGTTTCTTTACATCCTAAAACACACACACTCACACACTTTGCAGATATAAAATTACCCTTCTATACTTCTCTGTGATACATTCTCTATGATTTTTTAATCAAACAGTCTGAATAATAATGGGAAGGAAATTGCAAAGATTCATTTTGCAAAGAAATTCCATATTTCTTTAAAGTCTTAGAAAGGAATCCAACACAAAAACAAAAAATAACACAAAAATAGTTAGAAGTCTTCCCCAGTTACTCTATCCATCTTCTAATGTAGTTTCCATCACTAATTGAAAAAATTGCTTGGCAACATCATCTGAAGTTATTTGAAGGGAACTGAGGATGTAGGACAGTCTTTCTTCCATTCATTCTGAATCCAAGAACTCAAGAAGAAATTTGTTGTAAAAGTTTTTTGTTTTTTTTTTTGTTTTTGGTGCTGTCTTTGGGGTATTTCTCTGCACACAATATTCAAATAACATTCAGAGGAGCTGTATGTTTGTTCCTAAATGTTCTCTTGAGGATGTTGATTAAAATTATCCGCTCTATTATACATAGAGCATGCACCTCATTGTTGTGTGTCTTCAAGTAGTTTCTGACTTATGGTGACCCTAAGATGAACCAATCATTGGGTTTTCTGGGGCTGAGAGTGTATGATGCACCCACAATCACCCAGTAGGTTTCCATGGCTGCGCAATGAATTGAACCCTGGTCTCCAGAGTCGCAATCCAACATTCAAACATTACACCACACTGGTTCTCACAAAGAGTGTGATGGTGCACAGCAGAAAAGCAAAAGAATTTACTAATATGGCTCTTTGCTGTTGCAGTGGCCACCACAGTGCATAATACTTCCCCCAAGGATACAGCTAAAAAGAAAAGGAAAGCATCTGACAAGAATGTTTATCATAAGTCTGTGCACATGAGAGATGATGAAAGAGATTGAAGGGGTTCAGTTACTGAGGGCTATTCTCCTCTGTTTTAGACAATAAAGTTAAAAGAAAGGACAGTGAAGAACCTGTTCATAATAGGCAAAGACATGAGAAATCACCAAACTCTATAATTGATCCTATCATACCAAGTCTTAAATATGGTGTGTTGAAATACCAGAAATTATATGCGTGTTTGCAGCAGATTCTGAGTTCAATAGAGTATGCATTTAGATACTGAACAGCTGTGCGCAAACTTGCAAATACTTCACAGTGTAAGGCGTGTGATCTAGATGCTCTTTCTGATGCTGCTGAAAAACAGTCAATACAAACAGTGGCATATGTTGACATACTCTTTGAAAATGTGCAAATAGGCAGGGGCAATTTTCATTTTCAGTCCAAAAAGGCAAGAAAGGAAAAAAGAAGCCTGTCAATGAAATGAAGTATTGGAGAAAAGGTGCCATTAAAATATTAAACAGGGCAAAAAGGACACTTTTAACTCTAGGAAGGGGACTAAGAAAAAATAAAAATCTGTTTCTCAGATTACACCCACTCAGTTGGCTTTACAACATTCCATGACAAAACTCCAAGGTATACCCCTCTCCCCAAATAACTCAGAATCTGTGCCCTCCTCACACCCCAAATAACCCAGAGCCTGTACCACACTCCCCATCCCCAAATAACCCAGAACCTATACCCCACTACAGAGGGTGACTATAAAGGCCAGCATAAGAAGATCATTCAAGAGTTTATAGCAATAGGAATAGCATGTCTATGTCTGACCGCTTATCAACTAAGCACTCTCTAAGCGGTTTACAATGTGTTAGCTAATTGCCCCCAACAAGCTGGGTACTCGTTTTACTGACTTGCAAAAGGATGGAAGGCTGAGTCAACCTGGAGCCCAGCAGGATCAAACTCACAACCTTGTGGCTGCAGTACCAGTATTTAACCAGTGCGCCACCAGGGCTTTATCTAGTCTCTCATCATGTTTCACCTACTGGCCAACCCAATGCCACCAGGAAGCAGAGCTTTATGGCAATTGTGTTACTGCATGGTGGACCTTTGCAATTGACCATGGCCCTTTCCGCATGAGGTGAGTGAATCGCTCCATACTGCTATTTACCGGTTCTTCTTGGCTTGAAGCAACGCGGACTGTCCCTTAAGCCCTTCCGCAGGGCTTCTCTCTTTGTTCCAGGGCAATGCGGAGCAGTGCGAGGTCTTTAGATCCTCACTGGTGAGGCTTACAAAATGGTGTCTTCTGGTTGTTTGTGGGTCCGGACCAACCGCTGAAGCTGACCACACCCACAGCCCGCCCTCTGCTAATCACAGGCTCACATTGCTGCAAATCTGCGCATCTGCACAACTGAGCAGGAACGAAATAGCGTGCTCCGGAAAATCAAAAGACCTGTTTTTTCCGGTCTTCACTTAGCACGCTGGAGGACCACTTGGAGGTGTTTTGGATTGGACTTAGGTGCAGAACTAAGGTAAATAGTCCGAACCTTGTCCGATCCAAGCTGCGGACAACCTCCGTGATGGGACACCTTGGCCTGTCTTAACTTCCTTGTGAGGAAAGGGCTAATATCTCTCTCAGAGCCTACCTGAGCTTTAAGATCTGTAGAGGGATATATTCCCTTCCTTGGGAGATCTGGTTCGCTCCTCTCTTCTGTCTCTCAACTGGCAAGTAAAGATGTTTTTATGTAGGAATTTTGTTTTTAATATGCTATGGTAGAGCTATTAATGGGGGTGTTGTTTTCTATTTTATTATGTTTTGTATGTTTTTTTTTTAAGGTGCAGGTTTAAATAGGTTTAGAGAGGATTGGGAATGTGTGAGTAATTATTTGAAAAGAAGACGGGGACGTCATCAATGATTGTATAGAAAGATTAAATTTGTCAGTATATTAGTTGTAAAGTAAACTAAATAATGTAGGAAATATATACTGTAAGTAATGTAAAGAAAAAGCTTTTTTCTCTACGAAAGACATAGGGTATAGTGTATAGAGATTCTAGTGCTCTCATGCAAAATAAGTTATTTAAGTTTTCAAATGCTACTGAGATCTTTGAATTTAAAACTTTGGAAGACTGGAAAACTGGATATTTGGTTGTACGAATGTATATAATTAATTTGGTGTGTAATTGATTTTCAATTTAAAAATATAGCTCTATATTTTAAAAAAGTGCTTTTAACTTGTATTCTTAGGCCCTTTTCACATGGAGGTAATAAAACGGTGCAGAGTGACCTCTAACGGAGGTTGTCTACACCATGGAGTGGATTGGGGTGGACTACTTTAGCGTAGTTCCACACTCCAAGCCGCTCTGAAGCGACCGGAAGTGGTGGTGCCGCATGCTTTTTAAAAAACTCTTTCAAAGAGGTTTTTAAAAAGCATGATTGTGCAGCCCCGTGCAGCCCCATCGCAGTGCCCCGGTGTAGATTTGCAGGCGCGTGCAAGTGCGTGCCTGCAGATCTGCTGGGGCGGGCTTCCAGCTGGCGAGCTTCTCCGGTTGGTGGAGAGCCTCCGCCAGCCGTAAGCTGCCATTTTGGATGCTGCAGGAGCCGCAGGAGTGTGGAGCAGCGAACTCACACTGCTCCACGTGGCGACGGACTTACCCGGCTGCCGGTAAGCTCCGTTTCACCACATTTTCCCCTGTTTCTTCCTCCTTGTGTGAAAAGTGCCTTAGCTTGATTTTTTAAATAGAAATCTGGTTTAATTGTGTTTTAACTTTTGTATTGGTTTTTTTTTAAGTTGTACTGTGCTTCTAAATGGTTGTAAGCCACTTTGAGTCCTGTGCTGGGAGAAAAGTGGGGTATATATTAAATAAATATAAATAACTATAAATAAAATATAAATATAAAAATTGATATTCAGTGGCATGTGGCCTCTGAAGGAGACAAGCCCAATGATGGTATATCATATGGAAAAAGAAATTGTTTTAAGTAGTTGAAAAATATTTAGCAGATGGAGAAGTGAATACATGCCTTTTGGCAGAATAAGGGGTTAGTTAGTACATGACTGAGAAAATGTGCCTGCTAGGAGACTGAAAGAAAGAGACAAGTTAAACAAGACCAGCTAGAGCTGAGAGATAAGAAGAGGGTGAAATCAACCTTTGACAATATTGGAGTGAAAGAATAAACTACCAGTATAGATAAAAAATGTAGCTTTGGGGGAGAGAAAAAAAATAAGTAAGTCATGCAGTTTCTGGAAGATTCTTGTATCAGCAGTTTTTAGCCAATTAGAGTGTTAATGTGTATTTTTTTGAAAAGACAAGAATGTATAAATTTCAAGATGGAAAATATGTTCAGCACTGACTCATTTTTAGAGCAAGAGGTCTGTCAGACCAATTGTGCAATTGTAATTATTAACTAAAGATTCCTCTTTTACTTCACTCAAGACTCTCTGAGTTTTATTGGCACATAGCTCAGGGAGAGGCAGTTTTGCAGCAACATCTACATCAGGGACGGGAATCATGCAGCCTTCCAGATCTTGTTGTGCTTCATATTCTAGCACTTCTCACCCTATGTCTGCTGAAATTTGCAATGGAAGAATGCACTATTCCCACCTCTCCTCTCCATAGTTGGCCTAACTGATTGCCCCTGAGAGACCTCCTCTCCATAGTTGGCCTAACTGATTGCCCCTGTGTTGAATTTGAAAACTTTCTAAGCTTGTGACCAAATGCACATCTTAGAACAGCAACAGACATCACTATGCTACCTAACAGAGTTCCAGTTTGCCTCTCTGCTTATTGTTTCCATGATAACAGCTGCAGGCAAGAAGACACAATTATTTATGGTGCACTTATTTTTCTTTATGACCCTTTGACCTCTTTCTCCATCAATATCCTTCTCTATGCTCGTTTCCAAGTTGTGACAGTTTTAGTTTAATATTGTTTCATAATCTCGTATAGTTTGATTACATGTACTTGTCAGTTTGTTTTATATTATATTGTATTTTTTATCTATTTAATCAGGATAAGTTGTTTTAGAACAGAACAATATAGTTTTCTTATTCCTTCATTCCCTCTGTACTTGTATGTATATACATATATTTTAGATTGTATGCCTTTGGCAGGACCCACTGTTTTACTTGGGGTTTTTACTAGTAAAGTGCCATGTGCATAGGTGGTGCTATATAAATAAATGAGAAGGAGAAGACAAAATGGAGGAAGAAGATGTGCTCTATTCATCCACCTATCTCAACACACACACATACACACAAAGCTGTGCTGGAAGGTTTACATCTCTGCCTCCCTTCCAAGGAATCTTCCAGAAATACCTACACTCCAGGTCCTGTCTGTTTCCTTACAGAAGTTGGTCAAAAGCAGGAGTGGGCAAAGTGTAGCCCATAGGTTACATGGGGCCCCTGGACTCCACTCTTATGGCCCCTGAAATCCCACCCCCAAAGCTTCCAACCCCCCAGTTTAAAAAAATAAAATTTTAAAATTCACTACAATTTTTGCCTTCTTTCTGGAGACAATTAAAGACATTCTTATTTCAACAGGCATTTAATATGTGATTATTGTGAAGAAAGGTGCTGGTTATTTTAATTGCCATTTGTTGTTTTTAATATGTATCTTAACTTTGTTTTAATTATTTAATTATGTGTGTTTTAACTTTTATATGTTACAGTTTTAACTTTTTAAACTATTATAAGCCACTTTGAGCCCTTTAGAGGAAAAAGCAGGATATAAATAAAGGTGATGATGATGATGATGTTTGTCCAAAAATGCAGAGAAACTTTTCACACACAAGCATGTGAAAACAGGTGAAAATTCACCTACCCTCTACCATACTATACCCCTAATACTTTCATTTTTCTCTGCACTCCCTCTCAAGAAGGTGAATGGAAGTTGTGCCCCAACACCTCCTATCACCATTTTCAGAGGGACTGCAGAGGAAAACAGAAGTATTTGGGCTTGCACAGATGGAAGTGTGGGCTATGGGGAGTGTGGGGAAATTCGCCATTAGTTTAATGGCTGCTTTGCTGCCTTTCCGATCTTAAGCACCACCAGCAGTCTAGTTCACCAGTGATTTAAGCAGTGGCAAAATTAAGGAGAGAATTGTACAAACTGAGGTTTTCTCACAGTCTCCAATAACTAAAATTTTTAAACTCTTATTCCTGACAAAACTATTTTTCCTCACTTTCAATAGCAAGCCTACTCTAAACATTTCTTGCCAAGAAAACCCTAGGATAGGGATGCCATAAGTTACAGTCAATTTGAAGGCACAGAACAACAATAACAAAGTCCTCCATCTACCTGTCACAAACCCATGTCTCTAATTCCTGAAACTTCAACAAAGAGGTCCATATCCCTGGAGGCATATCTTCAACACAAAGAGATATCAGTTCATCCTTCAGGGATCATTCATTTCTAAAGGATGTCCAGAATAACATCTTCTTTCCACAAGATCTGCATTATTCAAGACAATAGATTAGCAGTCATCCAGAAGGTAAAATGCCTTGAAGGTCTAATCTGTCCACCTTTCTTTCTCATTTCTTGAGCTCAATTTCCTTGGTTTCAAGGGAGCAAAACTTGGTTGCTAAGAGCCAGGAGCATGCTGTACAAGGCAGACAGACAGGACTTCCTCTAAACAGTCAGGTATCCAATATGCCACACTATATATCAGGGTGGCCTTATAAATATTTTTTGGCACTGCAAGTGTCAGTGTTCCTCACCACTGGCTAGGCTGGCAAAGGCCACTGGGACTTGCAATCCAATGAAATCTGGAGAGCTGCATCATTCCTCTGCGCACCTTACTACCCATTGCATACCAGCTTACTAGTTTCACAACTAACTGTGTCTTTGAATTTTCCTTTGTTTAAAGAAACATGTGCCTGAAATCTTGCACTGTCAGATGTAGCTACAGTGATGGAGCTCTGTTATCATAGTTACTTCTGCCAGAGTCACTCCTAAAAAAAATCTACCTCTTAAGCAAAGAAGCATCCCAACTGAATAGCAGCATCCCAATGAGGAACTACAGATTGGGGTGTTGGAAAATGATGGTAGGAGTGCTCTCCTGCCTGGAAAGATTGTTACAATTGCTTCTCTCAACACAACCCATGACCGGTAGCCACAATTTCCCAGTGCCCTGATCTGCAACACATCTGAAACCCTTCGGTAGGGGGCACTACCCAGTATAAGAGTAGATTTTGAGGTGACATTTGGTCATTAAATGTGAGTCCCAAAACTTACAAGTCCAGGTTACAAACTTGCAAATACCAAACAGGATGCCAGCCATATGTTTCAATATAAAATATGATACTGGATTTAACCTTACTGTAGTGGGAAGGGCTTACTGTCCTGGGCCAGTATCTAACTGGTAGTCCTAATTAGAATCATTTCCTTGCAGATTCAATAGGTTTAGTCCCTGAGTTCCCTGCCTTGTCACTAAATTGGCACAGGTACTTAACTGGCTCCTCTCTGTTTCTGTTAAGGCTTTGTCAGTAATACATTGATGATTTACTGATCTCACAGAGTATGCATTCCCTTGTACAAATGGTCACGTGGGTAATCATTGTCATAATAGTGTTTTAATAACATGCCACCAAAAAACTTCTTTTCTGCAAGGATGCAAGACTGCACTACAGGTACGGTTGCCAGACTGAAAACTGTAGAAGGCTCCTTTACCTTTAATGGCTGTATAGAAGAGAGGATTTCAGCAAGTGTTGGTTGTTACCCAGTTACATGACAAACAACCTCTGCTGAAATTCCCTCATTTATACAACCATTAAAGGTACAGTAGCCCTCTCTAACTTTCAGTCAGGCATCCCTAATTATAGATGCCTCCTTTCCAATCTAATGTGAATTGTTGTTGAAAAAGGGCATCTGATGAATCTTAAGACAGAAGTATTTATATTTAAGAGGCTGAATGAAGATGGTGAGCTGTTACAATTCATCTATCTTTAGATATGACATGAATGTGTGTTTTCTTATTACCTTTGTGCCACTTAGTATAGGAATTCTGTTAAGTCTTTGCCACCACTGGTGTGACAATGCATAGAAGACCCAGAAGTAAAACCAATGGTGAAAGATGGAGTTTTAAGGAGAATCAGGTAAAATAGAGGGGGAGCCATTTATGGTGGGGAGGGAGGCATAGGAAGGATGGTAGGCAGGCTAACACCTCAGAAAGACTTGTACCAAATAAAGTATGTTGTTTATATTAAAGTGAGAATTGTACTTCAGTTGTACAAACAGTATCACATGAGACAACCATCACATTTGATGACGTGTCTCGTTGAGATTTAATCAGTTTGCTGTGTGGAAGAAAATGGGGATTGTGCCCATATCCACAGAGAAAATAAACAGAAAGAGAGCCCTGCATGGAACACAAGTCTAGCTGACTTGGACAAATAGAAAGAGTTGTGCAGTACTTTAGATCTCAGGTGCTTTTCTGGATAGGCAGCTAAAATCCATTGGGAAATTGCTATTAAAACATTTTCATCTTGCTTGTCTTAATCATGCCTGCATATCAAGCTAATCACAGTCCACAATCTCTCCCCCATCCTGATTGCCACTGCAAATACAGAGATCGTGTTAAGCCTCTGGAAAGTTATAGAACATATACCTGATGGGCTATGCTTGTGCTGGTGGATTTCATGTTGTGCAAATCTTATTTTACTGCTTCCATAAATATTCTACCATTTAAGATCTCTCATGGTAAAAACAGGATAGGAAAGCTTTCACGAATATCACTGCCAAGTCTGATTCAGAGAAAAGATGCTATAGGATAAAATTTACTTGAATGAAATTTCTCTTTGCCTACTGAACTCCCCTCATTTCCTTAATGCGTGAAGGGGTACTTCTCTGTATTGGTACCTGCCTGAAAATTGAAATCTGCAGGAGGGGCCCTACACTGTGTCCCAGTGGAAGCAAAATGGTGTGGAAGGACACAGGACAGGCCTTATGGGTTGTCGCCACCCCAATTGTGGAATGTCCTCTTTCTGGAAGTCCAATTGATACAATCGTTGGTTTCTTTCCAGCACCATGTCAATGCATCACTTCTTATTAAAGTCTTCAAGTCATAATTTATTTTACATGGACATTTATCAGGGTTTTTTAAAATTGTGGTAGCATCTTAAGCTGTTTTATATTGTCATGTTAAAAATGTTTTATCCTGTAAATAAGTAAGATTTCTACAGTGGGATAAAAAATGCCATATTCCATATTCTATTCCATCTAAGGAATCTTGAAAGATGACTGTGGTGGCTTTGAGTTAACCAAAACTTCTGCATTTAACATTTTTAGGAACTGAGTAGGGTGATGTTAGTTGTCCTGGGCTGCTTCCTGGCAATTCCTAGCACCAATTACAACATTTTATTCCCATCCTAAAATGGATTTCTTTTTAATTCTGAGACACATTGAAACAGCAAAGTCTCTTTCTCTCCTTTCTCTTTCTTCTTATTGTTTTTATTAGAGATGTAGTACATCAGTGAAATTGCACTTTTGTACTATAGCACTGTAACTATTAAAAAAAATATTTAAAAAAAAAGACTGAGTTGCTATTGAGTATATATTATGCTGCCTAAACTCCGTATCCTTGGCACAAAAATGACTTGCGTGGGAAGCGCACATTTTTCAACTAGCTGTTCAAACATGTGAAGCAACCTTAATTACATCTCAACTTTCACTAGCAAACTGAGCAGCCCCTAAGCCATCAGTCTGCTGAGGCAGCCTAGTCAGACAGACAGAGACTGATCAAAGGCACTTTTTGCTTGCCTTGTCAAATGGAAAACTATCTTCCCCAGTTAGAAGGGGAAAGTGGTTACTGACCTGAATCTTCTCCACTACGACACGTTGGAACAGAAAAAATCTTCCCCAGTTGAGAAGGTAAAATGGCAAGTGAATACTGAACTGAATCTGCCATGCTATAATACATCAGGTTAGAAAATAGACAATTCCAGAATAATACTGTATCATCTCTCATCTTATAACAAGAAAAGTTTAATACTAGCAGTGAATCTGTAGTTGTATATTAAGTTATTTCATACCTTCTGCTATCACATTAATTCTGGGATTTGTTTCCACATATGATCTAGAGTGAAAACTGGAGGAGGCTCCTGTTGGAGGAGGTCTTTAATGACTGTGTAGATAGGTGTTGCTATCCCTCTTCTACACAACCATGAAAAGTACAGGAGCCCTCTCCAGTTTTCATGTTGGTAACCCAAATTTCCTGATCATTTTTTGACTTACAATTGGCCCTCCACATTCACTAGGGTTACGGGCACAGGACCTTCACAGAAGTGGGAAAATCACAAATATCAATATGTGTGTGGGAGAGGGGAAGAAGGCCATGACATGGTAAGGAAAGTGGGCATCCAGGATCCAAATCAGGTCAAGGAAAGAAGAGGAAAGGAAGGAGGTCAGCATGGTAGCCTATGCTTCCTCTCTCTTGCTCATCTTCCTCCTTGGGTATGGCAGGGCATCAGGAGAGGGTTTGTGGTGCTGAGAAATTGGCTGTGAACAATCTTTAGTGGGTCAGGCAGTGGCTAGTGGAGGAGGAGGAGGATCAGAGATATGTTTTCAAAAAGATGTGCAACCTGACTGGAGCTACCAAGATGGAAGTTCTCCTCAGAACAGAAGTGCCTGAGGTGTAGGGGGTGCAAAACATATCTAAAAATGTATACAATACAATTGCTTCTAAAATATAAAGCTTACATTGTGGGGAAAAATACAATTCTTTTCTGAAAAGTAACAAAAGATAGCATCCACCCAATCTTGAAACTAGTTATTTAAGTTCACAGAGTCATTAGACTTGTTTTTTCCCCCTCAAATATCAGGACTCACCTTTCATGCCAAACAGCAAACTTTGTGGAATTTTCAAAGTCTTTTCTGGAATGCCACAGAACAAAAAGACTTCCTGTCTATAACCCTAAGCAGCATTTTTAATTCCATCCATACTTCTTAGTATACAGATCCTAGAAAAATTGCCATTGTTGGACTACAGTTTCTGGAATCCCTTAGCTAACATGGTCATTGATTTTTCTGATGTACCACCCTGCAGTTTTCCCAAAGTTTTCCTCTCCAGATTAATTTGTTGTTAACTGCCATCAAGTGAACTTCAGCTTATGACAATTCTACAAATGAGAGACATCCAAGTTTCTCTATCCTCAACCACCTGCTCAGACCTTGCAGACTCAGGGCTGTGGCTTCCTTGATTGAATCTGTCCATCTGTAATGGGGTCTTCCTCTTTTCCTACTGCCTTCTACCTTACTGAGCATCATTGTCTTTTCTAGGGAGTCATATCTTCTCTTGTTATGTCCAAAGTACAGCAGTCTCAGTTTAGTCATTTTGGCTTCTAGGGAGGATTCAGGTTTTATTTGCTCTAGAACCCATTTATTTATCTTTTTTTTTTTTTAGGAGTCCAAGGTATCCACAGAACTCTTCTCCAGCACCACCTTTCAGATGAGTTCACTATCTTCCTATTAGCTATTTTCACTGTACAGCTTTTACAACCATACATAAAAACTGGAAATATGATGGCATGGACAATCCTAACTTCAGTATTCAATGATATGTCTTTCCACTTCAGAATCTTGTCTAGTTCCTTCACAGCTGCCCCTCCTTTCTGAATAATGACTGACTCAAGCTATGGAAAATCTTGAACTTTTTCAATGTCCTTACCATCTGTTTTAGGATTTGGAAAAGAGAGCCAGCATGATGTGGTGATTTGAATGTTGGACAGGACAATAGGAAACCAAGATTTAAATTCCCACTTAGTCATGGAAGCCTACTGGCTGACTGTAGGCAAAACACTGTGAAATTATCTGACTCAAAATGTCCCATTCCTATCCTCTTTAGCTCACTCACCCCAAGTATTGCACTGTTTACACAGTTCTTGTTTCACTATGTATAGCTTCCTCTGCTTCATGCTTCTCATATTCCATGTTCCTATGATTCATGTTGCACAGTTTCAGATTTTCCTTTCACCTCTCAGCTCATCAACAGTGTAATGTTCTTTCGGACTGAGTACAACTGGATCATTAGCAACAGCGCTACATGTAGTTCTCTTCTGCTCTTCCCCAATAGCTTGTTGTGTGTCATTTGACCTGTGAATTTCATCTTCTGGCACTACCTCTTGCTTCATTTTGGATTGCCTCATCATAGGGTTTCCATGGTAAAAGACATTCAAAAGTGGTTTCCTGTGCCTCCTTCTGTCCAGAACCAAGAAGTGCCACTGCTGTTGTCTCTGAGACATCCTCTGCCTGTACTTCCCCTCCGACATACACTATTGCTCCTGCAACACCATGGAAAGATAGTGCAATCAGTGGGCTAGATTAATAGCTTTCTCTAAACAAGTTTCTCAATAGTTATATGAGGTGATCACAGTGGAGGCGTAATTAAGTCTTTAGCTGCTGTTGTGTATCAAAACAGCTTGACAGTACCATCACTATCAACATGCTTTTATATAACTAGCTCTTAACAATTGATGCTAAAGAACTATTTAATCTCCTTTAAGTAGCACTTAAAAGTCTTCCGTTTTAATGAATTCTGATAAGAACAATCTGCAAGTGCATGAGCTGATGTAATTGCTAATTAGCTAAGTCACATCTATCCTCCATGCATGCATAACTTCCTGTGTTACACTGGGCAAATTAATCTGTTCCAGTAATATTGTACACATGGTTGATCCAAATATCTCAATTTATGAGTAAGAAAAACTCATTTAAGATCAGAAAAAAATGACTTCCTTCTAAATCCTAGTTCAATAACACTTTTATCTACACTGAATTATAAGCAGAACTAGTTCTCCATTTTGTCTGTAAGTGGTAAACCACACTAATCCACTAATCCATCCAGCAAAGTTGTTTAAAGTGTCAAAAAGTCTTTTGGGTACAGACCCAGAGAGCTTGGGGAAAAGTTGCTCATTAACTCAGAAGTTGATGCAACGCTTGTTATAGAGTCCAGGAAAGTGTCCAGTGTGTCTGCTGGTAACTATTCACAGGACCAGCCTCATCTGCTAAGGCCTGATATTGTGGACAAGATGTTTGAAGCAGTTCAGTCCATAACATGTAAGTTTGCACATTCCGTCTTGGCTGATAAAAGCCACCAAGCATGGACTGACTGGGTGGGTCCAAGGAATGGTAAATGCCTTGTTACGTTAGGGGTAAGTACCTTCTGGCTAGAAGGAGGCAATGTTGTACCTCCTCCTGAAGATGACCTCTCTGGACTCAGAGGTATACCACTTTGGGCAAAGTGCTTGAGTGTGTGATGGCTGGGCAATTTCAAGCATTCTTGGAGGAAACAGATTATCTGGACAGAGAAAGAAACAGGTTATCAGACGAGAAGGTTAAGAGGGGACATGATAGCCATGTTTAAATATTTGAAGGGATGTCATGACAAGGAGGGAGCGGGTTTGTTTTCCACTGCTCCAGAGACTAGAACAATGGATTCAAACTGCAGGAAAAGAGATTCCACTTAAAACTCAGGAAGAACCTCCTAACAGTCAGAGCTGTTCAGCAATGGAATATGCTGTCTTGAAGTGTGGTGAAGTCTCCTTCTTTTTTTTAAGTGGAGGCTGGATGGCCATCTGTCAGGAGTGCTTTGATATGGGTTCCTGCACGGCAGGGGGTTAGACTGGATGGCCCCTGTGGTCTCTTCCAACTCTATGATTCTATGATTCTACAGACTAATCTCAGGCCATTTCCACATTAGCATTTTAAAATGGTGCAGCGTGACCTCCAACGGAGGTCTTCTGCACCATAGCGTGGACTGGCATGGACTACTTTTTGTAGTTCCATACCTCAATCCACGCAGGAGCGACCGGAGTTGGTCACGCAGTGTGGTTTATGAAAACCTCTTTTCAGAGGTTTTTAAAAACCAGGGAGCATGCAACCCCGTGCCAGTCCGTCGCCCGGCTCAGAAGCAGATTTGCAGGAGCGCGCAAGTGCATGCCTGCAGATCTGCCAGGGGCGGACTTCCAGCTGGCGAGCTTCTCCGGTTGGTGGAGAGCCTCCACCAACTGGAAGCTGCCATTTAGGACGCCGGAGGACTGTGGAGCAGCAAGCTCGCGCTGCTCCGCATGGCGACGGACTTGCCCAGCTGCTGGTAAGCTCCATTTTCGGGCATTTTCGCCTGCCCCCCCACATGTGGAAAGGGCCATTAGTCTAATTGCAGGTCAGAGTATGGCACTGAAATGGTCATAGTTGCTTTAATTGATGGCCTGGTCTAGGGGAAAGTACCACTACACCATGCTGGCTCTCCAATGATGGATGCTGGTTAAATTTAAACTGAATTAAGAAACCCCAATCATATCAGAATGTTACTTCCTCTATGGCACTGTGGGTGAGGACCCCAGATATCATTTTGATATCAACCAATTCAGCCTTAGCTGGACTGCTTTCAGTCAACCCACTCCACATGTTTGCGAGGTTCTCCGGACAAGCACAGACAGAGTGCGGCCACTAATGGTTTTGCATTCCAGACCCCACTGAGGCCAGCAACCCCAGCCTCGCTCGTAGCTTCAGGGAACTTCCAGCTGCAAACTCCACAATAGCTGCACGGCTCTCAGCCAAGCCACTCTTTTATGTTGGGCCATCAAAATACCGGCCACACTATTGTCATCAAGAGAAAATCCAATCAGGTTAAAATTGACCTTTGCCAAATCCTTTGTCTAGCACCAAAACTCCCTTTGTTCTCACCTGGCTTGCCATAGCCGGTAGGCATAAACTCCCCTATAAAAACCCCACGTTTCCAAACAGTCTTCAGACTACTTTGGATTTCCATCCCACCCTGCCGCCGGTTGTCTAAGGAAACTCCCCTCAGCTCCCCATGCTGAGCTTTCTTCCCCGGAACCCCGCTCTTCTCCAGGACTACGACCAGGTGTCGTACTGCCTCTCCGAAACAAATCTCTGTTTCTCTTTTCCAGCTAGTTAGTTTTTGGCCCTTTTCACATGCGGGCGGGGAAACGGGTAGCTCCACACGGAAACGGAGCTTACCTTTATTCCGTCACCGCGTGGAGCTGCCCATTTCACCGCTTCACACTCGGCGGTGTCTGCGGCGTCCGCTGCGTCCTGCAGCACCCAAAATGGCGGCTTCTGACTGACGGAGGCTCTCTGCCAGTAGGAGAAGCTCACCAGCCGGAAATCCCGCCCCCCACGCGATCTGCAGGCACGCTCTTGCACATGCCTGCAGATCTACACCGGCGCTGCGACAGGGCTGGATGGGGCTGCACGCCCCTCGCCTTTTAAAACCCAAAAAGTAAGTGGTTTTAGAAAAGCGCGGGCGGTGCCTCTCCTGGTCGCCCCTACATGGATTGGCGTGTGGATTTACTCTAAAGTAATCCACCCCAATCCACGTTACGGTGTAGACGACCTCCGCGGAGGTTGCTCTACACCGTTTTTTTAACCCCTTGTGAAAAGGGCCTATGTCTTGTCTTTCATGTTTTTGTCTTTAATAAAGAATTGTTTGTTACTGGAAAAAGCTTGTCTAGTCGCTCTCTGACCCGCCGCTGTATACATTGGGTTAAAGATCTTGCTAAAGTTACCCTGCCTCTCGTTTAGCCAAGAGAGTGCTCCAGCTAATTTCCCCCAATTGGTATTTTATTTGGCAATCTGGGTGCCCCTCCCGGGACCCCCCAAACACACAGGGTAACAAGAAGCTACAACAAACCCTTGCCATTTATCACTGCCTGTGATAAATATGATGTTTGCGCTTCATAAATGGTAAATCAAGATTATGGGCCTTTCTGCACTACACTGTTAGAGCGCTATTATTCCACTTTCAACAAAGAGCTTTCTGGCTGAGAATTCGAAATACCACTCCCTAAACTACAAATGCCAGGATTCCATAGGATGTTGAAAGTGGAATAATAGCACTATAACAGTGTAGTGCGGAAAGCTCCTATGACATAGAAACCATCACAAGCTGGAAGAATCACAATTATTACATCTGCTGCATTTCTGTCGACTTGTAATTCTAGTATAATTGCTAGACCTTGGGCAAGTCACACTCTCTCAGTCTCAGAGGAAGGGAAAAGCCAGCCACTCATCCCCTATGACAGGTTCACGCTAGGGTCGCGACAAGTCAGAAGCAACTTGAAGGCACATGACAACAACAATAACAACAACAACATTTATACTGAGGAAGGGCGTTGTTTGATATGCTAAAGTGACTGCCATGTTGAAAATTACTAGCTTAAAATTTCATAACTTTCATTCTGCCAATTGACTTCCAGAAATGTTTTAAAAGTAAAGCATAAAACAAAGTAAGCCATGCTTGTCTATAAGAAAAAATCCCAGCTCTGCAGATGTTCACTGTCTTCTGTATCAACCATCAATCTTTTTATCTTCAAGAGCAACTGTTTTCAAAACAGATGGCACAGCATTGGGTCATAGTAGACTTATGTTTCCAGTCTCATGTTCAGAAATAACATGCATCACATTATATTTGAGTTATATTTCATGTTGCTGTGACTTTTTTCATTTGTTTAATGGTTTTGTGGATTTAGAATGAGAATGTGTTAAGGGGAAGTGTCATAATTATACTGTACAGATGCTTTAATCCAACAGAGAAATACTCCAGAAGAAGAAGCCTCAGTCTGCATTTTCGTGCTGGGTTATCTCCCTGCTGAGTTTATATATCTTTCCACTGCCAGCTGCAAATAGCGGTATAAATTTCCATCCCCACTCTAACTGGTGGCTCCCCATTGTGTATTCCCAATCACTGCTACCAGCAAGTTGATGTTCTTTCATTAAACTCTGCCTGGCATGAAATAGTGGACTTGTGGAAGGACATAATCCAGTGGCATTAAGAAGGGAATAAACCCCCTCCCCGCTAAAGCCCCTTGTTCATCTCCCCAGAGTTTGCCCAGGTTTGTGTCTTTGGGTACTGGTTGTGCTACTAGTTCCAGAACTAGAGGCAGTAGTGGGGAACAACAATGGGAAAGGACTATTGCCCTTATTTCTATTACCTTCTTTCAAACCCATCACCTCTACTGGCATGACTGGCAGGGACCAGATACAACGTTTTCTTATGACCTTTCTGCACTAGGCTGTTATATCACTATGATTCCACTTTCAACATCCTATGGAATCCTGGGGTTTGCAGTTTCGGGAGGGGCCAGGAGGCCCCTCCCAAAGCTGCAAACCCCAGGATTCCATAGGATGTTGAAAGTGGAATCATAGTGATATAACAGCCTAGTGCAGAAAGGGCCTTAGTGGCCACTCTTACCTATCTTGCAACAGTCTTGATTTGGCAAAGACAGTCCCAGTTAATCCTCTGTCATCCAGTTGCACAGGGACGGGGGGGGCAGTTTGCCCCAGGCTGCAATGTTTGGGGGCATCTTGGCCTGTAGCCTCACCTCCATGCACCCTGGCCATGCCCCCATATGCCTTGACCACACCCCCACACACTGTAGCCGCACCCCATGCGCAGTGGCCCCACTCCTCATGCCATAGCCCTGCCCCCACTCCATACACTCCAAGTTCCATCACTGCTGTCATCCCACCCTTTCATCTGCTTTTAAAATGTTCCAGGTTCTCTCACCTCCTCCCACTTTCCCCCTTTATCCTCAGTTGACACCAATTGCTGCAAACTCAGTTCAAAATGCAAAAGCAGTTTCCACTCAACTAACTCAGGAAGGGGAAGAGGAGAAGAAAGGAGGATGAAGAATCTTGCTTTTCATTGTAAATGCAGAAGAAAGCATACCGCTGCAACCTCTCAACCTGACTTTTGCCATCTTAGCCCTGCTCAGATGTTGCTTGTCCCAGTTTTCATCTGTAAAATGTTGGAGGGTATGTTCTTATGATTTGAAATTCCCTTTTTAGGGAGGCAAAAGCTTTCATGAATTGAATGTTTTTAAAGAAGAGACTTTTAACAGAGTGCTATATTGCTTTAAATTGTATTGATTTTAATTATTTCATTATTTTATTCATTATCTTAGTTGTATTATTTTTAACACTGTTGACACATTAATTACAAATTAACATTCACTTTTTGCTTGCTTTAGGTATATTGGCTGAGATCCTGGATTAAGAAATATAGTTACAATATATCTTCCATCCAAACCTCTACAAATCCAGGTTTTCCTGGGTGAATTCCTCCTCAAACACACACACACACACACGGGCATTTCCTGACTAGTGGGCAGTGAAAGAATGGAAGACTCATCAATGACATGATCCATAGGGACCTCCAAAGGTCACTTGGTGGTTCCTTTGGATGCCCATCACTATGTGTCCAGCTCTAAAAAGACAGATGGATGCTTGTCTGCTGCCTCCCCCACTCCCAACCAACCAGAAAATGGCCTTACTGGGAGAGTGGCAGTGAATAAAATGTGTATGATGGGATCATTGCATGGTCAGTAAAGAATTCCCTACTTATGCAATCGTAACTCATTGATAGCCTGCCAGCTAAAGCATTTGGTTTAAACTGTAAACTGCTTTCAGTACTGGGGGGGGGGTTGAGGGAGGAGAGATGAACAAAGTTAATAAAAACGATAACAACCTGCTTGTGTATTACCCTTAAGGTTAGTTGATTACTATGGGACTCTGATTGCTAGACCGGATAGTGCTTCGGTTGGTTGCAGCAGGGCAGTTCCTCCTTTTTATTTGTTGAAGAGAAACATAATCCAAACAAATTCTAACAGAGCACCAGAAACATAAACATGTACACAATACGAATAAGTTGTTACAATTGTTTCTGTTGTGTGCGTTCAAGTCATTTCTGACTTATGGCAACTCTTAGGTGAACCTGTCACAAAGTTTTTCTGGGAGCTAGAAAGTGTGACATGTCCATGGTCACCCAGTGGGTTTCCATGGCTACGCAGGGAATCAAACCCTGATCTCCAGTGTTGTAGTCCAATGCCCAAACCGCTATACCACACCGTCAGAGGCAGTCCATTCTGACGGGAAATGATTTACAGCACCAGCACAAAATTATCCCCGAAACCTCTGCTCACTGGATACAGTGTCTCAGAGGCAAGTATAAACATAGCAGAGCTTCCAAACAGCAAAAAGCATGCACAGCAGAGTACAACTACAGCATCAGCTCCAACCCCTCTACCCACTGGTTAGTAACTCACAGACACAGAGTTTGTCATCCAAAACACCTGGAGGCTTTAATCTTCACAGTTGCAATATGTACATCTATACACAGGATGCACAAATCCACAGGCAGAGATTCAGCTTCAAAGTGTCAGGATCAGAGATTTGGAGTCAGAGAGAGAGCAAGCATTCCCACTCCTCTTTTATACACACCTGCTTCCTGGTCATCATTCAGGGCCCTTAGCTGATGCAATCCCTTTCCATGATTTCAGCATCATGACTCAGCCCTTACTACATGTCCCCTAGGGAATGTGTCATCACTTGCTAAGTCATTCCCCAGGTGTTCCACGTGCTCATCAAATATATTTTCCACTGGGACAAATGTCACTGCATTTTTATCCAACACATTCCACTGCTGAACAGTTCTTGTAATAAAGAAGTTCATCCTAATGAAATCTCTTTTCCTGTAATTTGAATTCACTGGTTCATGTCTCTAGAGCAACAGAAAACAAGCTTGCTACATCTCCTACATGACAACCCTTCAGATATTTAAAGATTGCTCTTGTGTTACCTCCCAGTCTTCTCTAAGCTAATGCAGCTGCCTATGTTTGCTTGGGGGTTTTTTTAAGTCACCTTGGAGACATGATTATTTTCACAAACACTGTACATCAAATTTGCCATTACTTTCCAATAGTTTCTAATCTTAAGCATAGCCCTATGGCTATATACTGAGATTCTTCTCCTGGTTATTAATCTCTTCTCCTCCTGAATTATAGATTTGACAACTAAGTATCTCTTCTTCTGTACATTGTTTTACCTTGCATATTTTCATACTTTTTAAAGTACTGGCCAAATTACCAAAGTTGTATAAACAGTACAAAACTGATATTCATCTCCTGTTTGATTGGCTGAAAGGCTCTTCTGTTCAGTTAAGAAACAATGTTAGAATAACTTTTACTATTTAAATTTCTACATTTGATTATCATCAGAATGAATTGAATTTAAATTTGATTCCAAGCAGTAGTAAAATAAAGAACACGGGCAAATGTTTAATTGGTTTTTTTTTTAATTTTTTTGTTTTGCTTTTGCTGACACAGAAGAGTCCCACTGTGCAATTTCATTAAGAACTACAGTATGATTTTTTATCACGAACATCTTCAATTTTTTGCTAAATCAAGTCTTAAGATAATTTGAATTGAAATACATCAAACTTCTTCATTGAACAGTGATCACAGACTTGACAGTTCATATCATGCTGAGACCAGAACTTGAACATTAGTTTTAAGGTGCCTAGATATAAATGTCATTAATTATGGATAGCATCAGCATGGTTCTTAGAAGCAGTTTTCCAAGCTCTGACTGAGAGCATTCTTTCTAAACTTCTGATTACATTCTGCTCCACTGTGGCTGTCACAGAGCCCTGTATGAACTTCTTCCTTTATCAATTTCCCAGTATTATAACTTTGCTTTGAGTTGAAAAACATACAAGAATAGTATTTCTGCAAGAATAGTATTTGTGCATACCAAATTCTGATTATTTTCCTTCAGTTCCAGTTCCCCTGATCCCAGAATGAAGGGATGCCTGCTCCACCATTATGGGGGAGAGAGGATGGTGCTGCACCAAGCAACCCATCAGGGAAGCAGCACAAAAGGTGACCTGCTCCAAATGGTTGCTCAAAACAAAATGGGCCAAAGTCTCATGTTGGCAGAGCCATTGTGAGATTTGAAATGCGATCCAGCATGGGTTCATACAAGATCTTGTGAGATTTCAGACAGGCGTTCAACAGCCCTAGTGGGGTCACTGTGACATATTCTGTGATGCTTTGCTTCCCAGGATTATTAAGCTTAGAGCAGAAAAACCTCTGCCTGATATTATCTTGCTTTATTGATGGCGGGGGAGAACAACCTAGTACAAGCACTCTCACATCTTTGGCTACTACCTTGGCTTGGGCATCTTCTGCTTCTGGTAACTGTTGGGGCAGTGTTAACTTACTGGATGATATTTGATTTATACATTTACTCATTCAAGAATATACCTCATGAATATTCATATTGTATGTAAATTTAGCTGATTAGCATGTGATGTGTTTGTATTAAAGTTGTGGCCAACTTTTAATCCAAACATAGTGTCCAGTCCTGGTCTCAGTGTCTTGGCTGACATGGGGTGCTTACCCAGCCATCAGGGAGCTGGTGCTGAAGGAGACCTGCTCCAAGATGCTGCTCAAAGCAGAACGGGTCTGGTTGGCAGGGCTGTCATGAGGCTAGGAACTGGATCCAAAATGAGTTCATGCTGGATCTCACTCAAAATCTCATAAGACTGCCAATCTCACAAGATGTAAGTCAGTTCGACAGGCCTATATATAGGCATGGAGAAAAAGGTTCCACGTGCTTATGGATGGTACAAGTTTATTCTTGGGCTTTTTAAAGAAGCATGTGGAGCCTAATCTCTTTTTTTTCTGCTGATTTTTTACGCATGCCTTCCAATATTTATTCTTGCTCCTATATATAGGCCTGCCAGATCTCCAGACAGCTATTGCTGCCTGATCCACCATACAACCCACCAGCCTACCCTATATTGTAACTCTAGCTTCAGAGTTTCCCCAGGCTGTGTCAGGTTGCCTTCTGGTGCCAGGAAGGAATTTTACCATGTTACTGGAGCATGGGATTTTTGCCTTCCCTGGGGTTTGTTGGGCACCATTGCCCATGCTCTTATGGGACTTTTTCCCAGTCTTGCTGCCCTTCCTTGCTGCATAGAGTTATTTGCTTCTGCACTGTCAGAACTGGCAGATGTTGAAGTGACGTCATCAGGCATGAGCATAATGGGGGGGGCAAATAACCCTATGAAGAGGAATTGATTCTAAGGGGGAGCAAAATCCTGCAGGCTGAGCTGATGCAGGTATATGATGTCATCAGACTGGAGAGAGTTCTGTATACACACTTTAGTCCACTTCTAATAACTAGTACCCTGGGTCAGATGATGTAATTCCTCTGCTGAGGGAGTCCTCATCAGATATAACTAGCCTGTTATGTATAATGCCTTTTATATATACAAATAAGAGCTATGATAGCTTTGTTGTTTTAATACTCATAACTTTCTAAGTGAATGCCAAGGTGCAAAGGGTGGATCGGATTTTTTTTCTTTTAATGGACAGATATAAAGAAGGAGGTTCAGTAGCTTTCCTCACCCCTCCATGACAAGCCTTATAAGATGGCATAATGATATCCCTGGCACACAATTATTATAGCAACAGGGACACTGTTCTCAATTGCACTTTGTCATCTTACCTAAGATGCCCATATCAGACCTTGTCAAATATATCAGGTGGTTTTGTCAGGTGCCATAGGGTCTTTCTACCAGCTGTAAAAGAGTAGAATGAAAGGGAAAGAACTCCTGTTGGTCTCAAAGACACTACCATAGGACATTTTAATCCCCACTGCACTTTTGTCTTTCAGAATGTATGCAAAAGCAGACCTTCAATCTTGTTCTTCTGGAACATTATTACTTTCAGAATAGCGAACAATAGCCAAGCTTCTGTGTCATGCTTACATAGTATAAATCTATACTCATATAGTTAAATGGCAGTTGCACTACAGCACACTTCTTTTTAATGTCAACATTACACAACCTATTACATATCTGTGGAAGTGTTTACTGTTTCCTTAATCCCAGCAAATCAAATGGTACAGTGAAGACACCGATGAGTAGTTTGGCACCATCCAAAAATGTGCAAATGTATGTACTACAATTACATCTGTGGAATTCTGCTTATGTAATTGTGAAATGAATATAGATATCACACCATGGCCAAAAAAAGTACCATCACATTTGCAAGGGAATTTGTGTGTATGTAGAACAATGACAGGATGCCATCCAGCATCCCCAGATTCCAAGTATAGGCATACCTCAGTAAATCAAATATGTATCCATGAAGCTCCTTTTTTATCCCCTCTGCCCAGCCCCTTTTTCCTCTTTGTCTACTGTCAAGCTGGAAGGTTTTTAGCAGCATCAGGATTCAAAGGATGATAAAGGAGATCTGGACAAACAGAGAATTTAAGTGTTGGTTTGTGACAGTATGTCTGCAGTAAGCAATGCAATAAACAAAGCTTGAGCTGGGAAAGAG
The DNA here is from genome assembly GCA_948474755.1 of Ctenosaura bakeri. Classification (NCBI taxonomy): domain Eukaryota; kingdom Metazoa; phylum Chordata; class Lepidosauria; order Squamata; family Iguanidae; genus Ctenosaura; species Ctenosaura bakeri. Next base: position 118,588 of record CAOLHI010001998.1, on the reverse strand, counting down.
TAAGATTCTAATATAGCCAATCTGACTGTATCCATGTGTGTCTGCATCCATCAGACTAGGTTAACAGCAGATGTCTCCAGAATTCCTTACTGAGCATGCACGAATGGCAAGGCAGAAAGAAAACAGAAGAGCAAATAAACCTGCCTCACCAGCCCCTCTCCCTTCTAGTCAGTTTAAAAAGCATAGATCTATGAGTTTGGCCACCAAAATGGAAATCATAAGTGAAGTGGAAAGAAAAATCATGCATGGATGTATTTTGAAAGAAATCTTAAAGTGGTTTCTAGAAGGTTCAATATGTTTTCCTATAATTATACAAGGCTTTATCTAACCTGATTATTTTGTTTCATAAGTGTTATCTGCTAAACCATATTGAACTTCTTTTCTTTTTTTATGGTATAGGAATCTGTTGCTATTCTTTCCATGTTATTTCTGTCTCTGGAACCAAATTTTCTGTTAAAAAATAATACCTAGGAATATATCTACTTCATTAACTGAAGTATACCTCTGCTCCCATTCACAATTCAGTTTGTATAAGCAAAAATCTGCCTGGGATCAAAAATTTTCTCCATATCAAATAAGTCTTGTAATATGGGTTTCATTTTTTGCTCAAGAAAGTGTAACATACTAAGACAAGGGGAAAAATCCCATGCCTTTTCCAAGCAGACTATGGTGCAGAGAATCTGAAGTAAATTGATAAGAACACTGCAAACATACTTGAGTTCTTTGAAGTAGGAAAATATCATATGCTACAAGAAGGGTATTGGTGTCATGTTGCTTCCCTTAACATAGAAAATATGTGTGTGCTTTTTTCTTTAGTGTCAAGAGGAAGTGCTAGTCAGAAACATCTATCCAAGATTGTGTGGGAGGTATTAAGGCAGCAAAGTAGATTTTCATCAGGTAACACCATGTAGAATGCAAATAATAATCCTGTTTGCCTTTGAAATCAGTATACCAATGAATAGAAGAACACTAGAGCATGACCGACACAAAAAACAGCTTCGACTCTCTTTCTGGTCTTCATATCGGGGACCCAAATTCCAGGCTTCCTATCCATCAAACCTGACCACTCCCCATCCCCACCCCACAGTTCCTGACTAGTCTTTTTTAAAAAAAATTATTGGAAACTGTGCTAACATTAGCACAGTGGACTGGGCTAACTGGATCTTGTCAGCCAGCTATACTGTGTGATCATGCCAATGGTAATAAAGGGATTTAAAAAAAAAAAATTGAAGGGGACATGCAAAATGACCATGCAACAGCAGTGGGTATCGAAATTACCATGCCGTGTGCTCCTTTGTCCCCTTCTCCTTCTGTGTTCAGCACTGATGCAATGGAAGAGGGTAGCTGGCTGCTGGGCAGAGATTGCCCTGGGAGTCACTGAGGGAGGGACAGGCTGGGAATGCCCACTACTGCCTTGGAGACAAAAGGAAACCGCCATGGAGGAACCACAGTCACCCAGCTGATGTAATTGTCATGTGAAAGGGAGGTCATTGACGGTTTCTCCTCATCAGTGAAAAAGAGCTGATTAGCCACACTTGGGGGTAGGACAGCAGCTGGCTAGTAATGACAGCACATGTTAAGACGACTCCTAGACCAGGAGCAAGGGGTGGCTGAGGCAGGTTGACAACATCATGTAGAAAGGGCCTGAATAATGTAACATCTGAACCATATTACCCTAACCATATTGTATCTGGGTTTCACAGAAACTTCTCTCTGAAGGATTGCTTTATTATTTCATATTTAATTCACGTCACTCACTAAAACAGAGACCTATGCCTCTACTGTGTTTTTCTTTGGTGATACCATTGTTCAGCATCAGAGCCTTCACTCTGTCTTACACTCTCAAAGAATAGTACCTTTTAAAACAATCATTCCAACTCAGAAGGGCAAAGTCAGAGCTTGAGAAAGTTCCTTTTTTTTCACTCCCAGCATCCTCCAACCAGCATGGCTATGCTGGCAGAGGGGTTCTGAGAACTGTACAGCACAAAAGTATCTTTTCTGCACTCTGACCAAAATTCTAATGTTTACTTAATATCCCCGTTTGCTTCTACAAATGCATATTTGCCTTCCTGAAGGAGAGCTTTGTTGCACTAGAAGTTACAATATCAAGCTAGCTTCTAAACCTGTTGGGCAGTTGGAATTCCCCTTGTTGGAATTTCATGACAGAGAACATTTCTTTGAGCAAAAATAAGCCTTTCTCTGCTGTCTGAAACCTGACATGACTTTCCCCTACACAGAAATGAAAAATGCATACCTATCGAAAGCAAGATAGATGTGCTTTGGTTATAAACTTGACAGTTTATAATGCAAGCATTTTCATTCTAAAGTACCAGGAGCCTCACAAAAAGAGAGAAGTAATAAAAACAGAAGCCAAACTTAGATTCTGAAACAAGTTTAAATTGGTTCTAAAAATGATTTTAAAAAAAATTATCAACAGCATAAACTTCTTTCAGGTCACCTATCAGGCCCGTGCCAGGTTATTATTAATTTTAGTACTAGGAAATAGAACTAAAACACTTCTCATTAATAAGTGATTATTTAAGAATTCCACATTGCAGCTTATAAAGTATTACTCCAACCATACTGAAAACATAAGACATAAGTAGCTCACCAGTACCATCTTCTGGCCACAGCATAGTAGTACATTTCTCTGTTAACACACACATAACATATACAGTCACATTCACTAGAGTTAGGGGCACAGGACCCCCGTGAAAGTGGAAAAACCGTGAATAACAGTAGGCCTCTCAAACAATATTTAACATGCAAAAAATGTGTGATCACCATATCCAGCCCACCGTGGATTCCTTTAAGGCATTAGAGTTCCTGCACAAGGCAGAAATGGCTGGCTGGTGGAGCTTACTGCCACCTCCACCGCTGCCCCACACGATTTTTAATAGCGACTTAAAAGCCTCATTCACAGTTTCTCAGTCTCACATGGATTTCAGTCCCTATTAAAATTATCTAGGGAGGTAGCAGAGGTGACAGCAAATAATCCATGAATAATCAAATCCACAAAAGTGAAACCCACACATGTGGAGGGCTGACTATAAAGATGTTTCTGTAAGCAATCCTATAATGTAAAGAAATGGAGCATTTAAAAGGCAGGATTGGCACAAGATTTTTAATTTTAGTTTAGTTTCAGTTTTAGTTTTTATTTATTTACGTATTTATTGGTATGACACAATGTAAAAAAAAGTGTGCTGCTAAACTCTCCAGTTCCACTTATACAAGCAGACTGGACTGGCAGTTGAATCTTGCTTCAGTATTTGTGAGAATAAGATAGCATCTTTCACTGCAGCAAGTAAGCTTGGGGTGTACAGAGACCACCACAGAACACATATATTTCTGTCCTTCAACATTGGACTTAGAAAGGCCTGGGTTCTGGGTGCAACTAGCAAGGAGGTTGCTGCTCTCTGCCTAATAGTAGGGCTATTCCTGTCCAAAGACCAATCAATAGTTTGTAGAAACATTTGCAAGCTACACCCCAGTTTCATCCAATCCATGTAATGGTCTGGTTAATTGGTAGGCAATTTGTACAGTAGAGTGCCACCATGTCCTCAAGAGTTTTATAGAAAGACATTAAAAATAATGTTGAAGATGGAGCAAACTTGATTTCTGCAGCTCCAGAGACTAGGGCCCTTTTCGCATTTTTTATTTTAGCACAAGTGCCCCTTGAGCGCCGCGCAAATGGGAGCGCTGCTCCGTATGACGCACTCCCACTTGTGCGGCGCTCACGAGGCTGAAGCTGGGCACAGGCGCATTTTTTGATTTTCGGCTTTAAGCCAAAAATGCCCCGTGCTCGCACAATGCTCGCGGCACCCTCACGCACTTACCTGCGTGCGGTGTGTCGGTGAGCCGGGCGGGTAGCACTTCCTCCCCCAGCGCAGCCTACATCTCCCATACTGCACTGCGGAAGGAAGGAGGGGCACCAGCGCAACGGTCGCGCAAACAGGAAGCGACCTGCAGTAGGAAGAAGGGGGGAGCGCCGGTGTTTCGAACGAGGCTTCTCGCGTGAGATGCCCTCCCCCGTCACGCAAACAGGTAACATGTGAAAAGGGCCTAGGACACAGAGCAGTGGATTCAAGCTACAGTAAAAGAGGTTTCACCTAAACATCAGGAAGAACTTCCTGATGGTAACAGCTTGTTTGATGGTGGAATATGCTGCCTCAGAGTGTGGTGGAGTTTTTATGACTGAGCGGGGATTTGAATCCTGGTCTCCAGTGTTAAATGCAAATTGGCTTGCTATTACAATACTGTAAAGTTTTGGTGAAATGTCCACATTATTTTGTTGCCCCTGTAGGGATGATATATCTGGAATTCATTTTTCCATCTCATCTCTGTCCACATTTTTCTACAGGAATTGTGTAGTCATGGATTTCTAGAGAGCCATAAGATATTTCATGTTTCCCCTTTCAACCAAGTCACTAATGTGTGTGTTTATATTGGTGAAATACATGTGTACAACGTAAGGGTCAATGCTTGGAAATGTTACTTTTTGAAATACAATTCCCAGAACCCCCTGTAGCTCAAAAAGTAACTTTCCAACTCTGGTAAGAACTGGCATGCATTGCATTCAGGTTTTAACCAACTGTGTAATCAGAGCAAAAATCTAGACCACACAAGGCAGAAGAGTATAACTCAGCTCAGTTACACAGTAAATCAGTCACAGATTCTGTCCATAACAGGGGATAATTACCAAACAAGAAGGCTCTCTGTTAGTCAGTACAGTTAGACTAAAAAAGGAAACAAATCAGCAGAGACTAGGATGGTGATCCCCCTGCCCCGATAATCCTGGACAGACCCAGAAGAGAAAAATCACAGATCACACTACTTCCTGTGTCCTACAATGTTCCAGCTAAAACCACACAAATATATAGTAAATGAATGACTAGCCATCTTCCATAATGGCATGTACCACTTAGAGAACCTCAGTGGTAAACTTATATTTGCCCACCTTGTGGAAGCTACCACCAGCAACAACTGACTAGTTACCAGCATAGGAACAAAACCTTGTGGCAGATCTGGATGTCAACTATCCCCTTGTCTACCCTCAGCAATAGAGCCCCATTCACACTACACACTTCTAATACTATGATTCTACTCTAACAGCATGATTCAGTTCTGTAGAAACCTAGGATTTGGAATGAGGAATTAGATTTCTCAGCCACAGACCTTCAGCACTTTGGCAAATTACACACTCCAGGATTCCCTAGGATGTTGCTGTGGTTGTTAAAATGGAATATAGTACTATAAGGGTGTAGCATCCTTGGGTCCCTGATAATGTTGCCAATGTCATCAAGTGTTCATTAGTCTAGTCATCTTCCAATGTGATAAACTTCCTAGGTTGCTGATCTTTTACTGGCACCCTAGCAGCCATTCTTGAACAAAAGAACTTCAGAGATGTGTTACCCTGTTCTCTGGGGGGTCCTGGGAGGGGTGCCCAAATAACCAAACACAATAACACAACTTGGGGAAATTAGCTGGAGCACTCACTGAAGCTAGCGAGAGGCAGGGTAACTTAGCAGGGATCTTGTAAACCAACGTTTATGGGGTCAGGTCAGTCAAGCAGTCAGACAGTTTTAAAATAGCAAAAATGGTGTTTTATTAAAAGACAAACAAACAGTAAAGACACCACAATCACACAGCTAATGGAAGAATTGGAAATAAGGATTTTCGGGGAAAATGGGTGATACGACTCCTTTCTCATAGTACTGAAGAAGCTTGAAGATGGTAGGGAAGGAACTCAGCGTGGTTTGTTGAGGGGAGCTCGCCAGACAAAGCGACAGCAAGGTGGGATGGAAGTCCGGGGCGATCCGGGGTTGAGCAGGCTCAGTTACTGGAACTGAGGGGACGGCTCACCAGACACAGCGACAGCAAGGCTGGATGGAATTCAAGAGCGATCCGAGGTGGTCTCGGAATCGGGGGGTTTATATAGGATGAATTGTGACTGCAGGCCACGCCATACTCGGTGAGAACAATGCAAGTTTGGAGTGGGACAAAGCTCTGGAAAAGGTCAAGTTTAACATGATCGGCTTAGCACTGAATCAACAATAGTGTAGCCAGTATGCAAATGCAAGGTGCTTAGCTTGGCTTTGTAAGACTATCGGCTCAGAGCTGGGCACCTTTGTTAGTGTCGCGCTTAAGCAAAAGGGTGTTTTCAGGAGAGGTCCCTGAAGCAACGGAGTGGCTCTGTTCTGCCTGCCTAGGTGGAGAATGGAATGTCCAACAATTACCGGCCGCGCCTGTTTACGTGCTTGTCCGGAGGCCTCGCAAACACGTAGAGTGGGGTGGCAGAGGAAGGCCGAATGGGTTTTGATATCAAAAGAGATATCGAGTGCTATCACCGGGTAGGCCTGGGCCGAAGTAACAGATGCATTCTAGTTTCAAACTGCTGAACAACTATTCTCCAAGAAGTGCAGAGTTTTTCTCCTGTAGCTTGAATATGAATAAATATTTTAAATACATACACACACAAATCAGTTTCTTGCTGCAAAGCATATCTATGTTATCGCACCATTATTGCTTTATAAATTGTCACTGTTAACAAGGTAATTAGCATTGTCTATACATTCTGAATTTCAATTCCTTCTGGCTCAAATTGTTTACAGTCCTTAATACAAGGTATGTGTATATTCTCATAACTCACCTGTATAACATGATGCAATTAGTCAGAGGTGTATCTAGGGTGCAGCAAGTGTGATAATGGGGATTTCCCATTATCCAGGTAACAGAGTTGAAGGGAGATATTTGTCTCTTCAGGCATACAAAGGGTTAATGAACTCTTAGGGTTAGGTTACATCTTATTGAGGGTCAGCATCACAGGTAACATGAGACAGTTGCCCAATCAGGAGAGAAAGGTGAGAATCTTCAAGATGCTTTGATGAAGAAGTTATATAAACCCTCAAGAGATAAAGAACAAAGAGAAAACATCCAAGACATCAACCAGAGGGGCCATAATGCCAGTTGCAGGCAGGCCATGCTAGGCCTCACGTCCCAGTTCTGCCACAGCATACCATCTCAGAAACTGACCAACGATGTGAGTAGCTTAGAATGTTATTTAGTCTGTCATGTTAGGATTTCTGTTTCTGAAAGCTTTGGCTGATCTGAGGAAACTATCTGTACTTGTAACTACCAAGCGAACCTGAGAGGAAGTGGCTTTTCATGTATGATATTTTTATTTTCTTGCCTTTTCTTAGAATAAATGCTTCCTGTAGAGAACTCCCTGCTTTCTCTTCATTCCCATGTGTTTCTCAGCAACATGCATAGATAGGATTTCTCTCCCCCAGAGGAGTACGGGGAGGAAAAGGATCTCTAAGCTTAGAGATTGGTGGTTCCCTGGCAGCATCCCACTGTGCTGCTAAGATAAAGGTTAATCCAGTGGGTGGTGGCAGTGTTTAATTAAGGGAATTTGGGAAGTTCCTATCTCCTGAAGAAGTCAGCATTGAATGGGAGAAGGGTCCCAACTTCTTAACAGCAAGTAAAGCATGTACCCTGGGTGTCAATGCCAGGGGGGCACAAAAAAGCCAAAGATTTAGCAGAGGAGAAAGTGGTCCTGGAGGTAGGGGCGTGACTTCCATGCTCATCCTAGGTGCCATTGACACTAGAGATGCCTCTGCAATTAGTAAAGTGGGCTGTGGACTAAGAAAACATGTGGTTGAGATTCTGCAGCAGACATGTAGCCACAACATTATGGCCATATTCTATCTCCTGATCTGACCCCTAAACCCATCTTAAAATCTAGCCACCAGCTGCACTGAGGGACAGATCCCTGAAGCATTGGTGAGTGGAATGCTAAGGATGATACACACAACCCCCTCCCACCAGCAAGCAGCAGTACACTGACAAGAAATAGGGACTCCTGTGGGGTTACATGACAACTCATCACCACTCACTGGCAGGACCAGGTTAGATGTATCATCCCTCAGAGGCCCTTTCAGCAGTATTGCAGAACTTTGTCCCACAATATGGCTGGCTGGTTTTTAAGGCAGGTTTTTCACATCTTTACAATGATGGCAATGATACCACAGTTGTGAATGTGAATGTGAAACAGTTACAAGCTCACAAGCCTAGCTCATGTTATAACATTGTAACTGACTAACAGAATGCCAGCCTTCTGTCATAATAAATACATTAGGGCTATTTCACACTGCATAATTATAGCACTTTGACACCACTTTAAATGCCATGGCACAATCCTATGGATCTAGGAATTTGTAGTTTCATTGGGAGATATTTAGAATTCCCTGAGGGGGCTCTAGTGCCCTTCCCAAAATGCAAATCCTAGGATTCCATAGAATGCAGCAAAGCAGTTAAAGTGGAATCAAAGGGTCTTTTCACACCTTACCTTTTCCCAGAGTGTAGGTCCCAGCATCAGCCCCACCAGGAGGAAAGTGCAATAGGAACACTCCCCTGCACACCAGCGGCCTCCGGGATCCAGGAAGTGCAATGGCCACACCTCTTCCTGCCACAGTGCATTTGTGTCCTGTCCCAGGCTGCACTGGGGCAGGAAGCACAGCCATTGGACTTCCAGGGCCTCTGCAGGAAGGTAAATATAGGCACACAACAGGATGGTGGCATCTGAGGGAAATCTGTCAATGATTTGAAGCACAATTGCACCACCTGAGGACAAGAGAAGGACAGGACTGTGATGATGTATGCTTTAACATTGTTGTGATCCCATCCTTCTCCCATTCCTATGGCAGGTTGGGAGTGTGAAGTGGAAATGGCCTCAGTGTCAAAACTGTGCAGTTTGAAAGGACTTTACCTATTGTTTATGCTGCAACTACTATGCATAACCCCTTGGAAATGGAGTCTTGAACCATCTCACTGCTGAGCTCTGTCCATGTGAGTATCAGTTGTGCTGTTTCATACAAATAATGGTTGAATACTATTAAAACCAAGGCACATTTACTGTAGTTTCCAGTTCTATCATTGTAACTGTGTTATTAGCAAGTGTTCTCAATCACTTAAAACCTTGCAGATTTTATCGACTCTTTTAATTTGCTTTTCTTCCATCTGTTTGAAAATAGTTGGAATGTTTCCTCATTTTGAAAGTCATTCTGAAACACTGAGTTTTGTGAGGAAACAAAGAACTTTCACACAAAAAATGCCACCCACAGTCAACAACATTCTTGTAAACAAGATAAAAGTCAACCCAAGTGCATTGAAATTGTTGGAGAATATTGACATTTGGTAGAGAATAGCCCTCATTAGTCAGGGACTTTGAGCATTCAGATGAGAGCTGATTTTGTGAGGCCCAAATTATAGGTTTTTAAAATAACCTACATTTAGGATGTAAACAGAACATCATCTTCACACAGCTCTGAGAACATTTTGGTCTTTCTGAATGAGCGAACTGGCAGTTCAGGCCTAAACATTTGTACTGAAACATCTGCCAGCAATGCGAAATAATATGCTGTATTTTATGACAATAGTGTAGCAATCAATATACCATATCTGTGTATCCACACTTCCATTTGCACATTTTCTAGTGTTATGCTCAGTAGGCTCGCTTTCCTGAAAACAACAGTAGAAACGTGTGCATATTTACTGAGTTCAATGAGCCTTAGTCCCAAGTACATGGGATGAAGGTTGTATATAATCTTTTACCTGACAGATTTCTCTATCAGGAGGAAGCTCTGTGTGTAGATTTCTCTGCCAAACTGGGAAACAAATGCAGATACTCATCCATATTCTGATGAGCATCTGGAAGTGAGTCATCCTTATGCAAATTTCTATTCAATGCAAATTGATTGGGATGCCCGTTCCCACCTAGTCTGAGATACAGATAGGAATGGGCATCACACTGTAAAAGCAAATAATCAAATGACCCTGATACAAACACCCTCTCTTTAATTAGCTAGAGTCATTTTAGGGACATTTCTGAGCCAATTTAAGGCAGGGGGGTGCTATTTGCAAAAGCACTGTATTGTAGAACTGGGCCACTTCTGCAAAATTGAGGTTCTACTGCTGTTAAGTTGTAGCCTTTTTTTTTTTACGTGAAGTTCTGTTACTGTGTTCACCCAGATAGACTGTTTCTCTCTGAGCAGATAATAGCATGTAAATAACTCTGAGCTGGATGAGTTGCTATCAGATAGCTTTAAGTGCTCATTTGTATTGTAAGAATGTATTTCCTTAATGAGTTTTTTAAAAATATCATTTTGTTCATATTGGACCCTGAAATTACAATGGAGCACACAGCAAAGAAAGTAGATGTTATTTAGGCTATTTTCTTTCTAACTTTTATCAAAGTCTAGAAATTTTTTTTTTTTTACTGCAATTCCAAGAATCCCCAACCAACATAAGCACACAGGCCACAATGACTGGTAGATTATGGAAGTTGTGGTCCAAATATAACTTTTCTAAGCTCTGCCTTTCAAGACTTCACAGTACAAAATTACATTATTCAGCATCACAGCAGTAACACTTGCAGCCACTAGATGGCACGATAACTATAAGCAAGCTATATTTGCTTTTAAAGCCAGCTATGCCAACTGCTCCTGCGTATGGTAGTTAAGCTCTTAGTTCAAAACTACAGAATTATAGTTAGCTGGCCAAGGACATTTTGTTTTTAGCTACCACTGCTAGAATCTTAGAGGGGTTTGGACAGCTAGGAGAATGCACAAGCTAGGAGAAAAACTCCTTTAAGGCTTTTGTTCCGATTTCCTCTCATCCTTGCCAAGAGTTTAGGTTTCCCTTGCAAATCTAGAGCAAAGCAGTTTTTTTTTTCAGCAAAACATGTATCCAGGAGATGCTGGACAGGCTTGTATATGAACTGGTGGATGAAACTGGAGTAATCATTTTGCATTTATTTAAGCAGAATGGAAAATATGGTTTCCAGCATAACCCCAACTTTAATCCTTTCCCTTGCTTTACTCAGAATCCCCACATCCTTCAAATAGCCTTTACAAACAGAGATTGCTGAATTCTCCTCTCCTCAGAAGGTTCAAGTCCCAACCTTTAGTAGGAGAAGCTGTTGCTATTGGTCAATTGGAAGGAATCCGTGTCCATGATCATTTTAAAAAGAGAATTTGTTAAAAGAAAAAACCAAACCCAGGGCCTTTCTGCAGTACACTACTACAGTGCTATTATTCCACTTTCAACATCCTATGGAATTCTGGGGTTTGTAGTTTACTGATGTCATAGAGCTCTCTGGCTGAGAATTCTAAATGACCCTCCCTAAACTGCAAACCCCAAGATTCCATAGGGTGTTGAAAGTGCAATAACAGCACTATAACTGTGCAATGCAGAAAGGCCCCCAGTCTGTGAATAGCACCAATACTGGTCAAGGCCATTTTAACATAAAGCCCCTGAGCCTGGCAAACCTGCTTATCAACAGTCTTCAGCATTATCAACAGACACTGGCAGTTAATTTTAAATTCCACGAAAAGAAAGAAAATCTACCTAATACCTCTCAAGCAGTCTACCTGTCAAAGCTGGCCTCACTATTAATTCAGGTGAAGCACAGATCAGTGGCAAGATGCTTAACGACATGGAAGTATGTTTCATAAAGCCTCCCTAGACAAGCCTGCTGCACTGAAATGTAGTGGAAGTGCCATCTTGTTTTTGACATTGGGTAGCAAAATGGCCCCTGAACAGAGTCTTCCAATAGTTGCTAGGTATCTGGAGAGAGATAAAACTGGATGTGTCCCATGAAAAGTCTGCTGATAGAATGAAGCCTTGGTTTTTTTTTATAAAAGAAATCACTAAGATTGAAGTCTGGAAAGCAGAACTAGATTTATTTACTTACTTACGTACTGCTGCTGCTGCTGCTGCTGCAACCAGCAGCTTTATTTATATGTCGCCTTTTCCACAGAGCTGGAACTCAAACAAAAGTCTAGTTCAGTGCTGCTTAAGCTGCCTGATATAAGGAACTGGCTTCCCCCCCACCAACATTCCCAGGGATTGGTACCATATTTGTGCCCATTTGCTATAATTCTTTCTTTCCTAGAAACTTGCCAGGGACCCACAGTCAGTGTTTGTGGATTAGCACCAGTCTCTGAACGTGGACCCCTAGTCCTGGTCTAGTTCATGACAATGAAAAGCAGATGGAGAAGAGTGCAGTGCTGAGTGGAAGAGTAATAGGGATGAGCAACCTAAAGCTTTAATCAGCTGTTGAAATCAGAATGGCTGCCTGCAAGTCTATTTTTTCCAGAGGCTTCTGAATATGTATTTAAAAACTTAATCCAGAAAAGATGAGGTGTTCCTAGTCAGTTGAAAGGCAGATCAGTGAACAGAGATTCAATCTGTGTTGGATAGGGTTACGCTCCCCCAAAGACACAGATTCTCAGCTTGTGGGTGCTCCTGGGTTCCACTCTGAGCCTGGAAACCCAGCTTTAAGCAGTAGCTAGGAGTGTGTTTGCACAGTTAAGGCTTGTGCACCAGTTCTACACATTCCTTGAGACATCAGATCTGGTCACAGCAACACATGCCTTGGTTACACTCTGGCTGGATTATTGTTGACATGCTCTACATGGGATGCCTTTGAAAAATGTTTGGAAACTTCGACTGGTCCAAAGAGCCACAGCCAGATTGTTAACTGGGGCTGGTTAAAGGGATCATATAACTCCCCTGTTGCAGCAACTCCACTGGCTGCTGGTTCATTTTCATGTCCAGTTCAAAGTGCCAGTGATGACCTTTAAAGCCCTATACAATTCAGGTCCGGGACCTGAAGGACCGTATTCTCCTCTCCAAACCAGCCCAGGCCTTGAGATCTGCTGGGGAGACCCTTCTCTTCATCCCACCACCCTCAGAGGTACACTTGGTGGGAACACAGGAGAGAGCCTTCTCAGTAGCTGCCCACAGGCTCTGGAACTCCCATCCCACATAAGTCAAACTGGCACCTTCCCTACTATCTTTCTGCAATCAAGTAAGGATGTTTTTATTCAGACAGGCATTTGATGTATGTTTATATGTGGCCTCACTGGTAGAATGTGCTGGATATTGTGTTGCTAATGAGTGTTTGAGTTTAATTATGTATTTAACATTGTTTTAATTCTTTTTGATTGTCTAATTGATTTAACTTCTGTATTCTGTGGGTTTTAACTATGACTTTTTGATTGTTGTAACACACTTTGAGTCCCAACCTGGGGGAAAAAGTGGGGTATAAATGATGATGATGATGAGCACGCACAAGTTTCAGTGGAGAAAATGATAGGAAAATACCTGGCCGCCTGTTGCTCCCCTGTTCAGACCTCCAGCCTTCTAGTGCTGCTTTTTATTAAACACAGTTGGGCTGTATTGTCTGCAAGTGTGTTTAACAGCTACTTTGCTCCTGGGCATGTAAGAGACCTACTCTTCCATTCTGATACACATTGTTCAAATGGTGCACATAATTGTATTCTTGTTTAGTTGAAATGGGAGCACCTATGAAATGAACAAGTAAGTTGCATTACTGGCTGCAATTTTCACTTTCAAATATTAAGCAGAAATTGGCTTCTGTTGTTATCTGTCAAGGTTGAAAAACTTTCAGGAGTGTGGCTAGTAATTCAGCTCAGTTTCATTGTCTGTCACGTCTGCTTTCTGCCCACCACTAAGCTTCGTAACAACTGCCTCATAATTCAATAGCATTAATTCTGTTCGTAAACAACATCATAAATCAATTTAGCTTCATTCAGAATGGTGAATAAACAACTTCTGCAAAGAGAGATTTTGAGTCAAAACAATCTGGCAGTGGTTTATATCCAGCTAGTCCAAACTTTACTCAAAGGCCATTTCAGTATAGAGACATTGGGGGAGGGGTTGTATTTTCCCCCTAGAAATAATTTGTGAAAGGCATCTTTAAAAAATTTTAAAATCAAACCCCACTCAAGGGCACTTACACACAACAAAATGCAGTCATTGGATGGGAACATATTATACACTCTGCAAGGACATTTTCATGATGCCTGACAGTGATATATAAAGATGTATTTCACATTCTATTTGGTGGACTCCTCATCATGCCATCTAAGGCCAATGGGAGTTGCACGCAAGTAAATTTGGAGAGTTCCCAGCCTGCAAAGTATGGTACATTCCCCAGCCTGCAAAGTATGGTAATTATTTCCTGTAGTTACAAAGCAGTTAAACCTGTAGTTAAACCTATGAGTCCAACATAACCTTAAAGAGTCTGATAAATGTGTAGACATGCATGGGCCACACCAGCCTCCCCCAGCCATCTGGAAGGCATCAGATGGGAATCCAGAATACATCTTCACATGTAAATCCACTGACTGGGAAATTTCCAGCCTCAAATTGGCCACATGTTATACTGAAGGAACAGCAGAGCATAAGAACTCCAGTATATTGTATACTAGCAGATTCCCCTCTGCTGTGGGTGTGGGAAAGTATCCTAAAGGCTAGGAGCAGAAAGAAGGCAACTTGAGGTGAACTGGTAGAGCTTTGAACAATTTGAAGTACATTGGTAAGTTCAAACAATATAAAAATGATCTCTCATGGCCAACCTACTAATCACTTCTCTTTCATCTTCAACGTCACCTGTAAAATATGAAGTCTAAAGAGTTGTCTGTGTTGAAGTTTATATTGAAAATCCCTCATGTAATTATGGAAATGGAGATTTTGCACTTGTATATACTCGTCACCCTCGTCTATGACTTATGTAGGACAAGAGGTTTCTGGCTGTAACCCTGATCCACCATTCCCAGGATCTACCCTATCATAATTGTTGTGTACCTCACTCTAGCTAGTAACCTTGCAGACTTGGCAAGAAAAAGAAATACATATATCCTAAAGGCCCAAAGTCTGCCTACCCCTGGCAGCCTGCTGCATGCCTTCCTGAGGTAACGACATAAGTGTTTGGAGAGTAGCCCGGCAATCAGGTGATTCACAAACATACTTGGGTGCTGGAAGCAACATCCATCATTTTTCATGGAATACGCCGGTACAAGCTCAGAGACTAAGCCTTGATCCTTTTGATATCTGAAAATGGATACTATTCTTCAGTACACTCTTCTGTCTTCTCAAGACTTTGGATGCTGGACTATGAACAAGCAATTACAGCTGCACTTTTTTGCTGCACAAAGTAATTACTGTACCTCCACACGATCAGACTTGGATATTGCTAGATTTGTTCTAGTTTTCTTCTGTCATTTCCTATTGTTAAAATAGTCCCCCTGACTATTTCGACTCAGAAGTGGCCCATACAAGCCATGCCAGCATCCAAAACCAACAAATTGTGTAGACCCTTTCAGGGATGTATTATAGCATGAAGTTTTGCAGATTACAATCCATTTCATCAGATGAAAGAATATTTTTAAATGTACATAACTGTTGGCTTCTCAGAAGTATTTATGTGTCACAGAAGGGTCATGCTGGAAGCAGCCAAAGCTCTATTTCAGGGCAGAGAAGAAGAAAGAAATGCCACATATGACAACAAAAATTCTACAAAAGCAGCAAAAGAAAAGGGTATGGAACAGAATACATACTTCAGTATCTGATACGCATTATTTGTCTGTCTTGTCTGTATGCGCGCACATGCGCAGGTATCTTATCATTCTGCCAAGATTATCATGTTTCTAGTCCTTAACATAATTGTGGTGTGTCTGCTGAAATTATAGAACTTAGGAGTGGGGACAGAAAAGGAAATGATTTCCAGAGATTAGAACAGGAGTGGGAATCCTTTGGCCATCCAAATGACTTGGACTTTAACTCCCATAATCTAATGCCACTGGTGATGCCGGGAGGGACTAATGGGGAAGTCCAAAGTATCTGGATATCCAAAGCTTCACCACCACTAGATTACAGATAGGACTTCAGTAACAGAATAGCAAAACTGGAATGACTGGAGAGAGGATCAGTTTAACAAAATTAGAGATCTTCCAAATACTCTGTATTGTGTATTAATAATTCTTTATGTGTCAAAGGAACAGTCAGTTAATTCTTCCACTTTTTTTAATAGCACCAGATGATACAAATAAATGAAGATGGTTCATGCACAGTTCACAATTTTAAAGCTATTAGCAGAAGCTTTCTTCAAATTCGTATTAAATGAAGTGCAAAATGTAGTTCAAGAAAAAATGGTTTGAATTTTTGGAATGTATCTTTCACTGTTATAAAAAAGAAAAGGAACCAAATTTCTGGTTTCCTGCCTATTTTATTTTACAAATAAAAGAGGGTAAATTTGTATGAAAGACATTTTTGTTAAATTATCTTGAGTTAGGAATGTACATGTGAGAGGCTCTATCCCAAATGAGGGCTGGCTTCTTGTGTAGTAGTTTCGAGACTGAAAGCTGGACTTATGATATCTTAACTACTGAAGATTCCACTTGGGGGAGTATTCAGACAAGCAGTTGCAGCAAGACCTTGAGAGATCTGTCAAATGCAGATTCTTAACACACCCTGCAACCGAGAGAGCACTGCAGACATCACTTCCCAGCACCCTGATGAAGTGCCTTAGAAACCTTTGGTTGAGCTGCTGTCAGAGTGAAAAGGTAAAGTTTTTTTTTGGGGGGGGGGTGGCATCATCGAATCTTGGCCAAAGCTTAAATCCAACTGCTTGTCCCAACTAGAGTAGATGCACTGAATGCACAGGAGGTAGGGAAGGAGAGAGGGAGATGTTGACCAACAGCAACAAAACAAAGTGTAGAACTCATAAGTGAACAGCATCATTTTTAAGAACACCTATAAATTCATAAAATTTGCAAGAGTTCAAAGTCCTCAAAGGTGTACATATGTTATGAATTTACAGTTGTTCCTAACAGTTTGCTTGATTGCTCTGTCAAAAATCAACATTTATGTGAATTTCACTGCAATTAGCAATTAAGATTAACTTAAAATTAGCTGTAATTCATCTCCACTGAAATCAATGGAATACAAGTAAATCATGACGAATGAATTTGTCCCACTGATGTGAAAGGGATTTCAGTGCAATTAATTTTGGCCAAATCCAACCTAATGCCTTCCAGATGACTGGCTTGATTTTTAAGAACAGCCTGTATACTGATATAACATATAAAATGCAATACATTGAAATAAAAACAATGCCAATAACAATAACATCAATAAAAATAGTCAGGTCTCTGCTGAGCAGTAGCAATCCTATGTAGGTGGTCCAATACAAATTTCAACAGGAAGCATTACTTTTATCGCTTGACTACATATGCGCAAATTGCTTTTGATAGTAAGGATGCAGCTCTAAATGCCATATTATGCTTAGCCATATTAATATGCTTAGCCATATTAAGGGAGGAAGGCACATGGAAGGGATTAAGACTCTGTCTTCTGTATCATTCTAAGTTAGTCATCTTCACCCCCGCAGAGCAGCAAGAGGCCTTTTCGGTAGTCACCAGATGTATCTTTCTACAAATCAAAACACGGGCAATAAAGTCAGTCATGACTCCAAGAAATAGATCCTTGACATATGATATCCTTTCCTCCCACCACAAGAAATACATTCATTTAGCCATCCACTCACAAACAGTATATGGAAGCTATCTGACACGTCAATTATTTTCTACATTATATCAAAAAGCTGGAGAAGCAGAACTGGAACCATTTACTTATCTTCCACTTGCAGAACATCAAGTAATTAACTCTAGGTATTACAGGAAGAATTTGAGTAATGTTTGGTATTGAAAGCTAGTTCACAAAAGAGATAACCAATCTACAAATCAATTTCAGCCAGAGTTGCTATATTTAAGCCAATTTATTCTCATTTCCAATAGCAGCCTACAAGCCTCACAACAATGGATTTCACACATATTGACAGGAAATAAAATTTCTCCCTGCATCTTCAAATTGTTATTGATTGTAACAATTTTGTAGGAAACACACATACAATTTTTGTTTCTGTTCTTTAATGGTCATATATACCAACTTCCACTTCCTGTGGAAACGAGAATAAAATAAAACTCATTGTGTAAAGGCTTACCTGAATTGCATGGTACAAAGATTTTGCAAAATTCCTTCTGAACTCCTGCCTGATATCCAGAAGATCAATTTCACTCCTTGAAACGATGATTCTAATCAGTGTATTATCATCAGTACCTGCTCCCTGGTTTTAAAAAAGGAGGAGAAAGGGTGAGATTTTAAAAATCCATTCAGGTTACAATCCAGCCAGAGCTGAGCACTTCAAGGTCCAGCTGCTATATTCTTTCCACAGAAGTCATTGGAACTTTTATCGCATCATGTCCTGAATTTTCAACTGGGCATTAAGGAAATAACATACAAGCATATTTAAAAATACAACGGGTCCCTGATATTCCTTAGCCCAGTATCAACTGTTTCACTCATTCACAATCTGCTCCAGGGCCCTGGCTACCACCAGCTAGGGCCCTGCTCTGCCCAGCTGGGCAGAGGCACACAGCAAGACACAGCTGGGCCTTGTGCCTGCCTTGGCTGAGGAAGGAGTCTCCCTCTATCCCCAGTCAACAGAGGTGCACGACGAGGCACAGCCAGGCCCCCTGCAATGCTATTGGCCAAGGAAGAAGTCTCCATCTTTCACCAGCCAGGAGAGACGCATGGCTTCCCCCATGCCTCTTTCAGCCGAAGAAGGAATCTCTCTCCATCCCCAGCCAAGGCATAGAATGGCAAGGCACAGCTGGGCTTCCCATGCCTCTCTCAACTGAGAAAGAAGTATCCCTTCTGTTTTGGATGAGACAGGCACACAGCTCCTTCCTCAGCCAAGAGAGAGCACAAGAAGCCCAGCTCCACAAAACCACACACTTCTTTTGATCAAATAAAGGAGACAGATACCCATCCTCAGCTGAGAGAGGCACAGGAATCCCAGCTCCATGAAATCACACACATCTCTTGGATAAAGAAGGAGACGAACACTCTTTCCTCAGCTCAGAGAGAAAAATGGGAATCCAACTCTGCAAAACCACATACCTCTCTCAGCTAAGGAGAGAGAGACAAATGCTCCTTCCTTGGCTGAGAGAGGAACCTAGCTCTGAGCAGCCAGGTCTCCCACCACATTATAGTCTCAAGTGAGACTCTTCATCAGGCCCCATCAGGAAGGAAGGAGAAGCTGGGTAGTGGAGCTCCCTCCCTCACCACCTCACCCTGCCTAGGAGTCAAAATAGAGTATTTGGTATTATCCACATTGTTGCCATGTAAAGTCGGGAAACGTATCCCTCACGGATATGGAGGACCAACTGTGTTACACAGGGTATTTAAATACAATAGAGCGGTACTGAAAAGCATGGCCCATGGAGTAGCCCTATCAACTTTCCGGTCAGACAGCTTAACATATATCCAACATATATCCAACAGAGGTTAAAGAAGCTGTTCAACAAATCTACTATATAAAAAAGTTTGTTTGTCTGCTTCAGGCAGGCCAAGACCTCATACAAGTGGCTGTGTGAGGTAAGAAGACGTCATATGATTGGCTGACTGTGAAGATTCTATGGAATCCTGGGGTTGGCAGTTCAGGGAGGGGCTTTTAGAATACTCAGCTGGAGAGCTCTTGGGCCTCAGGCCAGTTGCTATGGAGATGAGGCCCAGCAGCAAGAAAAAGGGCAGTGTATTCTCTCAGAAACCAAACCTCTGTTATGTTAACTCTGAATACAGACTGGATTGGGGAATATGGGGATAAGTTACAGGCACTGGAATAAGTCGGTTGCTATGGAGATGAGACCTAACAGCAAAGAAGACAACACTGTATTCCCTCAGGAACCCAACCTCTGGATGCTAACAATTCTGAATACACATTGCACTTGGGAATATGGGGAAAAGTTACAGGTACTGGAATACGCTGGTTACTATGGAGATGAGGTCTAGCAACAAGGAGGAGGACACTGTATTCCCTTAGGAGCCAAACCTCTGTATGTTAACAACTCTGAATACAGATTGGATTGGGGACTATGGGGAAAAGTTACTGATACTGGACAAGGTGATTTGGGGAATCGGGCACAGGATATCAAATCTGTGTATTTCTACCATATCTAATTCCTAAGGTAAGTAAGGTAATTCCTAAGGTATTTCTAACAAGTATTACCTATGAGAAAATAAAATCCCAGGCAATGCCAGGTAAATATGCTAGTAAATAAATAAATATAACAATGATTGCAGAGGTAAATAAGAGCAAATAGATTGTTATTCAACTGGTTACCTATCAGTCTCCATCAGAGTTATAAATATACCATTCTGCATATTATTTGCATGTACAATGGAAGTTTTGCGATGACCCCAGATGTAGGTGCTGAAATACAGCTTAGCAAGATGAGGCGCAAGTTTGAATGGAGTACTGGAGCAGCTGCATGTTTGCTCAATGTAATGTAGCAGCTAGACTCTGATTGTCAATTCATTTACTGAGGTTGAGAGGTTTAACGGTGCATGATATACTTAATCAGGGTGCTGTATCTTTTAATGGAAGAGTGTTGCATCTTTTTTTTCTCATGTTTTTAAACCCCTTTTTTTAGCATTGATTCAGATCTTGTATTAATATGACAACCTATTTAACTGTATTTTTGCCCTGGTCCTCCCTCTGTTTTTAGTACTATCAGTTTTTTAATCATGCTGTAAAGTACCTTGGTCCCCACTATTTGGAAGACAGAAATTTAAAAAAAAAATTAAGAACATATACTGTATGTATTTAGTATGCTGGTATCAACTAGCATTAATGCCTTTGCAGTGATGATGTAAAATGCAATTGTACTTTTAGATTAGAATCAGAATCATCTCTCTCTCTCCCTCCAACCCCACACACACACACACACACACACCATTCATCCATTGCCAACCCATCATGGCATCCACAACAACAAATATAATGTTCAACTCAAGAAACATAGAACAGATGCCTTCACACATCATGATAATTCAGGGTTTGTGTCTGCCATGGTCAGTCGGTACCTGATTCAGTACTTGAAACTCAATACAGCACCCATTAAACTAGCACTGAAAGTATTAGAAAAATCCAGTAGGTTTGTGACTGCCCTTATTTTACTTCATATTCTGCTCAATATTTGGGGCATATTCTTTCTCAGACATCTCAACAGTAAGTGAAAACAGAAATCCCTATTTAGGGGTGAGTCACAGAGGACAGAATGAGATTTTTTTCTAAGTAAGCATGCTCAGGATTAGGCTATCAAGCAGCTAAAAGATTTGGATGGAAGAAAATAAGATACAGGTCATTGATTCAGAACTACTTAAATTGTAGACTTCAAAAATGCTTTTGTTATTGTAATGACTTACTTTCATTGCATAATAGAGCGACTCAGCAAAATATGCAGGAACGCTTCGGACACACTTCACTTGAAAGGAAAAACAACATACTTTAATATGAAAGCAACCTTTTAAAAACCATACATCATCCAATGGGAGGCTGCTTTTTGGAAATGGCATTCACCTTCCAGCACAGTAAAAGTTGTTTCTAGCTGTTTCAGAAATAGGAATTCAACCCATATGTTCAGTTAGCCATAGTGGTGGACACCGGCCAACAACCCATACTTTTAAGTACTTTTCTTTTAGACTACTGTAATGCTGTCTACACTGAGCTGCCATTGAAAAGTGTTCAAAAGCTACAATAAGGGGAAAA
The DNA here is from genome assembly GCA_948474755.1 of Ctenosaura bakeri. Lineage (NCBI taxonomy): Eukaryota > Metazoa > Chordata > Lepidosauria > Squamata > Iguanidae > Ctenosaura > Ctenosaura bakeri. The sequence continues at coordinate 97,110 of CAOLHI010001998.1, read as the reverse complement.
ACAGCAGCAGGCTGTTTTTTGGTTTGTGTTTTAGACACCATATGTCACCAGTCCTGAGCCAACTGTGCTGGCTTCTGTTTTGTTTCCAACTTCATATCAAAATACTCATTTTGACATGGGGTTCTTTCATCTTTCACAGTTACAGTGCCATGATCCCACTTTAATTGCTATGGCTGAACTTTACTTTGCTGAATCCTTGAATTTTTAGTTTAGGGACATATTTACAATCTCCAGCCAGAGAGTTATAATGACTCACCAAACTACTAACCTCAGGATCTCATAGGATGTAGCCATGGCAGTTAAAGTACGATCATAGTGGTAATGTAATGTGAAAGGGACTCTAGAATGCCCTGTATAGCTTGGGACCAGGACATCATAAACCACCCTTCCTGTATGAGGCTGACTGGAACTTGAGATCTTCAGGTCCTGTTGCACGTCCCACTACTTTGACATCCAAGGTGCCTTCTCCGGAGCAACAGTGTGGTTGTGACATTCTCTTGTAAGGGAAGTCAGGTTTAGTCTACCCCTGCTAAGTTTCTGGCAGGTAGCTGGAACAGAATTATACTGTTTGGCATTTGCTTTTTTAAACGTGGCTTTCAATATTGTTGTAAACTGCTGGGGGGGCGGGGCACGGAGGGCAAGGAACAGAACCTTTAATGATTTCATTTTATGTCACCTTGGAAGTCCTGGTGGGTAGAGAAGCAATTAATTCCTATTTTTAATAAATAAATAAATGCAAATAATAGCAGAGCAGCTACATTTAAATTGGGAATCCAACACAACCAAACAGTGGTCAAGGCTTCAACTCTGTGTACATGTAGATGGGAGTAAACCTCCAGTAAATACTGTGGAGTGACTTGTAAACAGACATGCACAGTAGACCTACCACTACTATCTGTTTTTCATCATAGTTGTGTGCCTTCAAGTCACTTTCAACTTACGGCAACCCTAACGCAAACTGATCGGGGGATTTTCTAGGGCTGAGAGTGTGTGATATGCCCAAGATCACCCAGTGGGTTTCCATGGCTGAGCAGAGAATCAACCTCTGGTCTTCAGGGGTCCAACATTTAAACCACTGCCCTACACTGGCTCTTTGTCCATCAAAAAATCTAGAATTCAGATCACTATGTTAAGATAGCTTTAAAAAAAAAACACCATTCCCACTTCCCCATCTCACAAGATCTTAGCTAGATAAAAAAGTCAGTACTGTTTATTCTTTAACAAACACATACTGCCTGTTCTCCTAGAACTTATTTGTATTTCTTATAAATAATTTATTGGGAAGAGGCCTTTTCGTTACCAGTTGCCAGAAGCAGCTTCTCCAGAGCACCAGAAGTTTCCCGGTCAATTGTTTCTTCAATTTGAAACCCAGAGATGGTCATGTATTTGTCAAAGACTGAAAGATTAAAAAAAAAAGTACATGTGGAAACTATGTTCTTAAATTTTCACTTACACTATTTGTATTTAGAAGATGCCAAGCAAACTAATTCTCTGAGCATTGTACAGTTAGTTTTAAATAAAAACAATAAATCAATAAAGTACAAAGTGCTAAAACAATAGCAACAGATCTATCTTTAGTCCACACTGCTAACATTTTCAACATCTTACCCTTCCTTAAGTGAGAAACACTTCGAGTTCCCAGGATGGTGATGAACTTCTCTTCATCAGTTCCCCATTTCAGCTCACCCGCTCTAAACAGCACCTGTTCGAATCAGAAGAGACCAATAAAGTTTCATGTTCTAAAGGTAGATTTTGAAGATATTTCTGCATTCTGGATAAATCCATTGGAACTACAAACACTAGCCACAGGGCACTTAAATGCATGAGGCAGCCTTTTCCAAATTCACATACAGACACACACATTACCAGATGTACTAGGCTGCAGTCCCTATCGCCACTAGCCAGCAGTTGATATGTTGGCTAGGGATAATGGATGGTATCACTGAATTAGTATCTGTAGGATGTCAAAGTTAGGGACAGCTAGTGTGAGGAGTTGCTGAAGACTCTGGACTTGGATTCTATTTAAGCACAAAACCTTTGCGCCATACATTGTACAACTAATAATACTTCACTCTTTCCTCCGAGCACTTCTGCACAGATTCCATTTTATCATAACACTTCATCATAACAACAACTGTATAACACATGACACATGTGACTCAATGGAGTGACCTTTAAATGGAGTGACCTTTAAAAACCATTTTGAAATGTATTTATTTGTTCCTACCCAGCCAGTAATCATTACTTTCCCAACTCCATATTTTATAGGTTGTTGATGTATTTTCATTTATTTCTTATTTTAAAAAAAATTAGGTTGTGTTGTATTATTTTTTCTATTGCAACTCTAGATTTTTTTAACGTAGACTGCCTGGAGATTTCAATTTATGGTATATAAATACCACAAAGAAAAAAAAATAGAATAAAAATTACTCTTGTGTCGCCTCCCTAATGTACTCATGAACCAAATGCTTCATGTATGGTTTCACACAGATAGTGCATCACATGAGGATTTCCATGACCAACATTTCAAAGAAAAGACATGGTTCCAGATGTTAGTCTTGCCCACTCAAGAGAACTTATTTAAAACCATCTGCTAGCATAACCTACTTATGCAGATATGACAGGGTCATAATTTATTTTGATTTTACACCAACACATCTGATGTAATTATAAAATCATTTTACAACCTTTCTAGAGATATTTGTTAATTAATATGTAAATAAGTCTCCGGGCAGAATGAAAATGGGGACAACACACCCACCTCCCATCATTTTCATGGCTGTCTGTTCCAATCTAAATGATATAACATGGCTTAACCAAAATACATGCATTTCATACGTTAGGTTTCAAAGGTCCTGTTTGGCCATATTCTTCATGTTCTTATAGTTATAGTTCTGAGAGTATTCACTGCTAAAATACCCATGAGAAGTGGCCATCTAACCGCCATTTAAAAACCTTCAATGAAGTAGAGCCCACTACATCCTTGACAGTTAATTCACTGCAATTTTCAGTCTGACACCTTAATAGTTACAGACTTCATTAATTATTATATTATTACTACTTCTTCTGATCTTGTTTCTTACACAACTGAATTTTTTCAAACTGCAAAGCCCACTTTGTAGCTACATCCCAGAAAATGAATTCACTTCCTCTTTTTGTAAATGGCTGCTTTTTAAACTACCCTCAACTTGTCTAACTGAAAATCAGATTTCAATCAGAAACAAGTAAAGCTATTTGTGAAAGCAAGTAAGTTATGATCAGCAAGATATTAGCCATTATACTCTCCAAATCTTTTTCGAAATATGAATGGTTCATGCATAGATTTCTCTATAGATTCTCACATGCCTCTCCTGATAGAAAGAGACCATGAGCCTGTATTTTTGTTAATTTTTAGAACACTTCAACAATCATTGATACATGACAGATTATGATTATGCTATCAATAGCACTATTACTGCAACATTATAGATTTTAAGAACCACTAGGTGAGAACAGCCCAAACACTTCTATGAAACAAAATTAATTCCCAGCTTGAGCCCGTGTCTTAATTATATCCTGTCTGGATTACTAACTAAGTGGTTTGAGCATTAGACTAGGGATTTTGGAGACCAACATTTGAATCCCTTGTCGACCATGAAAACCTACCAGGTGACCTTGGGAAAGTCACACTCTCTCAGCTTCAGAGGAATGCAAACAAACCTTGCCATGATAAGGTTGCCTTAGGGTAGAAATGACTTGAAGGCACACAACAACAAAATGCACTCTACACTGAAACTCTGAAAACTGTTTGAAAACTTCAGCGGATCCAAAATGCTAGACTACAGACCAGGGTTGGCTATGGGAAGCGTAATTGATTGAAACAGCTTCACTGGTTACTGGTCCATCTCAAGCACAACTCATGCTGGTTATATACAGATTAGTTCCGGGGTATCTGAAAACCCATATCTCTCCATATGAGCCTGCCAGAGTCTTATGCTCTTCAGGGGAAGGCTTTCTTCCCCTCACGCACATGGACTGATCTGATGAGAACATAGGAAACAGCATTCTTGGTGGCTGCTCCTAGACTATGGAACTCCCTCCAGAAGGAAGCTCAATTGGCCCCCTTTCTGCCCAATTTCCACTGGCAGGCAATGAACCTTCTTATTTAAATAGACCTTCGGCCTGGTTGGGGCAGAAGGATGTGCAATGGGTTGTTTCTTAACAAGCAATATGTTTTAAATGTGTTTTTCAACTGTCTTAATGTTTTAATCATATTTAGTGTTTAATGCTTTTTAAAGATTGATACTACATATTGTTTTAGCTATTTTGTTTTAAATTAAACTGTTAAGCTGCTCTGGGATGCACATGGAAGAAAAACAAGATATTAAAATGAATAAATAAATAATCAATGAACTCCGGAAACAATTTGTGCCATGATGGCAATGCAGCAGCGAATGCTCACGTCTTGAGTTCATTCAAGTGATACAATAGTTTGTCCCATGGCAAGAAGAATCCTGTGTCATCCAAACTTTTGCTACTCAGTGAAAGTTGGTTTAAAGGGGTAACATTCACATTATTCTGGTTAGTCTTTCAAATCATCTGCAGCATTCTTCAGGAGCACTCGGCTTCAGGTATTGAAGCTCCCCCATGACCCTTCCTAGGGTATCGATTTCATTGCTTTAGAACAATGTCTAGATTGTCAAAGTGCCCGGGTGTGCTCCCCTGAGCATGTGCAGACTGCAAAACCACAAAGCAGTGCTACACTCTTGCTAATTGCTCCAGACAGGAAAAAACAGCAGAGCAAATGCATTGCTTCTAGGCTAAACTGTTTATTGAAGCAAAGCAGAATACACGATAAATGCTTCAGACAACAAATCTAGAAGCAAAGCATAAACATTACAGGAAAACAAATTAGGGGAAAAGGAAACATGGAGGTTCAGGAGAAAAAAATGAAGCGAGCTTACAGAGTATGATGTAACCTCTGCTAAATCACTCCCAGACATACATCACATGACACAGTACATGTTTGGTTCTCAGGTTCTGAGTTTTCCCACAAGATAGGAACTTTAGGGGAAACGAAAGACAAAACAAACTTGGAGCTGTGTATTGAAGGACAAACTGTTCTCTCTGCTCTTTTCGTCAGAAAAACACCTAACACACACCACACTAACATTCCAGAAACCCTAACACAGAATACCAAAATAGGCCCTGTGCCATTATGTACCTGGCAAAATATAGGGCAACATGGCTATTCTCATCATCTCACTTTAGGACAAGGGTATGCAACCTGCAGAGCAGGAGCCACGTAAGTTCATATCCAAGGCCTTAACGATACTCCCTTGGGTACTCTGAACTTCCCTCCTCTAATTTTACTGTAAAGTTTCTTCAGCTCCTCCCCTAGAGATCCTGATGCACTGTCAGTAGTGAAGAAACAGGAATTTCAGAGGAGGCATATGTGTGCACAAGTCCCTCGAATCTAAGACAGCCTCACATGAAGCTCTTAGGGCTACAAAGGTTGTGGACCTCTGTCCTGGGGTGAGTTGAGGGGCAGCGGAAGCATTAGGTGAATAAGGAAGGTGCAGCTGGCACACATCACACAGCTGGTATCTGCTTTTTTTTCTCCATATCCATGCCTTAAGATTCCACACATGTTCTGAAGGCACATTATGTAGCAATCCTGCTGATACAAAACAGGTCTGCCCATTGTCTGGATAAGTAACTGCATGACAAGCTGCCATTGCCAAATGGTGTGGAAGCACACCTGCAATAGTACCTTTCTTCACTACAAATGTGACCAACATTTCCCATAATGCATCACTATTCCCTATGTGGGCTAGGGCTGGCTGGAGCCAAAAACGTCTCACCTGTTTGGTTAAGGAAGGGGACATGACCATGGATACAAGGGATGGCTTGCTTAAATGATGGCACCACACATTAAGATCAACATTACCTGCAAGATATTTTTTTCTATTTATAGTACATTGGACAGAAGCCATAGGCCACTCCAGAGACTAATTCTTGAAAAATGCTAATACAGTCCAGGGGATCATGCAAGTAGCAAGCTGACTGGCTGCCTTTGGATGTGGTTTTCCTTTGAGAAGCCACAGTTCTTGTAACAAAAAAATTGCTCCTGTAGATCCAATAATGCATTCCTTTGGGAAGTAAGTGTTGACTCATGACAGACTCTGATTCAAAACAAGTCATGACAACTGTAGCCACAGTATTTCCTCAAAACTAATTTAGATCCAAAAGAAGTCATTTCTGAAGACAGCAGGTTCCCTCTACTTGTAGGAATATTGAAGTTCATTTAGAGACTCCAAAATGCATTTTAAAGTTCATGGGAGAAAGAAGGTTACACTTCTTATTAAATCAACTGCCTGCTTCCCTGCTACTTTCCAGAGTCAGTTTTAGAGCTTAACAGCAGGATATTCTCATCAGGACAAGAGGATATCAAATTTTCACCAGGCCTACAGAAGTCAACATAAAAGTTGAAAAACATATACAGCACATAACTTCCACTATCTCTGTAGGTTCAGTACAGGGTCTTTAATACTGGGTTTCCATTTATCTCTTCTTTTCTCTAAAACCTAGGTTTTTCACACATCTGACTCATAACATTTCTACTGACAAACTGCAAAAACATTTCTATTGATCTGAAACTGCAAAAGATACAGTATTTGATGAAGCTGTCCTAGGAGGAAGCAGCTATGATTACTATAATTAACACAGCCAGCCTCATCTAAAATAGAGTATGATCTAAATGGTCGCCTTTGTTGCTACCACTCCTTTTTCCTGTTTGTAAACCAGCACAAAGTGGAGCCATGGAAAACATTATTCATCAGAAACTTCAGTTTGCCTGCCAGATTCCTGAAACAGTTACATCTGTGGGCAGACTCTGTGATATAGTTACTCTGAAGTAACAGTGTAGCTTTAGATCTCCACCTTCTCATGAGTCATCCCTTATAATATGAGTAACACTAATATTACAACATATAGCCATATGAATTAGTATACACAGTTCACCTAGAAACTATGAAGCCAGATCAAATTCATGCTCATCCCTGAAGCTCACTTTCAGATACTGAGAATAACCTATGCTGCCTTACAGGTTTATGGGAAAAGCTACAGTTGTGGACTCAGCTTCCAGAACCTCTCAGACCCAATGGCTATGTTGGTAGGGGAACTCAGAGAATCAGTTTTAAAAAGTAATGTTTCCAAGCTCTAGTTATTTGAAAATAATCTTTCACACTGCTCTGGGTCACTTGCATAAAAATGGTAGAATAATTCAAATATACTGTAAGGTCCTGCAGACACTCTTCTCTATAGGTAACATAAGCATCTTGTATTTGGCACACATGCTCCACAATTAAGGCTCATTTCCCCATCTTTTGTTTTCATTTCCAATGCAAGACAGGCAGCACTTACACAATATCAGATTATCTATGTATTTGAAAACAAGGACAGAATATTGTGAGAGGAGCAAGCACCACTGCCACTCCAAAACTTGTTCAGACTTTTGGCAAAGCAGTTGATTATCTGCCATTTGGAACATATGAGTCTGGTAAGCATCAAAATATGTCTATTTCACAGCCAATCCCTGACACTGTACTGTACATTGTTCAGGAGTACAAATCAGTGTCAAAGCAAGTATGTTCCCATTGAGTCAAGTGAGATCAAATGCAATACTGCAAAACGTTCCTTCTGATGGTATCCTTAACAAGCGATAAGAGTTTTCTAGGGAAAAAAAACAGCTCCAGAAAATGTTCCAGGGCTCTAAATGTTCCAGTCTGTCAACAATTACTTCCCAAAGGTGATCTAGCACATATGGTGGCTTAAATGTCATCTTTAACACCATTCTAGACTTTGTAATAATGTATTTGTAATAACACACAGTTGGCCCTCCAAACCCACAGATTCTATATCCATGGATTCAACAAACTGCAGCTTGAAAATATTTTTTCATAAAAATTCAGAAAGCAAACTTCGATTCTGCCATTTGATATAAGGGACACCATGTTACTGCATCATTGTGCATAATGGGACTTGGTCATCCATGAATTTTAGTATCCATAAGGGTGGGTCCTAGCAGATACCCAGGGACTACCGTAAAAACAATTGCACGTGCTTCCCTTAGTTTAACAACAACAACAAAGAACACCTGAAGAAACACTTTTTTTCTTTAAGGAAACATACATAAACAGGGCTGTATTGATATGCTGAACATCAATAGTTTAATGTTCTTTTTCTGAGGTAAAAGTGTAAGAGAGCCAGCATGGTGTAGGGGTTTGAATGTTGGACAAGGGCACTACAGGAGCAGGGTTCAAATCCCCACTTGGCCACAGAAACCCACTGGGTGACCTTGGGCAAGTCACGGTCCCTTAGCCTCCCAAGGAAAGAAAGGCAATCCCCTGTGATCAAATTCTGCCAAGACAACACAGTGATAGGTTTGCCTTAGGGTTGCCATGACTTGAAGGTACACAAAAATACCCCCCAAAAATGTAGTAATCTTAGCATCACTCACTTTCTGCACTACTTACCCATTCCATTTCACGTTGGAAAAAAATCAGATTCAGTACAACTAGCTGAACATTGCATTTCACTAACAGATTGATTGCATTGTGATAGTCCAGACAACTATGGATAAACATATGTCACATAAAGTTTTCCACAGAGAAGTACATCATTAGAGAATTTGCTGAAAATTTTCCAACCTACCTCCCCATCATTAACTATATAAATAAGGTTAATTTCCAACTGAATCTACCAGCTTTAAGGCCCTAAATGAGTCAGATAAAACATCTTCCTCTTTCTCTCTTTTGGGGGCGGGGGGGACACTAAATGAAGCTCTTGAAAATAAGGTAGCTGGCTAACATTTTAGTTTTCACAGACAGCCAGAGAGCAAATACCATCTTGTAGAGAAAATGGTAGCAGTCACAAAAACATGACTGCCAATTTATTTTGTGACAGTCAGTTATTTCCCTAAAGGCTTTTCAAAATGTTACTTTATCAAAACAAAAATGATCTTTTCCACCTCAAAAGAGCTTCAGTACATTCTAAACAGCACTTGACTGCTTTGAAGGCAGACATATAACTGCATGAGCTGCTAATATAATTTCTATGTTGGAATCATGCCCCCAAGTTGGATTCCTCATTGCTTTTTTTTTTTTTTTAGGATGCTGTTTCAAGCCACATTTGGGTACAAAAGGCAGAGGAAATCTTCACTTACTTGAGCATCTTGCTCCACTAGCTTCTCATTAACTTGGCCATCAGGGTCTCTATTAGCCTAAATGGGATAAAAAGCAAGTGCAGGCTAATGAATATATGAATTAAAACAATTACACTTTACTAAACGAACAATCCAATCAAAAAAGGTTGTTAGGACAAAAGAGAGAGTTGTACCTGCACTCTATGTATATACTTCATGTGTACTGTTCCATCTGCACCAGGATTCTCCACATGTTGTTAGACTGCAACTCCTAACATTCCTCACTGTTTAATATGCAAGCTAAGGCTGCTAACACTTGAAATCTAACAAGGTCTGGATTGCTACATGGTTCCGAACCATGCCTTTGGCATTTTCTGCCTTCACTAAGAAGATAATCAGCAGACTAGACCATGCTATACCTTTGGGCTTTGAATGCTGAATACAACAGGTCCAATAGCTGAACCATTAATGGGCAAGTGCTCTTACTGTCAATCTTATTGAAAGGACAGCACATTTTCACAAGATACACCTTCACACGGTAAGCAAAGTGAGTATTTGTTTCAGTTTGTTCCTTGATTGGATTTACTAGAATTCACAAAAGGGGTACAAAGCAAAACCGTTAATTTTGTTCATCTATAACACTGTGCACTGAGGCTCCAGGGAACAGATGGCACTGAGTAAAGGAAGAATGGAATTTACTTCCTTCAAGGCAAGAAGGAAGGATGAAGATGACCCAGGAAGTAGAGATCAGTTCCTTGAACTTTCCTCATTCGCCATTCTTAGCTCACACATTCCTTTCAACTATCTTGGAACAGAAAAGACTTATATAAATTGGGCAAATCACACACTCAGTGTTCCCTCAGCTCGGGAGAGTTACTTTTTTTGGACTTTACTTCTAGAATTGCTGGTCACAGACAAGCTGGCTGGCAGAAGCTGGGAGCTGTATTCAAAAAAATAACTTTTAAACACAGGTGGAACTTTTAAATGTAAGTGAAAAGTAATGTGAAGTGCAAGCTTAATGTTTTAGAGACTCCAGTTTGACTAAAACAGCCTTCTACTGTAGTAAAAAACTTACCTGAAGAAGAACTACCAACATCCTCTGATAAAAACCAGAGGTGTCTGATGTTATATGACCTTCCAGATCAGCTTCATATTCTGCAAAAGACAATAAACAGAATTTAAACTATTTCAATGTTTTAAAAAAGATACAACCACAAGAGAGTTATTTGTAATGGTAGTGGCTCTGTGAGGTAATTAATGTCATATGGAATGGGAGCCAATGGAAGAATGTGTGTCATTAATGTGGTTGATATGTTGTGACTGTTCTCTAAAACTGCAAAAACAGCTATAAACAAGACCTAACAATATCAGTAAATGGAATGGAAGACAGCAGCAAGCATGAAGGGTGATGAAATATGCTCAGTAAGATCTAGAGGAAAAGGAGGCTCCATTATAGTAAACAATAGGGTCCTCCAAAGAGCTTGGGACTGTAATTCCCACTTTTTGCTGTCAGTTAGATCTGATGGGACTTGTTGGCCAAAACTATCTGGCTGGCCACAGCTGCCCTTTCCCAAAACTGGCTATAGATTCTGGGAGCTCGAGTGCAACATGGACAGCACAAATTGGAGAAGACTAAAACAGGACCCAGACACTGCAGGAAAGAGTAGGCCATGTCATAGTCCATGACTCTCAGCCATCCATTCATTCAACATAGACTTCTGCAAGAAGGTCCCATGTGGTCAGTATCCAAATAATGAGGAGCACTTGTCAGCTATTCAGGTGTCTGACATCGAAAGACATCTGTATTGAAGTTAGATACAAAGGGGCTATGGGCAGAGGAACTGTGTTCTGCACTGGGAGAAAAGTAGGATATAAATAATATGAGAAAACACTATAAAATTCATGGGATCACCATAAGTCAACAGGTGACTTGAAGGCACATACAAATACACAATATAAGATTATTTGCTGTCACTCTCTCATTTTTTCCATTATAACCGTACACACAGATAAGCTATTAATGGGACTTCTTATATCCCCATATCCTACTTATAAACATTTTTAAATTATTTTGTATCTCACTCTGTTTCCAAAACTGGCACTCAAAGTGGCTTATAAAATCAAAACTAATAAAATCAAAACAGAATTCAAACACAATTTAGAACATACAGTTGAAACAAATTAAAGAAATATAAAATCCATTATTTAATCTATACATAAAATCACAATTTGATTGTTGTGTGCCTTCATTCAACCCATTTCTGACTGTTGGTAACTCTAAGGAGAACCTATCACGGGATTTTCTTGGCAAGATTTGTTCAGAGAAGGTTTACCTCTCGGGCTGTGAGAATGTGATTTTCCCAAGGTCACCCAGTAGGTTTCTATGGCCAAATCCTGGTCTCCAGAGTCCCTAGTCCAATGCTCAAACCACTTATAGTAATTCAAACAGGATGTAATCAAGACATGGACTTAAGCTGGGAATTACTTCTCTTTCAGAGACACCTTTGGGCTACTCTCACCTGATGCTTCTTAAAATCTTTAATGTTGCAGTAATAGTGCTATTGATAACATTAACAACAATCCATCATAATTTGCTCATCCTCCTGGCCCTCCTCCTCTCCATCTCCTTTCTCTCCAACAACCCCCAGCCCATATCTCCCTTTTCCTCCCTGACATCACAATACCTCCACCTCACTCTGAGGCCATTTCTGCCAGACCTCCATTCTCTCAGCCAGTCTCCAAGATTTTCCCCTGCCTCCTCCCTGCCACCCAGATGGGTGCCACGGCTCCTGCTGCTACAAAAATCTCCCTTAGTGCCATCAGAGAAGAGGTAGAGGGGAGAAGACTTGGTGACAATGGAGGTCTGGCAGAGGCACTGTGGTGCCAAAGAAGAAAAAGGCTGTTGGCTGGAAATGAAATAGAGAGGAGGAGGAGGTGAGGAAGATGAGCTGCCACCAGCCAAGCCTTGCTGTGGCTGCTGCAAATATCTCCTCAATGCCATCATCCTAAGAGGCAGACAGGGGAAGGCATGGAGACCCACGGAGGTGACAGATATCTGGTGGAGTGGGGAAACAAAAACAACAGGAAAAGAAAGAAGAGGAGGGAGGAACACAGAGCCAGCTGCTTCTGGGAGCCATTCCCCACATGAAGATAGCCCAAACGATTCTACTGAATGGTGCAGTGAACAAGAACCTGTATCCAAGGATGTACTCACACTACCAAATCATAATGCTATTTTCTACTTTAACTGGCATGGTTTCATCCTGTGGAATTCTGAGATTTGCAGTTTAGAGAGGGGCATTTAGAATTCTCAGTCAGAGAGCTCAAGTGCCTCACCAAACTACAAACCCCAGCATTCCACAGGATTGAACCATGACAGTTACAGTGGAATAATAGTGCATCTATTACACAGCATAAATGGGACCAAAAGAAATAAAAAGGAACAGCTTTCTTAACCGACAAAAACTGAAACAATGCCACATTATACTTATTTTCCATTTCCAGAAATACAGGGGTCTTTCTGAGTAGAGATGACAGCATTTTACCTTCCTGATAAACTTGCTTTATATTCCGGAGTTCAGCAGGTGTTCTAGAAGCAAGAATTTCAGTCAGGACTTTCTCATTTGTTCCTGCCCCCTGCAAACAAGAGAATCAACTAATGAGATGATATATTTGCTCAGTTCATACAGCTAACACTAATCCTTCACAGGTTGAAGGAAGGACTGGGGCAATTGTTTTCTCCAGCCTCTTTTTAAGCTCCAAAATATCAAAATAAAGATCATGTTTATTTATTGAATGCCCTAAATCTTAATTATTTAAAATAAGATATACCCTGTCTTGAAAGAAATCCACAATAATCACAGCTAGGAAGTTCTGCTTTCAGAACAGCATGTGACCCATATCAATACATGAAATCTCATAAATAGAATGCATGTTGACTTACACAGGAAATCTGTGGTAGAGCTAACAGCTGAAATAGCAACTCTCTGTACACTGTCCTTTCAATAAAATGAACATTCTTTTCCCTAGTAAACTTGCCAAGAGATTGGTTTTAGTTCAAAAGGACAGGGTAGTGACCGTGTGTTCCTATCTTTCCAGCAGTATTATCAAGATGGCAAACTTCCAACTTGGTAGTGGAGACAATGAGCTCATAACATTTTCTCTAATGTGTACAGGAGATCATATGCTTCTGTCTACTCAGTTTTTTCCCATACTGCACTCTCCTGCAGCAAAGCTTGTAACCAACACAAAAAAGAGAATTCAAAGGGTTTTTTCCCCACTGTTGTTTCTATAGCTGCTGTGATGTGATTAATACAAGATGTCAATTAAATATGTCTTGTTAATTATTGCAAGACTGTTGAGGTTTTCTTACATCTCAGTAGCATTTGTTCAGCAGTTAAGATACAAAACAGGATACCAGCATTTGGTGTAATGAAGAAGATCAATGTTTTTATATATCCAACTTTTCCATGGTTTGTATACACAAATATACCAACACAATACTCCTCTCTCAATTATTATTATAGGTTTGATTTATATTCAGGACATAAATATCTTCCTTAAGGCAGCTGGCCATCCTATAACAGACCAATACACAGATACCTAAATATCTTTTGTTTTTACTTCATTGTATCTACATTGTGTAGCTGCATCTTTCTTCTAATGTCAATCTTTTATTTAAAAAAAATCTACCTCTCCCTGTACAAAAAGAACTCAGGACCAGACAAGCAGAAAAGCAAAAATGTAAAACAATCTGAAACCACGTAAAACAATTTAAGATACTCTTAAGAACAGTTGAAAGCAATCTAAAACAACTTTGAAACGGTTTGAAACAGTGTATACAGCATACACTATTATCACCAAGTCAGGCTGCAATCCTTAAGCCCCAACTGATTTGGTGAAAAGCGAAGGTTTAAGTCAGCACTGAAATAAGGCCTGTACAAGACACAGATCCACAAGGAAAAAACATTACACAATTAGGTCACTGTAGCTGTCAATGTGCTTTCCCAAGTCTTCACATACTGTCTAGTTTCCACAGACTGGACACAGAGGATGGCCTTACAAACAAACCTCTTATTGTCAGGCAAAATGTACAAGGAAAGCTGCTTCTTCAAGGACTGAGGACTCAGGCTATCTCATTTTTAAATGGCAAGTCTACAAGGACTAATTTTTAGAAACCAGACTTTTATCTACCTTATCATTACAAGTCCAGGTTTGCTCTGTCCAACATCTGGGGGATTTCAAGATGATAATCAACTGCAGTTCATTTTTCAACTTTGAAATCTTAGGAAAGAAAGCTCAACTACTCAGCCTTCGTTTGGAATACCTCTTAGTGTAAATAAATCTTTATCAAAAATGCACAGGGATGTTCCAGCTTCTAGGGCCAATTCCTAATCTCAGTATTAGAGGCTAAGAAAATGCTGGCTAAATTAATCTGTGCGTACAGCAAAGAGGTTTTACACCAATGTCAGGGTGTAAAGGGATTATGAGAGTTATAGCCCCAAACATCTAAAGGACTGACGATTTCCCACTCCTGAATTACAGGCTTGATGGGAAATCTAGGAACAGACACAATAAAATACTAAAATAAGAAATGAGATTCATAAGGCAACAAAGCTTGGAAATCTTTAGTCACACATAACCAGTTATTTGCAACTACCTGTTTTTCCCACTGGCTAAATTGCAACTACATTACAATACAGTTGTAGCTTGATAAGGGATAACTTCATTCCTTCTGCAGTATAAATATAGCTTCTAGTTATCTTATAAGAATGAAAGATATGGCCTCATTAAATGGTGAAGGAGGAATATCACCTGGTTCAAACACTGGTTTGAATTATGCCTTGTGCCCTGCAACTGGCTGCGGAGCAATCAGGAGGAGGATGAGAAGAAAGCATGTCTCATGCACCACAAGGCAGCAGTTTGTAGCATTCGGGTGGAATTTAAGAAGTAATTAATTTAGGTCACCACTTTAGCTACTTTAGAGAAATGGGAAATAAGAGAGTTTTTAAAACTGTAACAATAGCAATAAGTACTTTGTGGAAGCTGACATGAGAACTATAACTGGTTACTTTAGAAAAGTAACTTTCCAAATTCTGAAGACAAACAAGCAGAGTAAAGTGATTTTAAATAAAAGTAAACACCAACTCTACCCGCACTCCAGAATAAAATCCCCAGCAAACCACTGTCGTGGTTGTTGTTATGCACCTCCAAATCTACTCTGAGTTACGTGACATAGGATTTTCCTAGCAAAAATTACTGAGGAGCTTTGCATTGTCTTCATCTGAAGCTACAAGAATGTGACTTGTCTAAAGAGTGGATTTCCATGGCTGAGTGGGGATTTAAATCAGCATTCAAACCACTGTGCTACACAGGTTCAACTAACAACTTTATAAAAAGCACGTTCAAACACATTGTGTGAATACACTCTGAGAAATGGCCAATGAAAACTCTACTCAGGTGTTCTTTTCTCTGAACTAGTGGAAGGAGTAAAGAGGTACACTCCATTCCAACCTCTCCATCACAAATTTCCTTGTGTTGTTAAGAAAAGTACAAAATAGAGTTCAATATACTCTGGACGAATCAATGCTTGCAATCAGGTGGTGCTCTATAACTGGGTTTACAAGAACATAGCCACAGCTCCTTTCCAGACCTTCCTTACCAACAGACGGATGTTGGAAATGGAGGGGGAAAGGCCAGAACATAAATCCCCAGCTTCTTTTTCTTGTGAAGGCACATGAGTGCCTAAATATGGGGCAAAGCATACCTTATGAAAAGAAATTCCAAAACATGGGCATCACAACTAAGGAGGTTTGACTAGATGTCCTTACTTCCATGCCTACTGGAGGTACAGGGAAGACCAGCAAGACCTCTCACATTTACCACAGTAGAGAGGTTTGTGAGGATGTCAATGGCCTTCAACTATACAGGCTGCTTTTCATGCAGGCAGGGTTCCAAAGGTTTGTTTGAACAGTGATTGGCAGAGATCTGGATCTCCAGCTTGGGATAGCATACCAAATATATAGTTTCAGTCTCTGGGTCAGGAGGGTAAAGCAACAATGAGTCTGTAAGATCTGTGGCATGGGGAAGCAATGAATGCCTCCTTTTACCAGACTTCAACTTCTATGAAGATCTACTCACTTGCATAATACAACCAAGGTGACATGACTAAGAGAGCTTTTTATTTATTAACATGGTTGATATAATCATTAACTGTTGACTTAACCTTCATTACAAAAATTCCCTGCGGGAGTTGCCGGGAAAAGAAGAGATTATGGGACCTAGAATTATGAGTTTCATTATCTGTCCTTCCTTCAACCTCCCATCTAACTGTTTTCTCTCTTAATATGAAATAACAGCTTTTCGGTTTTCTCAGCCACCTCCCATGAAGTTAACAAGCCACTTCTTTCTCCTCCTTCTACTTCAAATACCAAGCTGAGAGGAAAATCAGTATTTGGCTACAATGCTTTGCTCAGAGTGGTTAGGCCACTGGAATGTCCTCTGTTTACATAGATAAACAGTAGCTGTACTAGCAAGAAGATGAAAGCTGGGTGGGCTTACCTATGATGACTATACCAGAGGTAGAAACTGTGTGATTCTCCAGCAGCTGTTGAAATTCAACTCCCATCAGCCTTAGCCAACAGAACCAACAGTGAGGAATGCTGGGAGATGCAGCCCAACAATATCTGGAGGCCAACACAGTTGGCTAGTTCAGCATTCTCAAAACTAATCAGAAGGTTTTCTAGAACATTTATGGAATATTTCTCTCCTTGCCCTACTGAATCTTCAGGGTTTTTAAAGACAAATATGTTTAGAAAAAATATTACCAACTATGTACACTTCACAAAACAATTCACTATGTTCTCTAAGAAAGTCAGCCAAAGTGACCAGGAGCCTAAAACATGTTCCTCGTGAAGGCAGGCTACAGTTTGGGGTGCTTTTTTGAGATAGAAAAAACAGTTAAGGAGGGGGAACACAATAATGGCCCACTGCAATGTTTCTGGAGGGCACATTAAACAAATTCATGGAACATTAGGTATGTCACTGCCCATAAGCCATAGGCAGTCACAGACTTGAAACTTGCAACAAAAGGCTGAGCACTCTTGTTTTGAGTATCAAATATTTCATGCATTCTTCCCCTTGTTTTCCATTTTCCACCCTCCAACAACAAGTCATCTTTCTGTGTTCACTGAGCATGCTCACTCCTCACTGGGCTGTTGAGGGGGGAGTTATTTCTCAGTTCTGTAGAAGGTGGGGAGGACATGTTCAGTGTCACTGTTCAATCCTGACAATATTACAGAATTGGATTTTTCCATTAACTTCTATGGACAGTTCTCATGACTGCTCCTGAGCAAATTTAAAAAGACCATTTTGGTGTCAATCTGATCTATACTTAGATAGTTCTCTGTATTTTTTATATCTATACGCTTCTTCCTCCATCTTCCTTTTACAACATGTTCTAATCTGCACTCCCTCTTCACTAGTTTTGCCTTCCCCTCTCACTTAGTCAATGTTCTACAGCCACTTAACATGCTCCATTCAACCAGGGCTTGGTATTCTGGGGGAGTGAGGGAGGAGGAGATCCTTCAGCAGAAATCCTCTTTAAAAATTTTACATCTGTACTGTGTTTCCAAATCTGGTGATATCTCCCTTTAGTGTATTACATGATACCATTTGCACTATGTAAGCACAAATACTTAAAAATCTAAAGTCAGTATCAGCAGAGAGAGAGAGGACGTGCACTGCAGGTTCACAGCAGAGCTCGGAAAATTTACTTTCCTGGAGTACAAGTCCCAGAATTCTACAAATAACGTGCAATCTAAATGTAACTTTTCCACTTTCTGGTTCACAGGCAACATGCCTCTGAAGTGTTGCTGTGGCCCAAAAATGGCTATTGCCTACGTGACCTTCTCAGGGGCTTCTCATGAGCATCTGATTGATCACTGCATGAAATAGGATGTGCATTTAGATGGGCCTCTGCACTGGCAGGATTCTAGTTCCCCTTTTTCTAACACTATTATAAAGTATACAAGCCAAAACAGCTATGATGGTAATCATTTCTTCAAAAGTTTCCACTGGAAGCAGAATAGCATTCAGTGCAGTTCTGTCATAAATTTAACATAAAAGGAGCATTCAAAAGTGATAGACATTTTGTAATTGTGAAATCTGATATGGTATAAATAACTTTATTGCACAGTCTACTGGCCAGACATTGTATGTAGTTCCTGTAGAAAGACAATGGACTTCTGAAAACCTGATCATGGAGATCTTTTTAAAATTACTCAGGTGAATAGGGAGATAAAGGAAGTCATTAAAATGAAAGTAATTGCCAAAAATAATCAAGAAGATCAAATACTGTAACAAAATATCTGAGAATAAAAAAAGGAAGCTCAGTTCTAAAGCTAGAACCATCTCAATATTTTTATTCCGTTGTACTAATTTTACCTTAATGGCATGCCTCAATGCATGGGCATCATATATTCGTGCAGGTCTCATCAGATTAACCACCAGAGTCTCAAATTTGCCTGTGAGTTCTGACTTCATATCATCAAGAAGGTCCTAACAAAAACAATTGAAGAATGTCTTATTAATCAGAAAGAGTTCAAAATCCATCCTTCAGTCAAACTTACAATATTGCTGAAGTGAATGAGAAACTCAAAAGGGGCAGTATATATTGGGTAGGAGGAAAAAAGTAGAGATTAAACATTACCCTTCACAGAATATACATTATATGGGCTTGTCAAGGTGTGTGTGCAAATACATACAGACAAATGCCAAACCCAAAAACTCCTTACCCTGCCAAATAAGGTTTTAAAAGCCACAGCAATTTCCTGGCGTTGAGCATTGCTTCTGCTTGTTAGGATCTTCAGGATTGACTCTTCATCAGTTCCTTAAATTATGCAAATTCAAAACAGAATGATTTACTGCAAGAAGATGAGCATCAATATTTTGTAGATGAATGAGTCATGAAACATAATTATGCATGAATATTCACTTTCTAGCAATCCTGCATGACTTGAAGAATACTAAATAAATGGCTTCATACAATCTCCAATCTATCTATTTTCAATTAACAGTTAGAAATTCAATGATACTGAAATTCAATGATATTGAATTTCCCAAGGAAAATGTTCATGCCAAGATGACGATGCAGGGAGATGAATCCCCCCCCTTATCTTTTTGATGAGATGCTCACCCCCTGCTTTTGGCTACTTCTTTCTCCAGTATGCTGCTTCGGCACTATTTTTTTAAGGGGAGGTTTCTTATTAACCCCACTACACTTCACATAATTAGCCACCTATCAGATTTAATTATGTGACAATGTCACAACAATGTGAAAGCAGAGGTTTCCCTGTTGATGTTATTTTGCTTGGTTTGGCTATATGATGACATCATGAATCCAAAGTAGAGTAAAAGCAATGTTCCAGGTTGACACTTCAGGTAATCATTTTTTACCCAGTTGTCCAGAATAATGATCAAAATAGGAAGTTCATTTAGGATGGGTACAGATTTTCACGAAATTTGTTATTCTATTTTGGCTCAGCTCCAGCACCAGCTCTTCCGAGCCAGAAGGAAATCAATGTGAATCTGCATATTTGGAGCCAAATTCTGTTTCCTGCTTTGACTCATCATTTGTACACCAGTATTTGTGTAAGTAAAAGTTAAGATAACATACTGAAGAAATCGCTAACATTTCAAGGATGTCAGTAAAATAAACTATTAATGTTTAATTCTGAGCAAGACTTTGCTGTACTAAAATGCTGAAAAAATGTCAAAAGTTTTCTCCTTCCTGGATGAAAAAAAAAATCCCCTAGCTGTTGCTTGTTTTCTTAACCAGGTGTCTTTAAGGGTTGAGGCACCTATCTCATCAAGGATCAGGAAATTCATAAGTATTCTTTTTATTCCTATTCACTCTCAGTAGCAAAAAAACTTTTGGAGTGCTTTCTTCTGTGAGAGAATGAAACAACTGAGAATTTACCTCTCTCCTAATATCCAGTCTCAAGGGTTTAAGGTAGAGGCTTATCCAGCCCTCCCTGGAAATGCCAAGTATTGAATCTGGAACCATCACCATGGAGAGATTGTAAAGCATGTATTCTTTGGCTAAGCTATGGTCCCTCCCCACCTCCTCCATTAATTCTTTATCTCAGTCTTCATAGACCTTTATGTGTCAAAGCTAAATGTCTTCAATGGTTAGTTGACTGCTTCTGTATGGTCCCTGCATGACTCGGGAACAGAATATGGAAACTTTTTTTTTTTTAGCACTACAACTCTCAGAAGCTCCTGCAGGTATGGCCACAACAATGCTGGTAGGGGAATGCTGGGAGCTGTGTTCCAAAAGGGTAAATTTACCAGTCCTGTTTAGAGGCCTGGAAAATCACAGTTCTAAACAGCACAAGGAGCCTGCGTGAGTGCAGACGGCTCTCCGCTACAGAAGCCACCTTCCTAATGGGCTCCCCTCCACTCTTCATAACACTTTTAATCATGCAGTTTTAATCATACAAGCTTCTATTTCATAAGGACATGTAGTGCTTACCCAAGCCTTTCATTGCCTTCCGAAGAGCCTCAGCGTCAGCTCTGGCGTCAAAGCCAGGGAAGGGCTTCACGGTACCTCTGTTGTACTAAAAGAAAAATAAAAGCACATTGATGCACTGTACTTTTATTCACATTAGCTTAAAAGCCATTATTAAAGAGTGACTTATAATAATAATAATAAAATAACTATTAGCACTTTTTAAAAGCAAGAAAAGCGTCTTTTATCTACAAATCGCTAGCAACAAAGAATTGGCATAATTTCAGTTCTTATCCCCAGATTCAAATACTGAGTGTAAGTATCTTCTTTCATGGTAAAAGCTTGCAGAACCATGAATTTACACATTTCCATCTATGAGACAGTAAGAAAAGTTTGCATAATTTGAATATTTGCATAGAAGACAAATAAGAAAACATACCACACTAATTTCCCTAAAAATAATCCATCCAATCAAGGTTCCAAAAGAATGAGACATGAACAACCACAGAGAAATTAAATACAAGAATGACTGTAATTGCAGAGTTATTGTGAAGTTAATTGTTTTAGGAATTCACAGTAACTTTTCCTCAGAAGCACGTGCTTTTTTTCCCCTTAACAAATAAAATAACTATTACTTTTCCTTCCCTTTCCTTCCCTTTCCTAGCTTTCATTCTTTGATCTAGAAGCCTAAGTCAACCTGCATAAATCTGGTGACCTCCAAATAGTGACCATGCTATGGATGATGAGAGTTGGAGTCAACAAGTTTAAAGGACACAAGTTTAAGAAATGCCAACATAAAGCAAGAAATAGCTCATATTCAGTAAGTTGCAATGGGGGTCCAAAGGAACCTCCACTGGAAAAGTCAATGGAAAAGCTAGGATAACCTGTAAGTCCATTGCATTTTGAACAAATTATTTTCAGCTGTATTGTATTTTTACCTTCAAAATCTAGCAGTGAGCAGAGATAAAAAGAGTAAACCTCAGTTTGTACACTAACCAACCAGCCATATTGGTTGTTTTCTCTCTTCCACTTTTTCCTCCAAGAACATGTGACCCAGCTTTTCCTTCACAAGAATGTTTGGTCATTCAAAAGCCCCTTGCACTCAATTCATCTCACTCAAGAGGAAGAATAAATCAGACAAATGAGACCTCCACACAGTCTGCCATTACCATGGAGTAAGTGTTTTCTAAATCATTTGAGGACTGTTGGAAAGCAGACAGCTGCTACCCACCAAGTAAAATGGATAGATATGGAAGTGAAAGTGGGGGAAGAGACAGGAATGAGACACAGAACAGATACACAGAAGAGCAAAGAACTTCACAATTCACTGATGAGGCAAATGTATGCACTAATATTTTACTCATGTGCCTTTCACAGGAAGGGATTTTGCAATTATTCATGAAGATAATTCACATTCCCCCCATTCAAATCTTCACATATACAACTCCTACAATCCACACTTTTATATAAAGCTGCCCAACTCTACTTGGGAAAATTTATGCTGAAAACCCTTAAAGTGTAAGAGTTCAATTTTCTTATTGCAGCGTAATCAATTATTGGTATCCAGGCTGACTGAAATATTTTTCTTTTGGTTTTGTTTACCATAAGTGAGATTTATTTATTTATTTGTCTTAAAACAGAAATCTAGAGAATTCTCAATGAATGGGTTAACCATGTCCACCAAAAGTAAAAACCTGGGAAAGAGGGAGAGAGAAGACTCAGGAATTATATGTTACTGGGATACTTGTCTATACGTTAAGTCTAGGCATGAGAATGGGTTCTCAATGGATGCCTGTCAAAACTGAAGATGAATTCAAAAGCAGCATCAGAAGTCTCAGGATAACTCTTCCCCCACCTAGAGGGTCTTCTATCATGGACAACCAGTTAAAAAACAGATCACCACTATCTGGAATTCCTTTGTCATAGACTGAAATACAAAGACGCCACCGCATCTGCTCATTTAAATCTGTCCTACATGTCATCTCATCAGTGTCTGTAGCAATGAATATTTCTATTTGTTTTTGCTTGTCCAGTCAAAATAATCCTCCATATCTTAATATATATGGCTGGCACAACACAGAGGTGAACACATTTTATTATGGTACATCAAAAACTGCCGGCTGTCTGCCTTTTCTTGCATTATTTTAAATAATGGTGAGAGGTGGCTCCTATATCATTGTACTGGTGAATCTGGTCCAAGTTATAATCTGAGCATTATAGGAACTATCCAAGGAAAATGATATCCTCCAAATCGCTTTAACACCATGGACAGTTCCTTTAAAGGTCAATCTACAACAGAGTGGATTCACTAGCCCACTGACACGGAAATGGCTAGCCACCATTGGTCTTGTTCTTTCAGTTCATCCAAGAAACTCAGTCCTGCTTACCAGTTTTAATAATTTGGCTGCATCTAAGAGCATTCATAAGTCAAAAGGAAGGGCAGAGAACAAAGCAGAATTGGTATCTGCCAAAAGATGTATTTTATTTGGCAGCAAAGTGTGTCAGGGCAGGTCAAAGCTGAATCATATTACCTCTCAATGGAACAGCTGCCATACTACGCTATATTGACAAAAGAAAATGGGAAAAGAAGCCAACAGTGACTGCTCTAGTAACTGTGTCACTGTCGTCTGGCTTCCTTCCACCTCTGAAGTTGAAGGAACAGAAAACTGTGCTGGCAAACTATACTTGTTGCACCCTTCAACAGCATCAATGTTAAGAAAAAGCCTGAAGGATATTTGGCTACCTGGAAGATATCTGCTCTGTGCCAACAAATTGCCAATATTCCAAGCATGTATCCTGCAGGAAATACATACAAGGGCCTCAATCCAACATTCTCTTAGCATAGCGTAAATACTGGCAGATGGAGACACACTATATGTGTGCTATACAACCCCATGCAGAATAGCAACATTGTGCATCACATGTCAGTGACAAAGACATGATGCCCAATTGCAATGCAAAGTATAGGATGCACAGCCACAAAATATAACACACAATGTGCAACTTCCAAAGACAAGCCACAGATGAACATGCTGCCAGCACTTTTGCCACTATTAGAATATGCCAACTACACAAGGGTGGCTTAAACATGTGTATGTCTCTTACAAAGTTTTTCCTTGGGTACTCAGAAGCAAGATGGCTTTTTCACTCAAGTGCAAAAATCCCACCAGTGCCTAAGTCAGTGTGCTTCCTGTCTGCCTTTGTCACAGAAAAAAGGCCATAAGAAGCTTCTTTGGCAAAGATGAAGGAACACAGCAAATATAACTTCTGTCATGGCTACCAAAACTAGCCAATAATTATAGGATCATATTAATACATAGAATTTTCTCTAGAGTGTTTCACATGCATATCACCTACACACAAAAGGAAGCTACAATAAGCTAGATAAAGTATGAAATTAACTGAGTCACTGGCAAAAAAAAAAACCCTATAACTATTTAATGTGGGTCTAGTATCTTATTTCTCTTCTAGACATATCTAATGTCAAGATCAACAGAAACCCATAATTTCAACTTATTCCAAAATATTAAGCCACCAATTTAAAATGAATCTTACAATATCTCCTTCACCTCACATTATAGCTTGTACAGTCAAAAGACAAAGACAGGTTTTTTTCATATGTGGTAGACTTGTGAGAAAGCTAAGAAATATTGGCAGATGATGAAAAAGGTTTTAAAAACCAAAAATCATGATTCATTTGACTGCAGAACTCTTCCTGTTAGAAATTATTGATTAAAAATTACTAAAGACTATGTGAAAGTTATTCAATATATGACAACAGCAGTGAGAATTTTATATGCTAAGTACTGGAAGAGTAGTATGATATCATCCCATGAAGAATGGGTTTTGAAACTTTTAGACATGGCAGAGATAGACAAACATTAAGAGATAACAAAGTTATAAAGTGCTGGGAGAGAGTTATGTCATTTTTATCATGGACTGAAGGCAAACAAGTTATATAATGATTAAACTGAAAACTGCATTTAGAACACTTTCAGTAGAACTATATTTCCTTTCTTACCTTTTTTATGTATCACATATATTTGATAACGTTATCTATATTACCCATTCTAAATTACTTGAGTAAATACAGTAAGAAAATAATGATAAATCTGAGGCAGGAAAATCTTCAGAAGTTGACAACAACCATGATTCAGTGAGTAGGAAGTTAATGATAAAGTATTTTACATTCATGTATTTGTTCTTAGTACATAAACTTTGTGAGGGTTTTTTTTTCTTTCTCTTCCTTTCATATGTTTGTGATTTGTCAATGATTGAATGTTTTGTAATGTACTGTTCTGTTCTTTTTCCCCCCTTTTTAACACTGTTTCAGTCTATGGGATGTGTGCTTTATATTTTGTGTATTCTTAATAAAAATTGTTTATTTAAAAAAAGCCAATCCCAAAATGATGGACAGTGCCACTTCTTATTCCCATTTTGAGAGATATTGGAGAGGAAAACGGAGGTATCTAGGGACAGTATGGGGTTCCTAGGTACTTGTGAGGCTGCGGTCAGGATTTGATGAAACTTCTGAACTATGGCTATTCCTCCTTACAAAATCCCAGCTCCCCAGAGAGCACAAGCCTTTTCTGCCAGCAAAGATGGCCTTCTGCTGACTGATCTCAAAGATCTACCAAAACAGCAATCTGCCAGGAGAAACATGCTGTTGGCTAAGATCTGCTGGCAGAAGAGTCAAAAGGCAGTGGAGAAGTGATGTAAGAAAGGACACAAGTTACACAGATCTAATCATCCTCAGCCCAGGGTCACAGCAGCAATGCCTGCACAATATTTAGCCAGATAGAGGGTATTCCTAAACTATCTCCAACATCTCTAGGCTGAGAAGGCTTTGGATTCAGCACAGCCTCAGCTGACCTAGTGCTGGCTCAGTTTGCCTCTTGGCCATCTTCACTAGTCAAGGACTGCAATCTGAATCAGATCTTGTTCTTCTTAAATGGCCACTATGCATATCAGACTATTCTGTCCAAATTTTCCTTTAAACCTATTTTAATCCTAAGAATAACAATTTATAAAGATACAAATGAGTAAAACATCTGATTATTCATTGTTAAGCCTGCAGCATACTGTGTAGCAGGAAAAAGTTACACAGTGTTTGTGTGAGTGCTGCTCTTAACTCAGTTCTTAGATCTTATCACAATACCAGTCCTGGCAAACTCCAGCAAGAGTGCTTTAGGACAAAGAGATCTCACAGGAACAGATCCAAAGCATCAATCCCACATGCAAAGGTTTTGCAATACATCCTCACTCACTGGCAAATTATTCCAATTAAACAGATCGGAGTATTTGAGGCCCTGAGCTTGCAAGCAGATACATGCTTTAGTATAGCACGCCAAGGAACAAAGGCTGTGTAAAAGAGCATACAGTTAACTGCTTGTTTTTTTCCCCAAGAGCAGAATCCAGGTGTTTCATATCAGCCTGCTACACTGGAAAACTACCAGACTGCCCAGAATTTCATTATCCAGGACTGCTGCCAGCATTTAACTATGCAAATGAAGCTACAGGGAAGAGGACTACAATCAGATTGTTTGTGTGCATGCATGCACTCTGAAAACAAGAAAAGCAGCAGGAACTGCATGCAAGAGAAGATGAGCTAAGAAGTGATGTAAAGAAAATCACTCCCGCTCAAAAAACTGAGGCCAAATTAAACATTGCACAAGTCATGGCTGACAGTTTCCCAATGTAGGTGCATTTTTTAAAAGAAAAATAGTAAGTAAAAGAGCTGTTACGAGAACCTTCCAGTTCATATAATTAAGCAGATTAACTTTCTGATTCTTTATCCGCTCAGCATATCCTCAACCACTTTTCTCCTCATGGAAAAAAACCATACAGTTTATTATCCATCTTCACAACTGCTGAGGGAAGACACAACCTTACTACCAACGTACCTCTTTGTTGCTGTTATGTGCCTTCAAGTCAACCATAACTTATGGAAACCCTATCCTAGGGTTTTCTTGGCAAGATTTATTCAGAAGAGTTTGCCATTGCCTTCCTCTTAGCTGGAAAGAGTGCGACTTGCCAGTGTCATCCCGTTGGTTTCTATGCCTCAGCGGAATTCTAAACTTGGGAGTCTAACACTCAAAACCACTACACCACACTGGCTCTAGCCATCTGTAGAGGTGGAGAAATCTACAGTTTCAATGAAGTTCTAAATCAAGGGGGGAATGGGGCCTTTGGGCCTGATGCAGCCCCCATCCTCTTATTTGTAGCCCCTGAAATCCCCTGAACTGCTAAACATAGAAGAAGAAAAAAAACCTTTCCAGACAATAATCTCAAATGACACATAATGCCACCTGGAATGGTAGTTTCCCTAGAAACATCTCAAGCCATCAAACAACAAAAACCAGCCCATCAGCTGAAAACCTAAAAGTAAAAAAAAAAAAAATGGAAGTTGACTTCTTGGAGTTATTACAAACATGGTGCTGCAGTCTACCACAAGGGCAGTAACTAGCTTCACCACAATTTCCCACCCCTCCCCAAATGAATAAAATCAGATCAGCTGAGGGTAACTTTTAGTTCAACCCTTTATCTATGGCTTGCCAGAGGAAATCTGTGACTGAGAGTTCTTCCCAGATGTTTATGTGGGCCTCCCAAGTGGTTCCCCTTGAATGTAAGATGCATAACACAATGATCCCAAATGTCCATGGGAGGATCTCCAGCTGGCAACTTTTAGGGGACATCAATATATTCTCTAAAAGGTTACACAGCCCATCCTTCTATCATTCAAACCAGATCTGAGGCTATTTTTTATTCATTTCAAACAGTTGTGGGCAACTGTGGCCTTCCAGATATTTGGGGGATACATCTCCCACCGTCTCTTAGCATTGGCCATGCTGGCAATGGCTGATGAAAGTTGTAGGTCAAAAACATCTGGAGGGCCCACCTGCTCCTTCTTATAGGATGCTGACATTACAGTATCTAATACATGGATATTGACTCTGTTATGAAAGCCAGTGTATAAGTTACATTCCTCTTTCTAACATACACAGGGATGAAGGCATCACCTGTTTTGTTTTAAAGCAAGGGCCAGCAACCACAGAGAGGATGGGAACAAATTCCCTTCCCAGATCCACAGGTCACAACAGTACATCCTGATACACAGGAAATGATACATCACTTCCAGACACCATTTTCAGTGCAAAATCAGAAGAAAAGAGCTAGAGGGTGTGTTTCACAGTTCTAGTTGATAAAAAGGCAAACTGTCCTGTTGGTAGACATTTCTGGCCAATCTCAGGTAATTTCAGGTGGTAAATTGCTCGATAATTTTGCCATTTTTTAAAAAAAGCAGAGGAGCTGGGGGTAACTCTGAAGAATGCAAAAGTGAGATCTGGAGAGGTACACTTCTCACTCCTGTTTTAAAGAAATGTGCCTTTATAGCTAAAGCAATATATCTTAAGTTTAAACCATGACAAACAAACCACATGGCTGTGGTGAGGACTGCTATGGTTCTAAATCCAAGCAGATGATCGTATGTTTCCTACACACACACAAATACAAATTCTCTAAAGAGATAGACACCCTGTATATATTATCAGAAGCACTGTTGCCCTTAGTATTAGAACATTTAAAGAGAGAGAGAGAAGAAATATCAGCCATAGAGTGCTCAGTCAAATATATTTTACAGCAGGGCTTTCCAAACAGTGTGCCATGACATGTTAGTGTGTCGCCTGAAGTATGTAGATGTGTTGCCTACAATCTTGGAAATGTATGTTATTATTTATAAATCACATATTATTAAAAATATATGAAAGGTTTCATGAGATACATTGTATCCCCACACATTTCATTATTACAATTTATGTATCTGTCCATACCTCTTATAAGAGGTTAGTTTAACATCTCGTTTGCTAGTAAAACTTAATTACTGTGTCACAAAATGATGCATGTCTAAAAAGTGTGTCACCAACACAGAAAGTGTGGAAAGCTCAGTCTTACAGCAACAAAAGGTATTGCTTTTCCATCTAATATACTGTGAGATCAGTGTACAGAAAAATGCATATACTGTTATCAGCACAACTAGCTACATCCAATTCCTAGTTTCTTCAGATGACATCCACATACACAGGCACACACTGTGGCAACTGTAAGTGATGCTACAGGAACAGCTCTCTTAGGAAAGACAAGTCGCGCAGGTCAAGAAAACTTCTCCAATTACCAAAGTAGTCAGTAAATGTTGAATCAAGAAGGTTACTGTAGACATCAGGGGATGGTACTGCACTATAACATTACAGCTGCTGGGCAAACCACACCAATACTTCTACAGGGACCTAAGACTAAACATATACAAAATGCAGCTTATTTTTACATCAGGCTCAGTAGCCTGAGTGTCTTTGTAACACTGAAGAATTACAGCACTTTGTTTGCAGTTGGCTCAGGCTTGCCTATTCCTCATATCCTAGATTTTATGCTTTTGATATGCTACTTTGAGTGTTACAGCAGACCCAAACAGGATAGGATGTGGATCAAATATAGATAGACTCCAAATAGAACTTTTTGTGTGGGAAAGGACACTGGACTAAGGAAGACATGCAAACTTTTTTAATCTAAATTATCTAAATCTAAATCTAAATAATCTAAATTATTTAGACTAAATTATGCAACCCTGAAAACTTGTGATATAGGGTGGGATAGAAATAGTTTAATAAATGGGTAAACAACACTTTTCATTCCAACCATTTCCCTTTGCAGAAATCACTCCTGTATGCCGCCTCCCCACCACCATGAGTATAAAGGATCCCATATATTTTGCTCTGCACAATGAAAAGAAGTTTAAGATAATGATGATGTAAGTGGAGAAAACGGTCATAGGGGAAAAGCAACCTGATTATCATTTTTAAAAACTGAAAAGCAGCCTTTGACAATGCAAATGTGAATGCCTGGTGGGGAGAAACTCCTTAGTCCCTTTCAAATACTATCATCATTCATAGCTGCAGCCTCCAGGGCAGCTTTTTGGTTTCATTTTTAAATCAGAAAACTACACAGGTATTAGCAATGGAAGCCCTAGTTTGTCTTCCTTGCAAGTATTTAAAGCAGCAGGTCTAAAAACTTTTCTAAAACCTTTAGAGCTACCAGAAAAAAGTCTGCTTACACTTTTTTAAAAAATGGACCTTGAGGGCTGGGAATAAGTATTAATCAGCTTTGTGTTCCTTGCCTAGGAAAACCCTATGAAATTCATGGGGTTGCCATAATGTGATAGGCAACTTGTAGGCACACACACACACATCCTATTAAATCAGTGGTTCTCAACCTGTGGGTCGGGACCCCTTTGGGGGTCAAACGACCCTTTCACAGGAGTCGCCTAAGACCATTGGAAAATATGTATTTCTGATGGTCTTAAGCTCCATTCTCTCTTTGGTGGTGGTGCGCAAGCACAAGCCATGCACTCACATCCTCCTGCCCCCTTTGGCAGGCCAACGTCGACACTCTGAAAACGCCCCCCCCCGGAGAAACAAGAGCAAAGCAGAAACAGAACCCGGGGGGGGTCTTGGAGTTTTTCCCCGGGGGAGATGTGCAGCCCCTCTTTCCCTCCCTGCCCGCCCCCCGTTCCTGGTCGGTGAGGTGGCTTTTGCCGGGGAGTAGGCATTGTAAATAATAAAAAATAATTTTATGGTTGGGGGTCACCACAATATGAGGAACTGTATTAAAAGGTCGCGGCATTAGGAAGGTTGAGAACCACTGTATTAAATAATATACCTTTGAAACTACAGTCAAGATCTTCTCTCTCTTTGCCTTCCTCCTCCCATCCATCAGACTCAGAAAGATTCATCTCTTGAGTTTCAAGGATTTCACAAAGTATTAGGTATGCATAAACCTATTCCAGCTTTCAAACAACTCTTCCCCATTAGTTTGCACCTTAATCTGAAGTTACACTCCACCCATTCCAAGAGTAGGTTCTCACCTTCCCATACTTCTGTTCCAGACCTCACTGACTACCCATTCATACATGAAATCTCTGCATGCTGAGTAAAAGGAAAACAAAACCTAGCTCCAGTTGACTTGACATCTATAGGTTTCTTTATCCCCAAGACATTTTGGTGCCAGGATGATGGACAATATGGTGTATCCTAAGTCACATCCACAAGACCACACATGCTGCCAGTGCCTCTATCCCTCCCATGTTAGGTGCATAGGGATGAAGATCTGATGGAGAACTGAAACACATTCATCTGACCACACACAGGTTCTGCAAATGACTGGGAACCACAACCCTATGTGTGCCCAACGTTCTTGGAACACATAAAGGGGATTGCATAATGGCTCATGATCTGTAGGTGTTTGTATTTTCTTCAACTTCTTAGGCTGAAGTTAAATATAGGCCACATCTGCATTATGATAAGCCTGTTTCTGGTCTGCTGAATTTTGGTTCATTGTTATCTGAGCTCATCCCCACAAACAACTTGTGATTTGTTAGCCACCACAATCAGAAGCCATGTTTTAACATTAGCCAACAGGCTTGTCATCTGAACTCAGAATCATGACTTGTCCCAAGCTTGTTTTGACAACTGCCCATCTTGACAGAGAAGGTAATGAAAACGGCAAGAGAAAAAATAGGCTGCAAATGCAAAAAACAAACAAACTAACAGAAGTAATTGCTTATCAAAATGATGATTTTTACATGAACGCTCCTGATTCAGTGGCTGCTACGTCCATTAATGGTCTATATGTTTAACATCACATAAGAATCAGAAAACTGAGACAGACATTCCATACTGCCACCAGTACAACAGCTTTCCATTGAAGGAAATTCAGACAACTAAATGAATGATGAAGTCTATGAAGCATCTGCTTTTGGAAGATCCAGAATACTCCTACAGCTACATCAACCCAAACATTCACTTTACCATGTTTACTTTCTAGGACTGGGAATATTATAGCAGCCCCTCAATTTTGGCAAGGCTACAAGGGGCAGAACCCTTGTTTTTTAAAAAGTGAATAACTCCTGTACCCTCCAAGTGAGTGCACTCCCTCCCATTCCCTTCCAGGGCTCCCCATCCCCCCCCAATTTGCTTGCATTTCACCTAGGTGCACTGCCGTCCAGGCACCCAGATGATACACAAGCAAACAGGAGGGGGCAACCACACCTCCTCCCCTAACTTGCATGGATTTTTCCCAGGCGATAGGAAAGTCAAGGGGAGGGGGCAGCTGCCCACCCTCCATACACTTGCATTTAGCTCAGGCTTCTGCTTTCCATGCACCTAGGCAATAGCCAAGAGAATAGGAGGGAGCAGCAACACAACTAGAGAAGGCATGTGTGCGGGGCTGTCCCCCTGCCATTCTCTTGCCTTTTACCCAGGTCTGTGGAAGGAAGACACAACACACTCAGGCAAAAGGCAGGGGAATGGAAGGGGGAAAATATGAGGAGGCAATAATCAAGTTTGTGAACGTCAAACCTGTGAATGTAGAGGGAGGACAGTAATTCAGAAGCTACTTCATAGTTTACCCTTTTCTTTGAGCAGAGTTCTCTCTAAAGGGTCCTCTCACTAGAGGGAAAATTATGATGGACCAAAAAGAGAGGAACAGAGTTAGGGAGGAATAGCTGGGAACCTGCCACCTATGTTCTCCTGCATCTGCAGCCTGAAGCAGTTGGTTCATTCAGAGCTGGCCCTGAGGGAAAGGTTGCTCTATTAGCTTCAGCTCAACAGTAGCACAAGCACATAATTTAAAAGATTGTATCTGTTCTGATTACAGAATCAAACATTTTTTTAACTCAAAATCATGTTTCTATTTTTTTTTTTAAATTACACATCCCACAATTTCTAGTGACCATACTGGCTGGGGGATTGTAAGCCAAAAGTCTTTAGACGTCTTTTTTTTTTTTTCCAAATTCTTGTAGGCATTTCATTTCAGGAATGGCCAGACTATGTTAATATCTTCAGAGCAGCGGAAAGGCTGAGTACGATTATTGCTTTGACTCCAAGCAATATTGCATCAAAAACCAATGTAGGGGAAGGAAGATACTAGAAAAAATGTGTCACCATATGTTCTCTCAATCTGTGCAACTTCCCAACTTCTCTTTTCCCAACTTCTCTTCTGACTGGAGGCCTTAGTGGAGCACAAACTAAACGTGAGTCACCAGCATGATGTGCTGGCAAAAAAAAAGGGAGGGGCAATACAATTCTACGTTACATCAACATGTGTATAGCATCCAGATCTGGGAAGCAATAGTGCCACTCTATTCTGCTTTGGTCAGAACTCACTTGTAATATGGTGTCCAGTTCTGGGTACCACAGTTCAAGAAGGATATTGACAAGCTGGAACATGTATGGAGGACAGTGACCAAAATGTTCAAAGGTGTGGGAACCAAGCACTGTGAGGAACTGCTTAGGGAACTGGGTATGTTTAGCTTGAAGAAGAGAAGGTTTAGAGGTAATAGGATAGTCATCTTTAAATATCTGAGGAGACTTCACGTAGAAAGAGAGCAACCTTGTTTTTTGCAGATGCAGAGACCAGCACATGAACTAACAGATTCAAATTACAAGAAAGTAAGATTCCACCTAAACATTATGAAGAACACAGCAGTGGAACAGACTGCCTTGGAGGCAGGAGATTCTCCTTCTTAGAGGCCTTTAAAGCAGAGATCAGGCATGCTTTAGTTATGGATTCCAGAACTAGAAGGGGGATGGACTAGATGGCCCTTGAGGCATCTTCCAACTCTACGACTCTGTGAATGCGTTAAGTTGTACCAGAATTAACCTTCATAACTTGGATGCCATACTTTCTGAGACTGCAACTCCAAGAATCCCCAAGCTATCATGAATAGAGGCCATCTGACTGAAATTCTTAGAGTATTCTCAGAAAATTACATTTGGAAGCTCTCCGCTTGACATAGGAGTTCTGTAACTGAAACTTCATAGAATCACAGAGTTGGAAGAGACCACAGGCGCCATCCAGTCCAACCCCTTCCCATGCAGGAATCCACATCCAAGTACTCCCAACAGATGGCCATCCAGCCTCTGCTTAAAAACCTCCAAAGAAGGAGACTCCACCACACTCCGAGGCAGCACATTCCACTGCCGGACAGCTCTTCACTGTCAGGAAGTTATTCCTGAAGTTCAGGTCAAATCTTTCCTGCAGCTTGAATCCATTGCTCCTTGTCCTAGTCTCTTGAGCAATGGAAAACAAGCCTGCTCAGATGTATCTTTATTTCACAAAAAGCATCCCAACAGGATTTGAGCTGGGACTGTGAAGCACCAGCAGGGGTCGACTTCTCTGCCCTGCACTGATTCTGAAACCAGAGTCATTTCCCCAAACCTAGAGTTAGCAGTTAAGGAGGAAAGTCAGGAAAAAATTGGCAGTTTTTCCTCTCTGTGGCCAGCAGCAGGGAGTGGGAAAGGGGAAAAGACAGAGCTGTAGCACAGACAAGGAGATTATAATTCCCTTTCACCAAAATCCCAATCCAATATCATGCTCTGCCTTAACCCAAAACAGATGATTTATGGAAAATATTTAGAAGACGCTGGCAGTTTTAGTCATGCCACGTGTAACCTGATCTTCAGTTACTCCCATTCCATGCATAATTTAACTTTCGGCTAAACGGGCAAAACCATCTCTGTGTACTCCTCAGCTAAGAAAACTCTAGGTATGCAACACATTCTTCTACACACCCAGAAAGTATTGTAAGGAAACATCAAGAGAAACTCACTTCAAAAATGTATACAAACATAACTTTTTAAATGCCATTCAGTTTTTTTTAGAAAGAAGGAAAGGAGACAGCAGGCAAACTAGCCACAAAGAATAAATAATGGAAAAAGGAAACCGAGCAGACTTTTTCCTGCTCTCTCTTAACCACTAGAAATAGGCTACACCCACAAGTTTACAGTGCAGAGAAACTTGGCTAAAAAGAGCGGAAAATGGAAAAGGTCTGACGTGGAACATTTCACATAGTGAGAGGGAGTTCACACTGTTCCTGAATCAATCTCTCTTTTAAAACAGTGCGATGGATTTTGTGAGAGGAAATCAAGCCCTGAACAATAAAAAAGTCAGACTAAAAGTGAAAGTCTCTCCATCTTAAGAGAGAACATGGGAAATTATTACTTTTAGACTACAACTGCCAACATCCATGGCCAGTGGCCCTACGGG
The DNA here is from genome assembly GCA_948474755.1 of Ctenosaura bakeri. Classification (NCBI taxonomy): domain Eukaryota; kingdom Metazoa; phylum Chordata; class Lepidosauria; order Squamata; family Iguanidae; genus Ctenosaura; species Ctenosaura bakeri. The sequence continues at coordinate 62,323 of CAOLHI010001998.1, read as the reverse complement.
CTGGTGGATTCTGGGGCTCCTAATAGAAAATAGTAACTTTTCCCAAGTCCTAAAGCAGTATATATGCCAACTCCCCCTTCCACCAAAGACTACCCATCTTTGAGAAAAGAGGACAGCAGGGCAGCACACAATCTTGACTCCTTACTCTACCTGTAGTGTAAGTTTTTGGTGGGATCTTCCTACCACCCCACTAGGAAGGACAGTCTGAAAAACAAAACCCATTCCCAGCGTCTCTTTACAATTAACAAGTTGACCTGTTGACTGTCCCTCAAACTAACCTGCTTCACAGGGTTGTTGTGAGGATACAGTGTAAGGCAGCGATAACGGCCATTTCCGCACTAGACTGTTATAGCGCTATTATTCCACTTTCAACATCCTATGGAATCCTGGCGTTTGCAGTTTAGGGAGGGGCCTTTGATTCCATAGGATGTTGAAAGTGATATAATAGTGCTATAACAGTCCTGTACGGAAATGGCCAATATTGTCCTGAGCGCTTTAGATAGAAATGCAAATCAATTAAAAATGCACTAGTACGTTTGGTATGTGTTTGTAATTTTCTATTTCCTTTATTTTTTCTGCTCTTATTGCTCAATTATTGTTTAAACGTGATGGAAACGAGTATATGAAGCTATTTCTTAGTTACTTTTTTTGTTTGTTGAAATTTAATAAAGACTATTTAAAAAAATAGAAGAAATGCACTAGCAAACCTCAGGCAAAACGACGCTCAGGTCAGTATCGTGCCTTTCCTCCCCTTTTCTCCGCTTTTCATTTAATGAGATTTTAAAAGGGAAGAGGGGGGCGCAAAGTATGACTCACCTTGGCCATGGCTTCGGGGGCTTCTCGGGCAAGGAAGGAAGGCTGCAAAAGACGAGACAAGAGGATCGGGTTTAGCCGTGGAGACTTCAGGGAGAAGAACTCACCGACCCGCCGCCGGGTTTCCCCGGGAACGGCCGCGCCAAGCGGAGAATCCAGCGCCACGCCTTTTCCACTCCGCTTGCGGGACCCTCCCGTCGGCAGCCAACGCCCCGGCCCTTTCCGCACGAGCCTGTTCTAGCGCGATGATTCCACTTTCAACCTCCTCTGGACCTGGGTTTGCAGTTTCGGGAGGGGCCGTCCGGACGGCCCCTCCCGAAACTGCAAACCCCAGGATTCCAGAGGAGGTTGAAAGTGGAATCATCGCGCTAGAACAGGCTCGTGCGGAAAGGGCCCCAGACTCCGGACACGCGCGTCGATTTCGCTTTAACTTTCGCCCGCAGCGCCCAGAAGCATCGCGGGGGAAAGTTTCCTACAAAGGCTCCCCACCCCCTAAGGTCAGATCCTTCACACGCCTTCTAAGAAAGTGCTAAATTCGATGGGATGGGCCGGACCTCCCCCCCCGATCTTTCCCTTCCAACCCTCCTTAAACTCACCGAAGCTTTAAAGCAAACTCGACCGAGGGAGACCCCGAAGGAGACAAACGCCGCTCTGCCGGAGGAAGAAAGGCAATGGCGATCCGCTCGAGACAACTCCGCCGCCCCGGTTGCCGGCCACGCCCTGGGTTCGAATTCCCCCCGGGGCTGCCGGCCTCTAGCCACACCCCTGAGTCACTCGCCCTTACTTACACCCGGCGCGGAGCAGAGGCGGGGCGGAGGGGAGGTCTTTGTGGGATGTCTGGGCTCCTTGCCTTCTTCTCCCTCTCCCCCAATCATCACAAGACTAGCGGGGATCTTTCATCGTGGCCATCAACTCCGAATTGAAGTTGGCCGTGGATGATCGAAACGGGTTCCTTCCATTCCATTTGTGTTGAGTTTCCCCGCTGCGGAATGCTTGCTCCCGTTTTTGCTCTCGTGACCACGCAGCCTCTGGTGCTAGCAGAACAGGGCTCTCTATGGCCATTTCCGCACTAGCCTGTTATAGCGCGATGATTCCACTTTCAACATCTTCTGGAATCCTGGGGTTTGCAGTTTCGGGAGGGGCCGGCCAGCCCCTCCCGAAACTGCAAAGCCCAGGATTCCAGAGGATGTTGAAAGTGGAATCATCGCGCTATAACAGGCTAGTGCGGAAATGGCCTATGCCCACAGGGGTCAGGGAGGAATTGGATGCCTTCGGGACCCTCCAGGGCTGCCTTCACTGCCAAAAATAGCCCCCCGGGGGAGGGGAAGTGGCCAAAAAAAGTCCACTTCCGAGTTTGAAAAACTGAGGGCAGATTCTGTGAAATGGGAGCTGCGCCCTATTTAAAAGTGGATGCTCTTGGGGGGCATTTCTTCTTTTTTTTTAAATTATCTTTATTAAAGCAGACAAAAAATAATAACCACAAAGAAGAAACAATATCAACAACCAAAACGAGCAGAGTTTGAAAAAATAAAAAATTACAACAAGGCTATTTCAACACTACACTGTTATAGTGCTATTATTCCACTTTCAGCACCCTGTGGAATTCTGGGATTTGCAGTTTACTGAGGCCAAAGGGCTCTCTGGCTGAGAATTCTAAAGGCCCCTCCCTAAACTGCAAATTCCAGGATTCCATAGGATGTTGAAAGCGGAATAATAGCTCTATAACAATGTAGTGTGGAAAGATATTGCACATCATCCACATAACTAACCACGACATAGAATGAACACAGTACATCAATCGTAACAGCTATATCGTGCAAAACATCTGGTAGATCTACATTTAAATTCATCTACTATTAGTTACACCTTTCAGACCAACCTTGGAGTCTATAACATCAACACGTACACTCAACATTTAACATTTAAGAGATTCCCCCCTCTGATGGAAAAACAGCTCCTTATTACAATTATGATCAAACCACGCTCCAAACTAATATGAGTATGAGACAAGTAGCACCCTATTTAAAAGTCGATGCTCTTGGGGGGCATTTTCAAAAGGTGCGCTTCACCTTTTTGCCAGAAAAGGGGAAATCTGAGGAATTTGGAAAGGCAGAAGGCCCCTCAAGCTGCCTTGAAGGAGCTGCATACTCATCTGATGTTAAAATAAAGGCAGTCTATTGAGGTGCAGCTGTCCTACATGGGATAACTTGGGTATTTTGTATATATTTATTAGATATGTTTATATTTGCCTTTTGCTCCAACCAGCTCATGGCAGCCAAGACAACTCTCTCTCCTCCTGCCTGCTTGAGGCAGATCAGGTTGAGAGAGAGAGAGTTTCTGTGGGGATTTGAACCTGGATCTCCCAAGTGACAGCCCAGCATCCCTGAGCATCCTTGAACTCTTGCTTGCCTGGTAACCATGCAGTACAATGCCCTGGTAATTTTAGACTCTGGTTTTAATCATCTTTGGGAAAATGTGTCAGCCACATGTGTTGCTTGGGTTGCCATGTACATCCTTAACTTGCACCCTGCCCAATTGCCACTTTATATCTTACCACTGTTCCTGCATACCTTATGTGATAGAACAAAACAAATAAGAGCTAGTCTACCAGCCCTGATTTTCTAAAAGGAGGAGGAGGGGAGAAATAACCTAAGCAAGATCTGTTTGGACTTTGAAACTAATTTAAACCATGGCCCTACCATGAGTATCAAAATATAATAGAGTCTGCTTCCATTGCCCTGTGATAACCATGTTTACTTGGAATAATCACTGTTCTATTGTAGAACAGGGTGCCGTACTTTTGAAGTTATAATAAAGTGAACATTGGTAACCATGGACATGCCCAGCCAGCCGCCATTGACTACGAAGAATCAAATGAGCAGATGCTGTGACAGACGCTGTTGGCCTTGGTGGGCTCTGGCATACCTGTGTAAATCCAAGTACTGATGCCAGCTCTGGTTGCTGTTGCCTCACTGTGTGTGGGAGAGTCATTCAGAGAGTATGGAAGGGGGAGACTTTAGCCCTGAAATCCACTCCATTCTGAACCTGAGAATATATAGCTGCACATCTTTTGGAAACAAAGCCATAGGACTTACTTTCAAAGGTAATTTCAGACTGAAAACTGTTAGTGCTACGATTCAAAAGACATGCAATATTTTTAGCATGCATCACCCACACTCACATGAATCTTATCAGGTGACCCTGTCCCCAGTTTATAACCATTCCATGTTTCCCTCCTGCTGCTTCTGACTGCTGGCTTAAATACTCAAAAGACAGCAGGTCCCATCTAAGGGTCAGCTCTGGTTAGAACTGATGGGAGACTGCGAACGAGTACCAGGTGCTATGGGTTATATTTCAAAAGAAAGAACTGATAAAACCATCTCTTAGTATTCTCTGCCTAAGGCCATTTCTGCACTATACTGAAGTGTAGTTTATATTTATATTTCACCAATTTATATTTCTGACTTATGGTACACCAACACTTTCCTGAGATATATCATAGAGGGGGTTTCAGGAAAGGGTGATTTAGATTGGTTAGAGATAGAAGATATGAATATTGAGACAAAATTAGAAAATATATTTTTTAGGAATTTTTCAAAGAAAGAAATGGAGAAGATAGAAAATCCTTTTATAAAAAATATAATAGAAATATGGAAAAAAAATAAAAGAAAATTAATACCGAATATATCAATATTAACTCCGATAGTGATGATGGAAAAATTTCCAATAAATTTAAGAGAAATAATAGAGAAAGAAATAAAAAAACAAAAAATTTATAGATTAAAAGAATGGATGAAAATAATGATAAATAAAGATAGAATGAAAGAGAGATTGCAGGAAACTAAAATATCCTGGTTAAATTATATACAATTAGAGCAATGGACAAAGAGTATGAAAAGATATGTTAAGGATTTTAAAGAATATACTAAATTTGAACAAATTATTATTCAAAGAGAAAATATGCAAGAAAATGAAATACTAAAAGGTATTACAAGTGAAATATATAAAATATTAGCAAAAGAACAAGAAGAGGATTTTCTTAGAAAAATGTGGGAGGAAGAGATAGTACAAAATATAGATATACAAGAATGGAGAAAAATTTGGAAACAACGTCATTTAAAAAAATTATCAATAAGAATAAAAGAGAATTATTATAAATTAGTGTGGAAATGGTACTTGACTCCAGTGAAATTAAATCAAATAGATGAGAAATATTCAAGATTATGTTGGAGAGGATGTCAAGAAATTGGTACATATATGCATATGTGGTGGAATTGCAATAAGATAATGGAGTTTTGGCAAAAGGTTTTTAAAGAGATAAAAGAGATTATAGGAGCAGATATACCAGTATGTCCAAATATTGCATTGTTGTCTATATATGATAAGGTTGAGTGTACTCAAGTAAAGAAAGAATTAATAACAAATTTGTTAACTGCAGCGAGATTAATAATAGCAAAAAAATGGAAAGCAAATGAAAAATTTCAAATAGAGGAATGGTATAACGAAGTGTGGAAAATTGCAATTAATGATAAACTAACATGTAGAATTAGGTTTATGAAAGGTTTGGTTAAAGGGAATGATTTTGAAGAAATTTGGAAAATATTTTTGGATAAAGTTCTGAAAAGAGATAGTAATACTACCCTGTCAAAAGAAGAATGGCAATCTTGGAAAGTGGATTAAATAAAAAGTTGGCTCTGGGGGGTGGGTATTTTTTAGTTTTAGTTTTGTTTTTCTTTTATGTTGTATATTTTGTAATTCTTAGTAGGTGTGTGTGTTAAACTTGTGATTTATAGATTTAAATGGATAAGTGATGTCAATGTTTTTTTAAAAAAAAAGTTAAAAGAATTAACAATAGAAATAGATTAAAGGGGATGTGAAAAAATTTGAATTAAATGTGAAATTATAACAGTTGAACAGATTTATAAATTTAAGGGTAAAGGTGCAAAATAACAATGAAAGTTAGTATTGCTTAAGAGAAGAGAAAAAAAGAAAAAGAAAAAAAATTTCTTTTTAATTCACTATTATGTATATCACATGGTGTTTAATTTTTTTTTTCTTGTTTTGTATTTGTGATTTAGTTATATAATTAATAAAAAAAGAAAGAAAGAAAAAAACCAACACTTTCCTGAAAAATGCCCCTGGGTAACACAATACTCCCCTTGTGTGTGGAATTCCTTATGCAACACTATTATAGTGCTATTATTCCACTTTAAATATCCTGTGGAATTCTGGGGTTTGTAGTTTACTGAGGCCAAAGAGCTCTCCAATTGAGAATTCTAAATGCCCCTCCCTAAACTGCAAACCCCAGGATTCCATAGGATGTTGAAAGTGGAATAATAGCACTATAACAGTGTAATGCAGAAATGGCCTCAGAAAACCTATGACATTCATGGGGTTGCCTTAACAGGCAACTGGAAGGCACACACACACCTCTGACTTCTGAAAATTTCTACTAATTTCCTTCCTCTGCTCCCAAATCTGTTAGGGTGATGACTCTGGAGTTCAGTCGTGACCAGACAGGCTCATAGGCTGAGGAAACAGAAGACCAAGCATCACTATGGAACCAGAGCTCCCTGATCCTGAAATGTCAAGGATCTAGAGACCCTTGAGTCCAGACCAACCTCAATTGCCCTTTATCTGTAGCACTGGGCCAACACACTCATCTTAATCATCCAGAGGATCGGATGTAAGCGTACATCCCATTCCTGAAACGAGAATCAGAAACAATTACAGTAAGATTTCAGCTGGCATTGTTAAAAAGCTCAGCAGCCTCTCAGATAACTTAATAAAAATCTAATATTACCACTACTGGAAAGTAGTCCCATATCCTGTAAATGTATTCCCTGCCCTCATTAAGGGATGTTAAGTTTTGAGATACCAAAAATCTATTATTAGCTCCTCGAAAAGGATACCAATCAAGACACTGATCTGATTCAGCATTCAAAGTTCTTTCTGCGGAACTGAAACCTTAAGAAATATAAATTTAATTCCCAGTACTTTTGGCCAATCTGATGGACAGTGTATCTCTTTATGGGTCTTTCCAAATCTGAGGTCTTTTTGGAAAGCCTTTCTTTCTGTCTCACCACACTCATAAGTATATTTGGTGAGAGAGGGCAATGATGATATAATGATGAATGGTAATAATGATAATTCATTATTATAATAATATAATTATTATTATTATAATAATTCAGATATAAGCTATCAAGAATTGCTTTTGATCCCACAATGTGATTGATTGGTTGGTTGGTTGGTTGGTTGGTTGGTTGATTGACTAATTGCATTCATGCTCTGTTGTGCAGCTGGAAAATCACTGAAAGCAGCTTACATATCCATTAATCGTTTAAAAAGTCATGACGCAAAAGGAAAAAGAGACAAGGAAGGAAAAGGAAATGGAAAATAAGGAAAGTCAGACACAAATGTTTAATGTCAGAAAGTTTCTCTACCGGGCGAACGGTTGCTGAAAAGAGTTGGTAGAGATAAAACCTGATGGAGGAAGGCCGATAGTGGCTGATTTGCCAGTTGATGTACCAGGAGACCTTCAACACCCATGTATTGTTTGAGGTACTATGCATTTTCATGGAAAAGTGATGTTTTCAAACTAAAGCTGCTTTCTATCTGATTGCCAACACTAATTTCTAAAATGTGTTTAAAAGAGTTGTGAAATACTATTTCCCAAAACATTCCACAGAGTTCAGACTGACTTTTTCAAAGCCAAAATCAATCCAGAAAAGTGTCCAAAGCCTGCCAATTTTTAGAACGGGGGAGAGGGGAGAGAGGGAGATGTTACATGTGCCTCTTTTCAGGATTAGCAAACTTTAGAAGAAGAATATGAGTTATCTGATAAAGTGGGAAAATATATGTGCAGGATAATCTAAATCAACCAAATAAAACAATCTCTAAATCTCCAAGACAGAGCTGAGTGTAGTCATATCTGTGTGACTGCATGCACAAAGAAGGCAGAACAAAAATTTGGTGGAGCGTAGTAAAATGAAAATGAGTCAGACGGTAGTTATGAGTCAGATTCATATGATGAAATCCTAGGAAAGGAAGAGGAAAGTTAAGAGTCAGTTAAAGGATTCAGTTGTAAACTTTCAAAAAATTGTAAACCTAAAAAAAGAAGGCAAATATCTGCTGTAAAACTGCTGCAGGAACACTTCCAATACACATCTATGCATGTCTACCAAATAAATACGTACATACATACATATGTACATATCCACTGAGTTCACTGGTCTTTACTGCCAGGAAACTAGTTATAAGGCTGCAGTCTTAAAATGGGTATCTCAGTGAGACTTATTTTTACTTGAAGATTTTTTAATGTAGGAGCAGAACTGAAAAACATTTATATAAGGAGCAAGCTATGAATGTCAGACCAGCTGCAAGTTGATAGGAGCAATATTTGAAACCTGGAGATCACTCCAAAAGGGCTATCAGATGTGTTACAACAACAGCCCAGGAAAATTGTATTTTGCACTAGAGGACTTCAGTTTTTAGCTAGCTATCTAGATCAGAGTTGCCAGTCTTTGGTACTTTGGCTGATTTTGCCTGCAACTCTCATGAATTCAAATCAGCATAGTCAATGGTGAAAGACTGGGAGAGAACCAGATCCTACCATTTGATGAGCTAACATTTCTCACTCTTTCTCCAGAATTTGGAAACTGATTCCTTAGACTTTAGGATACTAATATTTGCATTTCACAGTAGAAATTGTCCCTACGTTCTTGTTTCCTTCTTTTGCTGTTCAGTAAAGGCCTTTCTATATCTCATATCTCAAATGTGTGGATGGGAAGGTGGCTGCCCAAATATACAAGCTGAATCAGAGATCAGGAAGACACTTAAAACTCTGAATGTGAGCTTCAATTCCCATAAATAGTTTACATCTAGTTTATTGGCATGTCCAGGTGACTAGAGATTTGGGAAAGAAAGATTTTTGAATCCTGTCCTTGCACTAGATGATTAGTGTCAAAATGATCAAATCAATAAAACAGACATCTTGCTCTAATTTCACATTATCACATTATCCTTGAATTTTACTACATTTTGATTATAATTGCAAGATTATATATTGCCTAATCATCCCAAATAAAGTATCATCTGGCAAGTAGTAAAGACTGTATTAGTCACTGACTTATTTTAGGGATATATTTGTCTACTAAATTATGGTATTCACATGATGCAGTTTTGCTAAATGGCAAGTTTCGGCAAGCCAATCTTCAGAAGTCAATATTTGTATTCTTTTGTAGCACCTGCCCAAATAAACTCTTTTAGTAAAATCTTCACTGGTTTGTAAGTAACACTTTATTTCAGTACAATATAGAAATAATTAAGAACAGAATCAAGAAACAAACAATTAATTGGAGCAAAAAAAAACCCCAAATGAGTATATGGTTGCAATAAAGAAAAATAATTAAGACAACAGAATTGGAATAATTAGTGTAATAGAACATTCCATAAATTAGCTTTTTCAAAAGACATGGTTCATCAAAGTGTTTATCTGTGCGTGAATAAATAGAAGTGAAATTGGGAAGAATGGATACGTGTCTGCATGCAGTTCTCATACTTTAATTTGGGGAACAGTTTCTTCATTAGAGGCAAATGCCATATTTTGCTTTTCTAGTAGTCTAATGAAGGATAATATCTTTTCTAAACTTCTGCTATTTCTAACCTAGCCATCAAACATAGAAAGGTAATTAATTCTTTATGTGCTGTTTTATGATCATCGATAGGAAAAAAACACAAGAGACCAATCTCCGGGTGGCCTTTCATCTTCATCAGTTGATCTGTTTCATGTTGAATAATAAAATTGTTCAGTGATTTTCTTTAGAGACTGGTGATAAAGCTCTATATTGGAGTAGAGGTTTACCCTTTTTGTACAGATATTTATTATATTTCTGTCTACCCCCCATAATGCCTTTATAAATAATATATTCAAGATATGGCTTCATTTGAAAGGGTATTTAATACCTATTTCATTTCCATTAACACCATTTTTTGTGACATCTTCACTTTATAGACTATGACAAAGTCATAATCTTTTTAAAAGTGGGATGAACATGAGTTTGGGACTGATATCCTAAATTAAGGACCGATTGAGGACAAGTGTACCATCCTAGTTTCATACTCCTCAGGTAGCCCATTTTATCTTGCATGAACACATTACAGTCCAGGCTTCCATAACTATTCAAGTTTTGAAGGAATGATTTCCAATTCCTCAGTAATTCCTCTGTTAAAGGTATAGAATCTAGAATATACTTCTTTTTAATTGATATGTTTTGCAGACTGGAGTTGGAATCAAGAAGGCATGGGAAAATTCTTTAAATATTCGTATCAATAAAGATGACTGGGTATATCTTTTGAACTAGGCTCCTATAAAACCAGTATCTTCCCACAGACAGGAACAAACCTATAGGTTTTACACCACTGATGCTTCATGCCTTTAAAACTTAGCTATATTAATTAGCAAAGTGGTGCCCTCTTAAAAGATCATTCATATGTGGTGTTCTTGTCAACTTATAGCAATCTTTTGGGTGGAAGTTGGATATAATGGTAAAAGTGACCAATTAAGGGTGTTCTTATATCCTCTGGGGAATTCATTCTGCTGAAGCCTCTTTTGTATTATATCTGCAAATACTGCAAGCAGAGGAATAATTCAGAGCAACAATAACCCAGACCTTATGGGTCCTTTATACACATGTGGAATTCTGTAATTTTATTCAGGCATGCTCACCTGCTTAGAACCATACTGAGTCCTTTTACGTTTGATATTTTTATTAGGCTGATATAACATAGCACATGTGGGGCACTGTGTCTAAAAAGAATTATAGCATGTATTACTTTGTGTCAAAGTTTTATCTTCCAGACAGTTTTACTAGCTTTGTTTCATAAGTCAGTTTCTTTCTATTTTCCTGGATATGTTTGGATGCTTCAAGTGTAAGGCTCTGTGTGTGTTCGTGTGTGTGCGCGCGCACTCACGCACAAAAATACTTATTAATTCTCCGCTCATAACAATTTAGACAGCATGGCAAACATAACAATTTGGACAGCATGGCCAATGTAGGTGAAGTAGTTAGAAATAAAGATAGTACCATGACATAATCTTTCTTCCAATATCACCATGCTTTATCGTTTAAAGAGCCTTAAACTGTTTTTCAGTCATTACACCATTCTAGCCCATGCGCCTATTCTCCTGAAACTTTGCAGCCTTCTTGTCTGGGGGCAGAGTGTAGAAAAATTATCTTTTGGGACTACAAGTCCTGGTATTGCCCATCCAGCATGACCAGTAGTTCAGGAATTCTGTGAGTTGTCACTCAAAAGTAACTTTTGAAAGCTTTGTCATGAGATAAAGTAGCTGCAGAGGTTTGACCATGCTAGTTGGGAGATTTTGGACACTGAAGTCCCCAAAAGGAAACTTTTCCAAGGCATGCCTAGTGGCCACTTCTGTGAAATGCATCATTTTCATACAATTTGACCAAAAGCCATTGTGGAAGGGAAGTTGAAGTGAATCACTCTCCTTCCTCTGTCGTTTTAGAACTCTTGTTTCTACACAAAGTATGCCACCTATTGACCTAAAACTTTCCAGGTTAATTACATAGGGTCACCTCTAGGCTATCTGTCGTTTTTGGTGGTTCTCAAGCAACTGAGGGAGGCAACCACTTCCTTCTTGGATAACCTCAAAATGGAAAGGTTGCTCTTGCACAAAAAATTTTGTGCCTATTCTTCTGAAACATGGCAGCTGTGCTCTCCTGAAAGTACTATATATATACACTTATTCTAATTTTGCTAAGAGCTAATAATTTATGGGCAGTTCATTTTTTTAGAAAGAAAAACAAACATTCTTTTTAAAAATGTATAGTACAAACTTTAAAAGGAAAATAACTTATTTTTGTCAGCCACCTTGGATCCCAATATTTGGGGAAATGACAGAGGATAAATGAATGTAATCATGAACTATAACCATGCACCTAGTTTGGGAAATGGAATCCTCTCCAAAGGGACTACTTATGCCTGCAGAGAGAAAAAGATTTTTGTTGGATTTCCAGTGATTGTCAATTGTCAAAGGCAGAATCTTTCACATTACTAAATCTGAACTCAGATTTGAGACTCAGGGAATTGCACTAATTTTAAATTTTGGTTCAGTATCATTTCACTGCCTCAGAAAATGGCCTGCTTCAGCTTGGACTGATCACAGCCAGAACCCCACTCAGTACTTTGGTCATTTTTCCGCACTGTGTTGTTATAGTACTATTATTCCACTTTTAACAACCTATAGAATCCTGGGGTTTGCAGTTTACAGAGGGGCATTTGGAATTCTCAGCTAGAGAGCTCTTTGGCCTCAGTAAACTACAAATCCCAGAATTTCACAGAATGTTGAAAGTGGAATAATAGCGCTATAACAGCATAGTGTGGAAATGGCTTTTATTTGCATAAGGAATTCCACACACAAGAGGAGTGTTAGTTTGAAAGCAAATAGCTCAGCCTTCTGCAACTGGTGTCTACTGAAATAAATGTATTATGTTCCCCAAGGGCATTTTTCAGGAATGTGTTGGTGTTTCATAAGTCTGAAATATAAATTGGATGTCAGTAGCACAGAAAGAAACCATTTTGCAAAATAGTATACAGTGGCATGAGAGCCAACAAGATGTAGTGATTTGAGCATTGAACTATGACCCTGGAGACAAAGGTTCAGTTCCCCATTCAGCCATGGAAATGCACTGGGCGACTTGTGGGTGTCATACACTCTTAGCCCCAGAAAACCCTGTGATAGGGTTACCATAAGTTGGAAATGACTTGAAGGCACACAACAACCTAAAGTGCTACACATATTTGTGTGAGATTTCTGAAGTGCCTCAGGAATGTATGTTGTTGTTGTTGTTGTTGTTGTGTGCTTTCAAGACATTTTCAATTTATGGTGACCCGCCCCCACAAGTTGAATCTACACCCAGTGAATTCCATGGCTCAGTGCCAACTTGAACTTGAATCTTTCACTAACTTCTATACCATAGCAAATTGTCCAAGAAGCATAAATTCAAGAGACAAGACTTGAACTTACAATGGGAAGATCATAAGCATTAGTCTCATGACCCCAGCCTAAATTTGTTGGCAAAAAGCAGAATCACTTTTGTGCTTCTGCCCAAGAGAACCTCAAGTTCATGTTATGGACAATAGGATAAAAGAGAATTTGGTGGATAGCTATTGGATTGTGCAATAAATCTGTTTTCAACAAAAAATCTGTGTCAGAAATCATGAATTTCAGTCTCAGGTCAGTAGATTCTGATCATGCTTTTATATGGGAACTGTTCTTTCCTATCCTTTCCATTAATTATTATCGGAATCAGAAGTGGTCTCTCAACAGCCTAATAGCTGTTTCACAGTGAACACTATGATTATCAGAAATGTTCATTTTAGAATGATAGGCAGAGGGATAATATGCCTGTTTGGGTATTGCCTATACCAGCAGTCAAAGATGATTTATATCCGGAATAATTAAGATGTTAATGAAAAGAGAGCTTGCTGTTTCCCCTTCTTCTCATTGCACAACTGAAAGTGGCCAATAGCCATTCTGAATCCTAATGAAAAGCATTTCTTATTGTTGCTTTCAAATGCAGTACAATCTATTTTTAAATTAGCCTTACTGGAAGAGTCTTGAATTCTCTTGTGGTTCCTAATGCTAAAACAGAATGTTAATGGACCCTCCTCAAAATAATAATGATAAGTCACTTGACCTTACTAGGAAAATGTTCAATTTTTTTCCTCTCATTCCCATCCCATTTGATCTAGCCCTTGAAAACAAATAGATTGCGGAAGGAACATTCTTTCTGAAGTGGAAAGAAGCTCAGGACAGAAAGTCTCCTTTATGGGAGAGAAAGAAAAACAAGCCACACTCAGGTGAACACGCACATACACAAAACTGGTCGCAAGCAAACAAATAATGGCCAGGGTATAAGACATAATTGATAGTACCAAGTAAATATCACATCCATTGCTCTTGAGATCAGCAGGCTACCTGGAGGGAGCAAGTCCTTCAGCTATGTGGTCCCCTCTTGCTACTATTGTTAGAAGACTACTGATAAGCATGTATATCTTGGTTGAAACTTGGTGTCATGACTATGGCCTTATCTGCACTACGCGGCTATAGTGCTATTATTCCTCTTTCAACATCCTGTGGAATTCTGGGGTTTGTAGGTTATTGAGGCCAAAGAGCTCTCTGGCTGAGAATTCTCAATGCCCCTCCCTAAACTGCAAACCCCAGGATTCGGTAGGATGTTGAAAGTGGAATAATAGCACTATAACAGTGTAGTGAGGAAATGGCCTAGGTTTAGCTCACTAGATTGGCCTAGGTTTAGCTCACTAGATTGACAGCTGTTCACTCCTTTCCTTTTTCAGATAGTATAGGCGGAGGAGGGAGAGAGAATATTCTAATATGATTACAGGAAACAAAGTTAGTTGTGTTGGTCCCACAGGGAAAAGCAAACAAATGCACAGTTGAGCATTGTCTTTTTTAGGGGCCCTTTTACATATCACAGTTATAATACTATGATTCCACTTTAATTGTCATGGCAACATCCTGTGGGATCCTGGGATTTGTAGTTTGGTGAGACAGTTGGTCTCTCTGGCTGAAAATTCTAAATAACAATCTGTAAACTGCAAATCCCAGGTTTTCACTGTGTGTTGTGATGGCAGCAGAAGTGTGAAAGCTTCCATGTTCTACAGAATTTTTCATCAGGCTAAGCGGTACAAAAATTTGGAGATTGGGAATGAAACAAAAAAAGCCCCAGAATTTGGCCAGATGTTGTAGCACAAGGCTCAAAATTAAATTCAGTCTTTAGATGGATTACAGGAGGAATGAGTCATTAGTAGCTGTGTGGGTATCAGATTACATATAAAACTACCTATCAAGATAGCAAAGCAATGTGTTTGGCTAAGGTGAGAGGCAGATTTTTGAACTGCAGCCAGCTCTTTTAAGTTTTCAGAAATGAAGACAAATCATTGCCTCTCCATCTTGGCATGTAGACTAAGATAGGACAAAACTTTGTGAAACAGGGTGAGGCAACCACTTCAGGCAGCAGATCTGGAGTGTGATGAAAAGGCAACAAATTATTATTGTTGTTTTTCACTGACTAGAGATGGGAAGAGTTGCTTGTGAGATGTTCTTCCTCCACCTCAGGTAAACTTGACTCCTGTGTATTTTTAAAGATACTATTTCTCATACAAGACAATCATGGTACCATAGTAGTTTGAGTGTGGGACTAAGACTCTGGGAGATCAGGGTCGGAATCCATGCTCAGCCATAATAACTCACTGGATAACCTTGGTCAAGTCTCACTGTCTCAGCCTTACAGAAAGACAATAGCAAACTTCATATGTATAAATGTGGCCATGAAAACCCTGTGCTATGGGCTGCTGCAAGGGAGAGTTGACTTGAAGGTAAGAGGTATACTTCAGTTATTTTTTTAACAGAAAATTTGGTACCAGAGGCAAAAATAACATGGAATGAATAGGGATAAGTTCCTATACCACTAACAAGAAGAGTAGTAGAACATGTTTCAGCAAACTATTTATTCAGAACAATGTGCACATGTGAAATTTAACAGCTGGATCAGGTAAGCCTTGGACAAGCAAGCAAAAACATTTTGAACCTTCTAGCATCCACTTGAAGGCTTCTTCCAAAATGCATCCACAAAACATTTTTTCTTAACCAGCGTCCATTCTTCTTATGATTTCCATTTTGCTGGTTAGACTTACAGATCTATGCTTTTTAAAAAAAAATGTGCTGCGGGGAGCTAGTGAAGATGCCCATCTGCCCTCCCTCTTGCTGTCTGTTTTGCTATTCACACCTGCTCCATATGAGAATCTGGAGGCAGCTACTGTTTCCTCTGCCTATTGTAGGCAGACACACCACTACAACAGCATCAGCTAGAGTAGAATTTCATTCTTTCTCTGCTCAAGCTTTACTGCATTGTTTACTACAGACATGCTGCTGCAGCCTGACAGCAAATGTCTGTGTTTTCTTAATGCCAATCCTGCTTTAAAACTTATAGCTAGTCAGAGAACAAGGGGAAAAGACAAGGTTAGGCAGTTATAAAAAGGCTTTGAAAAAAGGAGCTTCTTTGTTAGAGCTTTTGCTAACTGATGTACACAACAAAAATTTCTCATATATTTATTCCCTGTGCTACAGGTTGTTTTGGTTTTGTTTTTTTTAAGATGAAAAATAAGACTTTAAAAACAGAATAAAATGACAAGAACCATTTCTGCCCTACATAGTGCTATTATTCCACTTTCAACATCCTGTGGAATTCTGGGGTTTGAAGTTTACTGAGGACAAAGAGATCTCTAGCTGAGCATTCTAAATGCTCTTCTCTAAACTGCAAACCCCAGGATTTGTCTATACTCTAGCAGTGAATATCTTTGACAGCTATTCCTGAAAGATTCTCTGTCTTTTTTTTTCTCTTTTTTTTTGCATACAGTGCCCCCAGTTTGTCCTAAGTGGCTTGATGTCTGAAATGTCTCCATGACACATGGGCATCAATGGTAGCTCAGCTCCTGATTGTGGGGCTGGGACAATTTCCAGTGGTGCTTGCAAGGGATATGCTGGTTTTCTGTGTTAGGTTTTTTTCTCTCTCCACTCTTCCCAGACTGAGCCCAAACTAGGTATGGCTGCTACAATAAGTTAGGCTGTAGATTATAGATTTATACAATATAAAATGATGACTTCTTAAAATAAATATAGACAAGGCTGGATTAAGGTGTTTGAGGCCATGCAGCAGTTTCAAAAATAGGACCCCTCTGTGCATAAACATCTTCATATGTGTGTGAATCCATTTTCAGCTCTGCAGCATCGATGAGACTAACAGCCTGGTCCCATAAATTTTTATTCATTCACTCAAGTAGCACACAAAGACACAAAGATCGTACATTAGGAATGCATAGAGCAAATTCCTTGCACACAGAATTATATGTTAATTGTGCTACCCAGCCTTTGTGCTGAATGGCAGCATTGTGCAACTGAATCAAAATATGTACAACTGAATGCACAATAAAATATGCATGCACATGCACCTGCCATGTGCTTCCATGAACAGTGACACACATGGACAGCTTCACTTCTCAAACTTGAGCTGAACATGGACATTCCTTATCAGATAAAAATGTCTACTTTCATGGGAGACTTAGACGTGTGCAAGACATCAATAGGATTCCAGCTCTAATGCTAAGCCAATGACAGTCCTGAAACAATTACACCAAATGAGTGACTGATAGTCCATCCCTGGGTGTGAGCATTTTGTGCCCTTTTAGTTGTGGTTGGACTACCATACCCATCATCCCTTACCACTGGGTACACTGGCTATGTCTGATGGAATCTGTGGCCCAATAGCATCAGTAGGACCAAAAGTGGTCCATTCCTGACTTAAAAGCTTTCTAAAATTTCCACTGTAATACAGAATACATAACATCCCATTTCCATTAAAGGGACTGAGATATTAATATTAACTTTCTCATGGTTCTGAATATCACAAATTTGAGCATTTGAGCAAGAAAAGAAGAAAAATAATCAGAGAGGACACTGATCAAAAGATATGATGGGTGCTTCCAGATGGAACACTCTTACTGCTACCAGTCTAAAGAAACTTGTTCAGCTGTCTCAGCTTCTTCTCTTTAACAGGATTTCTGTAGTGATAAATGGACAAATCTAATTAAAGTCTATAGAAAGTTTCTTGAAGAAATGTAATCCTTTTCAGACTATATTAAGTTAAAAAGAGGAGACACAGTAATTATAAGTTCTGATATTTAAGAAGAAAAGAAATAGAATAGAAATAGAATAGGTTTGGGTAACATAAGAAGAAACAGAAGAAGAGCTAATAGAATGGAAGTTATTAGAAGTACAGATAATAATTAGAATAAGAGATAATAAAATAGAAATTATTTAGAGGGAACTTTATATAGTTAGAATGCAGCTAAAGAGAGATGGGGAGTGTTTTTAAATGTTGATGTTTTAGTGTTGTCAATTGTTAGTTTTGTATTGTTTTGTACTGTTATTTGGTGGTATCTGATTGTTGTATTACTATTATTTTAATGTGATTCAGAAAATAATAAAGAGAATATTTTTTAAAAACAGGCTTTCTGTAGCAAGAAAATAAATAGGGGAAAATGTCAGCAAACATGGGAAGGTTATAAATAGACTAGCGATTTGGATATAAAATAAATAAGTAAATGGCAGTTATTTAGATATATGCACATCTATAGACCCTACCACACAAAAATCCCAGATTTGGCATGAGACAATGGAACAATAAAACCTTGTCCAGAAGCATGTATCTCCCCCATCCATAAAAACAACATTATAGCCATGTTTTTCTAGTTCTAAAATAACCTGTCTAGAGAAGGAAAACTCTATTTTCTGGCAAAAATTGCTTTTAGCCGTTGCCCAGGTGGGGATCAGTAGGGTTAAGGCCTTCTGCAATAGTCATATCTAATATGTAGTCATAAACCAGCTTCCAGAGAATTGATGATAAAATCTGACCTCTCCTGTGCTTAAACTGGAAGTAAAATAAATCTGTAATTTTTCAGAATATATACAGAAAGATTTTAAAGTCACATGAGCCTCTTATCTTGATTAATATTGTATCATTGTATGTTGAATGAAGCAAGCTATCATGAATGCACTAAAACTCATGCAGTCTTGTTTTTCCAAATGAGACTGGCAGTAGTGCATGAATCCCAGCAGAATGATAGACAGGTGAGAGAGAGACAGAGACAGAGATAGGGAGCAAAATGTAAGCATGAGCTTTTCTTTGATCGCTCCTGTCCCAGATTCTTTGGTATTTTAGTAGTAGTAGTTTCTGAGTCAAAGCTCTGTTTTGTGGGTGATAGTCAAATTGTACAGGTGATAGTCAAATCATACAGTTGTTGATATTCAGAATAGAGACTATGAACTGCATACAGAGGTACTGTGCATACTTTCTGTCTGATCAATAACTTTGCTCCTACAAACATTACAGAATAGTACCGGGAAAGGACATAATGAGTTTTATTCAAAGAGAAACATTATACAAACAGGTGAAATAGTCTATTATTCCACTTCCAACATCCTATGGAATCCTGGGGTGCAATAGTCTCACCTTCAGATCAACAGACCTGTGATCTAACTTGCACCTGACTTTCATGAGCATAGTATGCCATTTGTACATGCGCAAAGAAAACTGTAACATGGCCACTAGGAGGAGAGGATAAATACTTTCAATACGGACAACAAGAAAACCTGACGTCCTTTTGGAGCATTTTGAAAGCCCTATGATAAACCCTTGAAGATATAGGTGATCTAGCCTGGAGAAGAGAACAGTTAAGAGGAAATGCTTCCTTCAAATATCTGAAGAGCTATGACAGACATGCTTTCTGTTATTTCAGAGGGCAGGACTAGAACTTATTAATGGAATTAGCATGGAGGCAGATTTTGACAAAACATAAGGAGAAACTTCCAGATGGTAAGAGCCCTATGCAAGAGACTGCCCTAGGGTGTTATGAGCTTTCTTTTGCTAGAGTATATAAGCAGAAGCCCCAGTGAACATAGTTAGCCTTAGATTCAAACTAGATGTTTAACACATATTTAGAAGAAATACTCCATCAAGTGGTGAAAGATGTTTGCTTGTCAGAGTAAATGCTTATCCTAAGCTCTGTGTTTTGCATTTTGCATGCTTTGCTTTGTGACTGAAATATAAAAATGGGCATCATTTGCAAGTCTGATTGCTGGGGCTCACATGCAATTGAAGCTATTCACTATTGAAGCAGGGAAAGCAGGTTTAATGGCAGAGAATCCATTCCCATTAATTTCTAGTTCGATTCTTATTTCTTAGTATAAGGTTACAGACTTATCTTAAGAAGTAGGCGAATATAATTACTCCCCAACTTCTTACTAACATTAACTTTTCTAGTCATAAGGATATATTTTATTTTTATCTGCATTATTAAGAATTCTTGACACTGGCACTGAGTGTCAAGGGAGAGAAGCAAGCACAGATTGGGCTCATCAAAATAAAGCAAATGAGAAACATGAAAAAGAATCTTTGAGCAGAACTGACAGAATAAAATAACCTGAAAAAATTCTAATGGATTAAATCTCTACCCCAATTATCAAGATAATCCAAATTTCTCTAGGATCAACTGTTCAATAACTTTTTTAGATAATTGTACCCAAAACAAAATAGTAACTAAAGATTGATATTTCTCTTCCATTTATGGCACAGCAGTGTCTTCTTAATTGGCCCAACCAAATGGAAATGAGTGTGTCCTATAACTGATCACTCATTTAGAAGAACCTAGATATGTACAAACAGTTGACAGGTTTTCATTATTTTATGAATGGATTGAAGAGCTAAGCAGGAACAGCATGCCCACACATTTGAAATGACATAGATAATATTAGTCAGTTTAGAGTTCATAATGATGTTGTGAAGGGAAGCCACTATAGACAGCATTTCTGTCTTAAGGAACTGCACTGGAAGTAATTCATGCTGTCAAACAACCAATTAATATTGGTTAAAGTTTGTAAATGGTCTCAGGACTCACATATGCAAATAAGTGTACTGGTGAAGTGTCAGTTCAAACTGCTAGATTATATATTTAACATGTTTTTAGGAGAGATGCTCCTTAAAATTATGAAAGACATCTGTTTGCCATACTATGTGATTTTCTTCAATTACCTGTCTTGCACTTCACATGCCATACATTTAGTGTAATTTACATTGTGGTTGGTCTTTGTTTGATTGTTGAAGAACATTATTTCTGAGAAAATCATTTTGCAGGAGGAAATATTAGTTAATTGTAGGAAATATGCATTCCCTTTAATTTCTAGTTTGATCCTCACAGGATACATAGGGATGGTAAGAGACTGATACAGAGAAGCAACTCTCACTTTACTCATGCTAGTTTTTCTCTGAAAATGCATTGTGTTTCCAAGGGTCCTTGCCATTCACTCTCAAACCCTGCTTTACAATAGAGGTTACCTTGCCTTCCCAGAAAGAATGCTATGGCAAGTGGATGACAAGTGTGGCCAGAACTCCCTTCCTTGAAAGGTCAAACTGGCACTCTCCCTGTCTTCTTTCCAGAGAAAATTAAAGATATTCTTATTTTGGCAGTCATTTAATGCGTGATTATTGTGAAGAAAGGTGCTGGTTATTTTAATTGCGATTTATTTGTTGTTCTTAATATGTATTTTAACTTTATTTTAATTACTACTGTTGTTTAATGTGTGTTTTAACTTTTGTACGTTAACAGTAAGCTGCTTTGAGTCCTTTTGAGGAAAAAAGTGGGAAATAAATGATGATGATGATGACAATGATGATAACCATTAGCCTCTGCTCTTGTAATTGCAGGTTCCCCAAGGCCTGCGAGGCTGAATAAAACATCCTAAGGGCCTCTGGATTGGGGAGGGGTGGGAGTGGGAGTTATTTTATATGCAATCTACTGAAAGAGTAGCCTTGAGGATCATTCAGAAGAAAGTCAGGGCATAAAGATGCCTCTCTTCTCTAATCAGAGCTCTTAGATCAGATTACGGGGTAAACATTAGCAAAACTGAGTTGATGCCACAATACTATATACAGCTTTGCGATGAGTGAGTTCTTCACTGAGAACTGCACTAGCTTTACATTACTGTAGGTTTATATTTTATTCAACAGCATGGACCCCAGAACAGGTGGGCTGACACACCTACCGCAAAATGATCTGGCCAGTTGAAGCAACAGGAGCCCTATGTCGTTTTCTCTGCAAGGAGGTAAAATAAATAGCCTGCCTGTCAATTTCAGCTCCCATGCAGACACACACACACACAAACACACACACATTTCTTACAAAAAGTTCTGGGCTCCTTATTCAACAGGACAGGTGCAGATGCCATCCTGTTAGTGAAGTATATGTATATAATAGAGACCTATAGAATCATAGAGCTGGAAGAAACCACAAGGGTCATCAAGTTCAACCCCCAGCTATGCAGGAATATACCATCATAGAATTTCTGGCAGATGGCCATCTAGCCTCTGTTTACAAACTTCGAAGAAAGAGACTGCACCACACTCTGAGGCAGCATGTTCCACTGTCAAACTGCTCTTACTATCAGGAAGTTCTTCTTAATGTTTAGATAGAATCTCTTTTCCTGAAGTGAAAAGCCATTGCTCCGTGCCCTAATCTCCAGAGCAGCAGAAAACAGGCTTGCTCCATCCTCCATATGATATCCCTTCAAATATTTAAATATAGCTATCATGTTGCCTCTTAAGAAGACATGTACTTTCCCAGAGCAACCTGCCAGAGCTCCTAAACCAGCTCCTAAGGATCGAAGTGGCCTCCCAACTAGGATAGATAGTGGTCTCAGAAGAGGCAGCTGGAAGTGAAAAATCACCACCACCAGTTTTAACAACAACAGTAATACCAAAAAAAGGAGCACTTTCTGCTTTTTCATACAGAACTGAGCACCAGATACCCAATGTTTTGAAGAGTTATACTACAATCTCAAACGGAAATGAAGCCTCACATCTTTCCCCCATCCTAAGTACTTGGTAGCAAATGTGACAAATGCGGGAGAGGTTGTGGTTTGCTCTAAACTCACATATACATTTAGGAAAGCCAGAACTAAGAAGACTTATCTACCCCTTTACGGTACATGGGCCTCTCTGCCATGAAGATATTTCAAGGCACTGTAAAGGCTTAAGACTTGACTGATCAGTGGAGGGTAGAGGTTCTGATGTCAATGAAGCAGTGAACCTACTCTGGGTTTCAGTCTGAACTTTAAAGGAGCTATCAAAGGTACTGGATTTAGAAAGCTTAGAGTAAAACCCAAAGCGGAATCTCTGTTCTGCTGACATTGTAGCTGCCAGCTTCCAGTGTGACTGATGGCTTGTTTGAGTAATTAGCTTCACCAACTGAAAAAACTGGGGCCAATGGGCACTGATAGAGAGAAATTAAAGCCTTATGGTTCTGCCATTCCTTGCAGAATGGAAGATGTTGTCCTGATGAGAAACATGTTGTAGCTGTGTACTCAGCACTAGCCACCTGAACTGTTTATGTTCTATTCTTATTTGGCTCATTCTTCCACTCCCCACATTAATTGTACTTCTTGACATATTTGTTTAACAAAACTCAATAAATCCAGTATTGGAAGGAGAGAAGAATGGTCAAGGTTGGGCCATATTAATGAATAAAGAACATCTGTGGTGAGCTAGTGCCTCCCTGTGGAGGCTAGACATTCAGTCTCCATGATCAGAGCTTCAATGTGTACCCTTGAAAATTTTCTCTACTGGTGGGGGACTCTGGGAGTTGCAATTCAAAAGCTGAAATATTCTAAGTTATGTCCATGATGTGTACAATTGCAGAGTTCCAGAAAATACTAGTGAGATCATGAAAATCATGGCAATTGCAGGGCAACATAAGTTCTTACAAACAGGGTATATACTGCAGCTTCACCTAACGTTGTCACCTCTGGTAACTCCCATATGACCCCCAACAAGCTAACGTGGAGACCATGTAATCAACAGAACTTCCCTTAGAATGATGTGAATTAATTCATATTTTTTCCATGGCATCAGCAAAAACTACAATGTGGGTCTCAAGCAGTCCTAAAGTTATCATCCAGATTATCAGCAATGGATCTGAAAAAGTGATCTACTACTAGCAACCACATACATTGGGTTCTTGTTGAGTATCACACACTACAAATCCAAATCCATCCATTCCCATCAGGATGGGCCTCATCAGAGAGGCAACAAATGGCAGCCCAGTTTTGGAGGAGAAAGGTTTTGTATGCAATGAAGCCTGTAAGCCTTAACCTACAGGTGAAGGAATACTGTACCACTGTCAGTGCTGAAGTAAGATTAAACTTCCAGTCCACTAAGCTTCTGCATATGGAATAGGAGTCAGATACTATCTTCTTCTTTGCTTCAGACAGAAGAATATCTTATTAAGTATAACCACTAAATTTTCTTTTCAATAACATCTGCTGCTGCTATGAAGTGATTTAGCAATTTATTTGGTATTTCACTCTCTATCATATAATATTTTGCAACTGCAGTCATATAAAGGGCTTATACAACAATGTCAGGATTTGGTTTCTCTTCCTTAGTTGTAATAAAGTGATTTGCTCAAAACTCCTTCTCATTTCCCATCAAAATGATACAGTATGTAACTTCAGCTTCTTACTGGGGAAAAAAATTCTTCTCCCTAACTTGTTCACAGACATTTTCATCCAGGTGTTGCATGGATATCTGTTGCTTTTACATCCATCCTTTTGCAGTAGTTGATCTCATCCTTACAAAATTGAAATGTTCAAAGAGCGATGGCTGTTTTCACATTCATTATCTGTAATACACTTCTCACAAAGTATATATGAAACTTGAATACTAACAACAGAGTGCAAAACACAATCACTAGATGCTAACAACTAAGATTCTATGCTACGTGCCTATCATTTTGGATTTTTATTTGTATACCATTTTGACAATTGACAGGACTCTGTTATCATGAACACAATAAAATATTTTAAACAATGTAAAAAAGACAAAATCTAAGATGCATTTCCAGATTCAGCATAATCAAATTATAGTTTTTGTTTTTCACTGAATGCCATGAGCAATAGATTGCAACTTTGAATAGATACATATTCCTAGGTCTTCAGAATGTGCACTGAAAGATTTTAATACATCCTTAGTTGCTATTATGACATTTTGGGGTGGAGAAGTGGAGGGCTGAATGTTTCCATGATGGATGAATATGGTAAATTCATAAGAATATGGAGTACATGTGTGTAAGACAGACATTCACCAAGAATACCAGAGGCTATGTGATTGGGGTGAACCAGAGAGAGAGCACATGTGTTCTTATGTTTTTGCAATGTGTGGTGTGTGGTTCTTGTTTCTGATTTGGAATGGCATGCCTTTGTAAGAAAACATATTGGAAAGTATGAATTTTAGAGGTGATTTGAGAAAAGAATTGGCTGACCTTTCTGTGAAACGGGAGACTTCTTGGAATAAAAGGAATCATTTTATGTACAGGCCTTGAATACAGTTCTGAAGCAAACTGCCTTTCAGCCTCACCAACTGGTGTTTTTGGGAAATGAATGTTGTGTGACTGGCCACACCCACCAAAGCAGCCATTTTGCAATGGTGCCCCCAGTGCTTTATCACATACAGATTATCATGAACACACTGTATGCAATCAGATGGAGGCTATTTATGTAATGAGGCCACTACAGATTTGTAGTTTAAAATCATTAGCAAACATTGTAAGCTCTGCTGAATGGATTACTATCGACTGATGTTTTGGCTTAATAGGTCTTTAAGAATGATTATTAAATAAAGATTTCTGTTCTCTTCATCATCAGTGGTAAAGCTGAATGCTCTTTCATCCAGCTACAAGTAATTTTATTTCAGTTATGTGTTTCCAGAAAGACAGATACATAAATCACAGCAGAGAGGAAGTTTAATTTGTAAAACAAGGTGGGTAAAAGTGGCAGAGGGGAGATGATACTGCTGCATGAATGTTCATTTTGGTATATGTTGCTGTCAAAAGAAATGACTGCCATTCAACTTTTGCCATGGACGCAGTCCTATAGAAAAAAGATATTTTGAAGACGGATCAAAAAGGAAGGAGAAGGAGAAGAAGGAAGGAAGGAAGGAAGGAAGGAAGGAAGGAAGGAAGGAAGGAAGGAAGGAAGGAAGGAAGGAAGGGAAACATACTTCAGAGGGGGAGAAAAACTGACAAGCGTTTTGAAAACAAAAAAGATACAGTTTATCACTGAAACACGTTCACTATGTTGCATGGCCATTATTGGTTACTCTGCAATTTGTCCATTCTCTAAACATAACAGCCTTTTGAAACAGATTGTTTTTTCTTATAGAACATCCATATCCTTTCTTCCCAAGGACAAATGATAAGGCATTCTATCATGGTGCCCAGCAGGATAGGAGGTCCATCTGGAAAGAGAAGATAATCTCACCTGAGCAAATCATTAACACCTTGCATTACACAGATTACAAGCTAACTGAAAGTAAATAGGACAGTTCAGTCTGGTCACTCTGCGGACTGTGGGAGTAGGGGGGCGCAGGGAGAAAGAGAGAAAGAGTTTCTCCCACACTTTCCCATCATCCCATTTTCTCCACCTTGTCCTCCTGCCCTATATTCAGCAGTGACCAAAAGATCTGGGAGCCCAGAATTAGTTCAGGCTCCTGGAGACAGACACTAGCATATGTGGAAAAGCCAGGTTCAAGCTCTTCCTTCCCCATTCACTGCTGAACAGGGGTCTTTTTAAAAAATGGGTAGTATTGCATTCCTTCCAACCTTTCTTACTATATTTTAAAATGGTAAAGGCAGTGTTTGGTTGTAACAGAGAGCTTATTTAATTTTTTTTAATTGTTCAGTATTAACACTGATTGCTTTTTAGCTATATTCTGTTTTTATTCTTTTTTCTGAGCCACTTTGGACCCCATACTGGGGAAAGAGACGGATGTAAATAAAGAAACTATGTGGCTTTTGAAGGAGGTGAACAAGACATTTTGCTGCCTGAGGCAAAAAAGAAGATGTCACTTCATTCCATATACAGTAGCCAACCAGACTGGCAACCGGATCTCACTCTAGGGGAAGCAAGCTAATTTAAAGGGTGCAGCAAAGAATGCCCTGTGACTCATAAACTTTCTCCAACACAGAGAAGCAAGAGAAAGTGCTAAGGGACAACAACCAGGTACATTTCTGCTTATGTAATCCTACACACACACACTCACACACAAACACCACCATCTGCTACCACAGACATCTGTATATACCCTCCAACATTTCACAGATTTTCATCGGGACATATGCAACCCTGAAATATCAGAGTGTGGTCAAGAAGGCAAAAGTTATAAATAAGGAAGAACGCACAAGCTAAGAGAGGCTGCAGCGGTCTGCTTTTGCCTGAGCCTACCAGGAAGGACAAGATTCCCCTCCCTTTTCCACTTCCCCCTGTTAATTGAGTACAAACTATTTTCACACTTTGAATTCACTTTGAACTTTGGAGCAGCTGCAAGCAAAAGAGGAAAGTGGGAGAAGAGAAAAACTAGGACCATTTCCATACTAGACTGTTACAGTGCTCTTATTCCAATTTAGGGAGGGACCTTTGAGGCCCCTCCCTAAACTGTAAACCCCAGGATTTCATAGGATGTTGGAAGTGGAATGATAGCACTATAACAGTCTAGTGCAGAAATGGCCTAGGAAATTTTAAAAGTAGTTGTAAAAGTGGAATGACGGGATTAATTGGGAGTATTCCTGCCAAACTGGGACATCTGTAGGGTACACAAGTGCCTTACCCTGTCTTATGGCAGGGGATGGATACTATCATAAGAAAGTCTGTAAAGTATTTTGAAAATTTCAAATGATACATAAACTATAAGGAGGAATAGTACGTTAGTGGATACTAAGTAACAGAAGATCAGCGATTGCTGATTGCTACTGACTTGTTATAATTGTACAGTTTAAATATAACCATATGTCTTTCAGGGAATAATTGTTGTTTTCCTAGTATGCTGCCCAAAGATTGTTATTAAGTGCAAAAGTTTCTACAGCCTGCTAAGTATATGGACACTTATAATATGGGGTAGCTGAAAACATATTTGAAGTCACAGAGGCCTCCAAACCTTCAAATTCTGTATTGAGATACCCATCCAGGTCTATTTCAAATTTTTGTGGGAATAAGGAGTTGGGAATAGGAAGCAAATTGAGCCTCACAAGCCAGCTCTATACTCTGTAACAAAAGATATCCTCTTTTACCTTTTAATCCAGAAGAAAATTCTGCTCCTTTATAACTACTGTGATTCTGATTAAAACAGGGCGACCAAAGGGTGTAACTAATGAGTATTAAATGGCATTCAGCATGCATGTTCACAAGCTTTTCAGTAGGTCCCAGAGTTTTTAACTTGGGCACTGATTTACAAAATGTCTCATTCTAATCACAACTTTTTTAACCACTGCAGTATTTACAATATCAAGAAGTTAACGGACACATGCTATAAGGCTTGAAATTAAAAACAAGAGTTACTGAGAAACAAAGAGGCAAATAGATGGTGATTTTTATATGTTTTTAAAAAGATTGATATTGTAGTTTTAATATTCTGTGAACCAACTTTGGGATGCTGCTGGAACTGTCAGACAACATATGATGCAATATTAATTAATCATTTCACCTATCAGCCTTAGAGATTATGGGAATTAGATCAGATAGCTACCTGAATTCCTGACTTCCAGGTGCTTTTATCATTACTTGTAGAGGATCACCTTTTTCCCTTGCACTGTCAACTAGCCACGTCATCCAACTTGTGTTATTTTTAATGTTTTTCTTGTATTTGATCAGTATTTTTCTAGCAATTACTTGCTGCTAACTGTCTATAGGGTCTCATATGTAATCATGGTCAACTGGCTAAAACTTTTTCCTTTTGTTGTCAAGTGCCTCTAAGTACTACAGTGGCATCTCTTATGCATTTAAGGTTATATTTTCCCAAAAAGTAGCCACTTATTTATTTCTCTTTAACTATTTAAATCTGACATTTCTAGGTATTCATTCATTAATCCTCTCTTGGCCTCTCTAAGTATTCATTAAGTCATTCAACTCCAGAAAAGAATATGTGGTTTCTGAATCCCACTACATTTTATGTAGGAGACAAAATTGCTTCATGCCAAATAATTTATATGCTTAAATTCTTTCAAAACTCTTCACAAACATCAAGTGGTCTTCTGCTACCATGATCAGCTCAGAACATATCTAAAAACGGCAAACTCAGTATTCACCCAATATTCTAGGGAACATATTTTTTTGATCAGGCTTTGTGAGTCTTTTAAATAAGATTGTGATCAGTGATAAATGTTGAAGTGCAGTTCTTCCTGAAAATACCCATTGCTCCATCTCCAAGGAGAAACCTAAAATGTAGGCAGCAATGTTGATCCATATCAGCAAACCATTTCTAGCAGTTGTCGTCTCCACCGGGAGGAGCAAGCTTTTCATAAAGTTAACAGGTCTTAATTATGGCATAGTGGTTTGGGTTGGACTAGGACTCCAGAGACCAGGGTTCAAATCCCCGCTTAGCCATGGAAACCCACTGGATCACCTTGGATCACTTGGAAACTTGGATCACTGGGAAACCTTGGATCACTCATATTCTCTCAGTGTCAATGGAAGGCAACGGCAAACTTCCTCTGAAGAAATCTTGCCAAGGAAACCCTGTGATAGGGTTGCCTTAGGGTCACCATAAGTCAGAAATGACTTGAAGGGACACAATTACAATAACAATTGTCCATTCAGGGCCAATCCACAACAATCACAAATACTCTGTAGTGCGATCATAATAGTTCACAACAATATATCGTTGCTGGGAAAATTCAACCCCCTGTTCAAAGGAATCTGAGAACTTGATGAGGTTAGTAGATGAAACTGTTGTTGTTGTTGCTGCTGCTGCTGCTGCTGCTGTGTGCCTTCAAGTCATTCCTGACTTATGGCGAACCTATTACAGGGTTTTCTGTGGTTGAGTGTGATGCAGCCAAGATCACCCGGTAAGTTTCCATGGCCAAGCAGGGAATCAAACCCTGGACATAGTCCAATGCCCAAACCACTACAGCATACTGGCTATCTAAGATGACATTGGCATCCTGATAATCAAGAAATCAAATGCTCTGCAAAGCCGGGCTTTTAATACTCCAGTGACAGCTGCTCAATCTACTGTATTACATGCATGTTAGTCTATTATAATTTTAACCTGACTGTTTTGAACATTTTATAAATATCTTTGTGTGGTTGGTTGCTACCTTGAATATTTATAAAGAAAAGCGGGATAAAAATACTAGACAGACAGATGGGATCCATCTAAAAAGCATATATCGGAAAAATAAGACATTGTCATTTCTGTGGTCAAGAAGAAAGGTAGAACAATGGCTGAGAGAAAGACAATCTCAAGACATGTGTTCAAAGTAATTTCAGGAAGATTAGTCACCTTTTAGCAGTGCATTAATTAGTTCAAAGAGGTAAGAAAATGTACTACTACCTAGAACAAAGAGAGAGGAAAGATGGCTTGGGATAAGATGTACGCTGTGTTTGTTTCTTGTATTAAATTTACTTCATTAAATTTGCATTAAAATTAAAGTAAATTGCACAAATATGAGCAGTTGAAAATGCAGCCTTTTATTACAAAGTAGTGTCCAGAGAAATATTCTACAAATTTTACTGCACTGATACAAGAGAATGGAAAACAATCCCTTAGCCAATAGTTACCATAAATGTAGATGTGTTCTCAGGGATGATGGGCACATGCATGACAAATCACACTGATGTGACATCACTTCTTTAGGCCAGAAATGCACAACTTTAATAGATACTCCCTCCTTCCTCCTTGCCACCACGCTGGCAAAATTCAGTGGCAAATTCCAAATTACTATTGAATTTCAGGGGAAAAACACAGAAAGAACAAGAAGGAAATTATTGTTTTAAAGCACAGCAGGGTACATTTGGAGAGATGGAGAGCTATTTTCAGGTCCTCACAATCCTATGTGGTTTACACCGCTGCCATCTTAGGGAACCAGAAGTGATGTTACAGTGGCTTATAGTCACTTCAAAGAATACTTTTTAGCTGTTTCAGGCTGGGGAGGACCCAAAATAATGTTTAGGGAGAAAACTGTGCATATTTCAGTTTTAAAGGCTTTTCACAGTTCACTGTCAAACTTCAAGCAAACTACAAAATGGTCTTTAAAAAATGAAGTTTTTGCTTGTTTCAAAGGTCTTTTACTGCTTTGCCATCAAATTTTGGGTGGCAAAATTTAGGAGGGTTGGAGATAAGGATGCCACACGTGGATCAAGAGTTCCTGTCCATGGCTGAAGGTGACATGAAAACATGGCCAGTGACTTTTGCTGAGATACAATTTAAAACCAACCTTCCTACATCCAAGAAACCTAAGACTCTGCCCATAAGTATCTCTCTGCTCATATATGGTGTTAAATGTCAGATACTGACCAAGGACACTGAAGGATTCATACACTTTATAGGACAGCAGGACAGTTCTTACAGTGCTAGCCAGATAGCATTTGCACATTGGTAGTTTATAAGGCTCTAACCTAGCAGCTATCAGCAGGTGTCAAACCTTATGAAAGAAATCACTTACCTGACTTTCTCCTGGTAACTGGTTGCTGAGCAGAATCTTCTTCACTGGTGTGTTCCACCTGAAAATTGTAATTGTCAGAACACAACCACTGAGCTCATGGTCAGGACTTGATGACAAGCATCCTTCCATAAGAAAATTAACAGTCTAGTCTTTAGTCTGAGAGATTAAAAGTAGTCAAGACTTTGCAGAATACAGATGAAACCACTTTAACCATGCGTGTAATTTTTATTTCAAACAACTGTTAGTTTCTGACCTGTTCTGTCTGCTCCTCTCTAAACTGCAGACAGATGCAAGTATTCCCTGTACACCCTTTGACAATTATCTTCATTCAGATCCATGGAGTCTGCACTTCCAAGCTTCTTTACAAAGGTATCTGGCCAAATAAAATAAATGTAGCAACAAGGGCTAGAGAAACTAGGAGCTTGTATTCTGATACTGTTGATTTCACATCTGTTAATCTCAGGGTTCAGCTCTGAAAAGCTCTTACAGGGAAACTGCATTGGATTTATTTTGAAGGCAAGGATCCAAATACAGTACTGCCTTACAAAAATTCTGTTAAAGAGCCTGTTAATCTGAGCAACCATGCAATGCTAAAATAAGACCATAAATTTAAATTTTGAAACCAGCATCCTGCCTCCAATAGGGAATATATTAGATTGAATCTAGCTTCTATTTAGATTATCAGTAGATGAATAGAAATTCTTAGTCACAACTAAATTGAGTCCCATTGGTTTCCATAGGTCTATTCTAGGTAGGACTAATATTAAATATGGTCCAAGAGTAGTAATGATATAAGCCTCCAGATATGGCTGGACTGCAATTCCCAGTATTCCTCATTATTAGCTATTCTGGCTAGGGCTGCTGAAACTTACAATCCAACATCTGGATGGCTACATCTTTACCATCCCTTATTTAACGTATGATTCTATGGCTAAGAATTCTTATAACTTGACTTAAGCCAGGCCTCATCACAACTTTAGTGTCATAGCTGAGGGATGACAATGGTGATAAAAACAGGTCACAAGAAGAACCCTGCTGGAGCTGACCAAAAACCCCACTAGTCCAGAATTCTGTTCTCACAGAGTCCAACTAAAGTCTCCTGGCAGGCCATGTTCACATTCCCCATCAAATATTGTCTAGGGGTATAACTGGCGGAGACAACATATAAACATACTGGCTAGTAGCCACTGAGAGCTTTATTCTCCATCAAATTGTCTAAATGCTTTTTAAAGCTGTACAGGTTGGCAGCAATTATTTGTCGTAGCAAGCCTGAAGAAGTACTTCCATTAACTGTCTTCAGTGTACTACCATTCCATTTCATGAAAGCCAGCCCTTAGACACATGCAGATTTTTCTCACCACAACCAGCAAGATTCCTCTAGAATCTAGAACAGCAGACATGGCATCCAGATAAACCTGAACCCCAGGATTGCCAGAAAACATTTGCAAAACTTCCTGCTCTGTTCACATCTGAAAAATACAATCTTGTTCATTCTATCAAATTCGGCCTATAAAACAGAGAGGGTGGCTGACTATCAGATGAAATGCTGAGACTTGACTGGGATTTCCTGACAGAATCGAGGGAGTGGATCTAGACCAGGGTGGGCATAGAACCATACAATTGTAGAATCATAGAGCCAGAAGAGACCACAGGGACCATCCAGTCCAATTTCCTGATGTGCAGGAACCCATATCAAAACACTCCTGACAGGCCATGGGGGCCATCCAGCCTCTGCTTAAAAACCTCCAAAGAAGGAGACTCCACCACACTCCGAAGCAGCATATTCCACTCCCAAACAGTTCTGACCATCAGGAAGTTCTTCCTGAGGTTCAGGTGAAATCTCCTTTCCTGCAGCTTGAATCCATTGCTCCTTGTCCTAGTCTCTGGAGCAGTGGAAAACAAGCCCACTTCTTCCTCAACATGACATCCCTTCAAATATTTAAACATGGCTATCATGTTCCCTCTTAACTTTCTCTTCTACAGACTAAATATCCCCAGCCCCCTAAGCTGCTCCTCATAGGGCATGGCCTCCAAACCCTTTACCATTTTGGTCGCAACTCCAGTGGGTGCAGGGAACAGTTTTAGCCTTTGTGTACCTACAGGGGGTTCCCTAAAATCAGCCCCAGATTAACTCTGTTTTTTGTTTTTGTTTTTCATGATTAGAAGGTTTTGCATATAGGGACAAGTGTCAGTCAGGGACTGGATGACAGAGAAAGGGAGTAGTAGAGGTGTGCAGTCCAAACATTCCCTACCACTGATCAAGAACAAATTAGTCACATTTGTATCCCACTGATATTACTAGGACTTAAATATGCTCTGGATGTAAAAAAAAGCCTTCTGAAGTCAAACAAATAGGTGGTTATGATCATAACTGATTGAATTAAAATACAGAACAAGGGAAGAGATCATTAGGATCTGGCAGATTCTGGCAGATATGTTCTAATTTCAGAGGTCAAGGCAAGGGAGAAGGTGGAATGCAGTTAAAGAAACCCAATCTACCATCTCCATCCATTAGAATCAATTGCCGTGTTCTCTTTGATTAGTGTCTTGTAACGGTTTTCAACTACAGACTTAGGTACTCATAAAACCAGATGGCATATTCTATACAAAAGGGAGAGACTGCACTGAGAAATGCATAAGAATCCTAGCAGCAAACAATAAATGTGTCGGCTTTGGGGCAGCTTTTCAGCAACAGTAAGAGATTTTCCATTAACTCTCTGAAATTAAGCTGCCATCTTATTCCCACAAACAAGCCCCTGAGAAATACTAGGGATGTATGTGTGTGCGTGCATGCACACACACACCCCTTCGCACTGCCTGTTGACTTACAGCAACTTCATGAATTTCATAGGGTTTTCTCAGGCAAGGAATACTCAGAGATGGTTTTGCCAGTTCATTCCTCTGAAATACTGTATAGCATATAGCACCTGGTATTTGTTGGCAGTCTCCCATTCAAGTATTAATCAGAGCTGACCCTGCTTAGCTTTCAAGATCAAATGGGATCTGGTGCCTTTAGGGTATTTGGGACTTACTTCTGAGTAAACATGCAAAGTACTGCAGCACTTTACAATGGTTAAAATATTAGACTAGAACTGGGGCAACAGGACTTCAAATCCCTACAGAGTCATTACGTTCACCAGGTGACCATGGGTCTGTTGTGTGTCTCAGCCAAATCTACCTCCCAAGACTGTTGTGAGGATAAACTGGTAGGGAGAAAACAGAGTGTGATACCTTGAATTCATTGAGGAAAACAGTTACCATTGTAACTATAAAAGAAAAACAGACAAAACTAAAA
The DNA here is from genome assembly GCA_948474755.1 of Ctenosaura bakeri. Classification (NCBI taxonomy): domain Eukaryota; kingdom Metazoa; phylum Chordata; class Lepidosauria; order Squamata; family Iguanidae; genus Ctenosaura; species Ctenosaura bakeri. The sequence goes on along the minus strand of CAOLHI010001998.1, from coordinate 28,062 downwards.
GAGCATAATAAGCATGACTGGAAGTTCTACCATTTCCATTTCCATTTCCACACTAGACTGTTATAGTGCTATTATTCCACTTTCAACATCCTATGGAATCCAGGGGTTTGCAGTTTAGGGAGGGACCTTTGAGGCCCCTCCCTAAACTGCAAACCCCAGGATTCCATAGAATGTTGTAAGTGGAATAACAGCACTATAACGGTCTAGTGTGGAAATGGAGAAGAATCCCTGGTCCACACTGACAGATGCTTGAAGACAAGCTGTGTTTCCCTGATGGTGAGGAAAATGCACAATGTGTTGCTCAAAAGCAATCTTTTTCATTGTTCCTTAAATTTAGAAGCCTAAGCAATAACACTGGGATGAGCTTTGGAGCCAAGCTTTAGTTCAAAGTAAGTCCTATTTAAGAGCTATAGAAAAATGTAGTATTCCCAGCTTCTCCAGAAAACAACAAACGCTGCAGGGTTTTTCCACACCTGATGAAAAGCAAATCCTCATCGTTTTGGCTGCATCTATGAAGGAAGGAGGGAGGGTAAGAGGATTGGAGAGATATGACAGAAAATTGAACCAAATTATAATGTTGCAAAGGAATATGAGATTGACCCATTTCCTCTCACTCTAGCACAAAATATCTTCTTGGGACCAAACCAAGGCAAAAAAAAAAAAGATGTATAGCAAAAGTGTGGGATGTATAGATAGATGACTTCAAATGAAATAACTAAATAATCTAAAAGTAACAGGAAAGGGAAGGGAAGATACATGTAAATATTAATAATCGATCTGATTGTTAGTTCTTTTTTTAAATGGTGAACATTAGAATTTAGAAAAGGAGACAATGGACAGATGTACTTAATGCAATATTGATCTTGATGAGGACAGCAATGAGTTACAGCACTTTTGAAGTGTTGGAAGCACTTCTGCGTTACCTCAATAATCTGCAAAAAATCTCCTCCACCCCGCTGCTTAACATATCAAAGACTTCTACTGAAGGTAAAGCTTAATTGGTTCATTTAAACAGAGGCTGGCTCTCACTTTTCCCCCCTAAAAGGTGCATGAGACAGCCAAGGTATACCACAGCAAGGACCAAAAACCAAAGCCAAATTGAACGATGAAACAAGAAATCGGGTCTGCAGAGAATAGTTCTGTCAGACCAATGGGGTTCTTAGAGACATCCCTACTGGCTGTCATAAAACTGCTGTTCTTTATCCAGTTTATTTTTTAAGTTGCACAGCATCCCTTGAAGGTAGGACACTAGTCACATGTTGCAGAAGGGAAGCTGAAGTGGAGAGCAGACGCCGTCCTGATGCTCCCATGCTAAACATGAGTTTAAATATTTGAAGGGACGTCACGTTGAGGAGGGAACAGGCTCATTTTTTGCTGCTCCAGAGACTAGGACAAGGAGCAATGGATTCAAACTACAGGAAAAGGGATTCCACTTAAACCTCAGGAAGAACTTCCTGAGGGTCAGAGCTGTCCGGGAGTGAAATAGGCTGCCTCAATGGAGTGTGGTGGAGTCTCCTTCCTTGGAGGTTTTTAAGCAGAGGCTGGATGGCCATCTGTCGGGAGTGCTTTGAGGGTGTTCCTGCATGGCAGGGGGTTGGACTGGATGCTCCCTGTGGTCTCTTCCAACTCTGTGATTCTATGGCCATTTTCGCACTAGGTTGTTATAGTGCTATTATTCCACTTTCAACAGCCTAGGGGATCCTGGGGTTTGCAGTTTAAACTGCAAACCCCAGGATCCCCTCGGATGTTGAAAGTGGAATAATAGCACTATAACAGCCTAGTGCGGAAATGGCCTATGATGCCAGGCTAGAGATGGCATATCAAACTTGCCTTGGGGGAACTAAGACCATTTCCGCACTAGGCTCTTATAGCGCGATTATTCCACTTTCAACATCCCATGGAATCCTGGGGTTTGCAGTTTCGGGAGGGGCCGGCCGGCCCCTCCCGAAACTGCAAACCCCAGGATTCCATGGGATGTTGAAAGTGGAATAATCGCGCTATAAGAGCCTAGTGCGGAGACGCCCGAGGCGATCCTGGGCGGGAAAGGTCCGCTTCTGCTTGCGATCAAAACGCCACTCTCTGGGGCAGCCCGGTTCCCCTTTTTTAAGAAACGAAAAGAGGGGGGGGGAAGCCCACCTGGGTCTGAGTTCCTCCTGGCGATGCGTTCGGGGGGGGGCGGCGGCGGGGCCGGGCTGTCGGTCCCTGGGGCGCCCCCCTTCCCCGGCGGCCCCGTCCTTCCTCAGAGGGTCTGCTCGCGGCAGAAGCCCCACGGCTCCCGCAGCGAGTGGCGGCCGGGCTGGAGCGCCCCCGCGCTGGCCACGGAGTTCTTCAGCTGCTTAATGACCCCGAAGAGGAGCAGGAAGAGCAGGAAGAGCAACAGGAAGAAAAGCGCCAGGTAGAGGAGCAAGTTGAGTTCCCACTCCATGCCGCCGCCGCCGCCGCCGCCGCTGCAGCTGCTTCGGTCCCCGCCGCGGCCACGCGTCCTCCTGCAGTTTCTTCCATCAGCCCCCCAATGCCCCGCGGAGGTCCATCGGCGCCGGGCGGGGAGGACGCGGGGCATTCAGCCGCCTCCCCGGCCTCGCCTCCCCGCCAGATCCTCCCTCGGCAGGGTTGGGGGGACCATCCGAAGGGGGGAGCGGAAAAGGATCAGCGAGGGGGGGAGGGAGGGAGGGGGTCGAAGATCCAGCGAGAAGACCAGAAACCTCCCGCCCCGCGATCGCCAAGGGCTGCTGAGGCTCCGGCGAGCTCAGTTTCTACCGGGAAAAAAATAGCAAACAGCGGCTGCCTTATTCTGGTCGCCCTCCGGAGAAGTAAATAGAGAACCAGGAGGACTCTCCCGCCGCAGGAAAGGTCCGATCTGGAGAGGAGGAGGAGGAGGAGGCGGAGGCGGGGGGGGCGTTCAAGGAAAAAATAAAGCGACCTGTGATTCAAAACAAGCAAAAGAGCCGCAACAGACCCCGGCGAGTGGAGCCGCGGTTGGGGTTGCTGTGGGTCGAAGCCCCGAAGAACAGGAGGAAAAGGCCGAGCCCCAGGCGCGACGGAGCGAGCCCCGGGAAAGCGCTGGTTGCCGGTTCTGGCATCAGGCTTTTGGGATGCTGGGGAGAAACGCGGTCACCGGGGCGCTGGGCTTGGGAGGTGGTTGCCCGCTGGCCAAACTCATTTTTCCAACTCTCAACCTGCACCATTTCCACACTAGGCTGTTATAGCGCGATGATTGCGCTTTCAACCTCCTCTGGAATCCTGGGGTTTGCAGTTTCGGGAGGGGCCGGCTGGCCCCTCCCGAAACTGCAAACCCCAGGATTCCAGAGGAGGTTGAAAGTGGAATCATCGCGCTATAACAGGCTCGTGCGGAAATGGCCCTAGGTAGTGGCAGAGCTGGCTGTTCTAGCTGGTTTCTAGCCTCCCGGAGAGCAATTCAAGTAACAAAACAGAAAGAGGCGCGCTTTTAAAAGCACCTTACAGAACTGGATTACCTCTCAGACCATTTCCGCACTAGACTGTTATAGTGCTATTATCCCACTTTCAACATCCTATGGAATTCTGGGGTTTGCAGTCTAGGGAGGGGCCTTGAGAATTCTCAGCTGGAGAGCTAAGGGTCCACTCTGCTTAGAACTTGAATGGGAGACTGCGAACAAGTAGCAGGTGCTATGGGCTATAATTCAAATGAAGGAATTGACAAACCCACCTCTTAGTATTACTTGCCTAAGGTCATTTCTGCACTGTAGTGTAGTGCACCAATTTATATTTCACCAATTTATATTTCAGACATATAGAACACCAGCACTCTCCTGAAAAATGCCCCTGGGTAACACAATACTCCCCTTGTGTGTGGCATTCCTTATGCAACACTCTTATAATGCTATTATTCCACTTTCAACATCCTTTGGCATTCTTAAGTTTGTACTTTACTGAGGCAAAGAACTCATCAGTTGAGATTTTAAATGCCCCTCCCTAAACTGCAAACCTCACAAACCTAAACTGCAATACTAGCACTAGTGAGGAAATGGCTTTACTCTAGTGATGCAAAACTTCACGGCCTTACTCAAAAGAAGGAACAAGAGGGTCTTCAAATGCTGGCCTTCCACCTTTGGAAGTACTGTATACCTTTGGAAGGAATAAAGGACAACATGCCCTTGGGGCAGGAAGGGTCAAGTCCCCACCACTAGGCTAGGAGGGACTAATCTCTTTCCCTGAAATGATCTGGCAAAATTGTACCACCTCGCTCAACCTCAGCCATTATCGAGCAGAAGTGTACTCAACGCTCAAGTAAGAAATGCTAAGAGATTGATTTTGAGGCCTTCTAGGAAGAATAAAATAATACATCGATCCTAGCCATGCTTAGTTGAGCCAGTGTGGTGTAGTGGTTTGAGCAATGGACTATGACTCTGAAGACCAGAGTTCAGATCTCTGCTTGGCCATGAAAACATAATTTGGCTGACCTTGGGAAGGTCACATTTTCTCAGCCTCAAAGGCAAGGCAAGGGCAAACCCGCTCTCAACAAATCTTACCAAGAACCCCATGATAAGTTGACCTTTCAGTCACTGTAAGTCAGAAATGACTTGAAAGTGCACAAAAACAACCAGCTACACTGAGTACATGGAGGGCACTTCTCTGTCCACATTGGGCTTATACTGTACTGCATGTGTGTATGTGCCTTCATGTCACCTGTCATGTATTGGTAACCCCATGAATTTTGTAGGACTTTCTTAGGCAAAGAATACTCAGAGGTGGTCTTGCTAGTTCCTTCCCCTGAAATACAGCCTACAGCACTTAGTATTCATTGGTGGTTTTCCATCCAAATGCTAACTGGGTTTGACCCTGCTTAATTTCCAAGATCAGATGGGATCTAGTGCTTTTAGCAGTCCATATTTAAGGATGTCTGCATGGTAACGGATGAGAAAAGTACTTTAAGCACCTCCTGCAGGTACCTGCAAGTAGGCAAAATTAATGTCCTGCCACCAGTGTTGAGACTGCCATCTTAAATACAGTTTGGGGGCCCTCTCATAAGAGCATTTAATCCCAAGTCTAAAATTACTCAACTGCAATTGGTGCTGTTATTTGGTACACATTGTAAATGACAGTCAGGAGATGATATTCTCTTTTTCAGTCTTTGGATGATTTGTTTGTGTTGAACTTGGATTCCTAATTTCCACAAACACATGCAAAATCTTGCTGAATTCATGAAACTAAAATTTGATTTCTGACTAATAACTTGTCCTCTTGATTTCAACTGAACATAGACATAGTTAACTTTCTCTAGGGACCATTACTCATAATGAAGGTTAACTCAACAGGACATAGGACATAGTAGTCTGTCTCTGCACTTGCGTCTCTGTGAAGAGTAAGGTCTGGTTTAAACATAGGTCTATTTAAAAAAGAAAAAAAACACCTCACCAGTATGGTGCAGCATACTGGTACTGCTAGATTTTGCCGACACTTTTCATTACCACATCCTCTAAAGAGAAACTACAATGGTAGGCAGCTGGGTTGAAGCATGTTTTTTTAATAAAACAAATATTCTATCAGCTTTCATCTCTACCCAGAGGAACAGGGCTTTTGTAAAGCTGATGCATATTTATCACCCATGGAGAACCAAATGACTCAGGAAGATTTTGTATTACAGCAGGATACCTCACAATATATGGCTGCTGCAAAAACCCACTTTACTTGCAGCTATTCTGAGGATTGTAGCTTCTCTCAAAGGGAACCAGAGAGCTGGAAGGAAGGGCTGGCAGATGGCATCTTCATAACTGTGAGAGTCCAACTCCCTTCCTGTGCCTCTCTGCCAGCAAAGAAGGGGAGGCGAAGGTACTTGCCCCAAAAGAAAGGGGAGGCAGTGGGGAGTGTCCAACATAAACAACTAATGGAAACACTGAGCTGAGCGAAGTCAAGGTCTAATCCAAAAGGTCCAGGAAGTCGAAAGTCTAAGTCTGTCCAGAGGGGTCAAGGGAGCCAAAGCACAAGGGTCAAGAGGCTTGTGTAGTAATTTGCTACAAGCAAACAGCAAGCCATGCTGACAGACTTAAATAGCCACTGAAAACAGGTGTTCCTTGCCATTGTTCTGTTTCTTTAATCTAGCCAAAGCAGCTTCCCTCTGAGCTGTTCGTTTCAGTCTCCTCTGTGATTGACAGCTAGAAAGTACTGTTGGTTCCTTTTCCCTCTGGAGCTGGCTGGGGCAACTCTGCCTCCTCTTGTCTTTCAACTGATGGGGATGTTTGCAAGCTGGTTTAGTCAATCACTAGCTCTGTTCCTGGCATAATCAGTTGCTCTTCGACCTCAAAACCATCATCTATCACAATAACTGTTAATCAAAAAATCCCAGTGCTTTAACCTTGAAAGGCCTGGCTCCATTACAGCATGAATGTGGAGTCATGCATCTCAGGTCACTGGCACTTGTGCATTCAATATGAGCAAATAATGATCCAGGAGTCCATATGCTGATTTTGCATGTACAAGATGTTGTGATTGAGTTAATGGACTGCTGAGCCCTGTACAGGATCCAGGATCTCTCAATGATCAGATGCCTGTGGGAAAAATCACAAACTTGGCCAGGTGACAGTCTTAAAAATGCACCATTTTGTTCTGTGCGTATGTATGTTATATATGCACACTCATTAGTTAACCAATTATAGTCAGAGAATACTTTGTGTTTTTCTTGTGTGTATATGTGCCTTCAAGTCACCTGCTGACTTATTGCGACTTCATGAATTTCATAGGGTTTTCGTAGACAAGGAAGCTACACTCAAGTGATACTCAAAAGTCCATATTAAAGACTTTTACTATACACAGAGTGAGAAATGCCAGATGTCCAACCTGGGTTCAGGAAAGGAAGAGACACTAGGGATCATATTGCAAACATATTGAATAACAAAGTGCAGCAAAGAATTTCAGAAGACAATCAGCCTCTGCTTTATATATTATAGCAAATAACACTTAAATAAATGGGTGTGCCACACCATTTGATTGTCCTGATGTATAACCTGTATTTAGGTCATGAGGCTACCATCAGGACAGAATATGGAAAAACAGAATGGTTTCCAATTAGCAAGGGGGCCAGGCAAGGATGCTTTTTATCTCCCTATCTACTTAACTTGTACTTCAGCATATCATACATAAGGCAGGATTAGACTTAGAGGAAGGAGGCTTGAAAACTGGAGGAATGAATACCAACAATTTAACATATATAGATGACACCATACTACTAGCAGAAAATAGCAAAGACCTGGAACCATTACTGAAGAAAGTCAAAGAAGAAATCACAAAGGCAGGTTTATGGTTGAACATGAAGAAAACAAAAATAATAACCACAGCTGATTTACATAACTTTAAAGCAGACGATGAAGAAATTGAAACAGTTCAAGATTTTCCATGCCTTGTCTCAGTCATTAATCAGAATGGATACCACAGTCAAGGACTTGGAAGGGCAGTTTTGAAGGAACTAGATGAGATCCTGAAACGTAAAGATAGATCATTGAATACTAAGTTAGGCTTGTATTTCCAATTTCTTTGTATAGTTGTGAAAGCTTGATAGTGAAGAAAGCTGAAAGGAAGAAAACAACTTCATTTGAAATGTGATATTAGAGAAGAGTTCTATGGATACTGTGGACTACTAAACAGACCAATAAATGGGTCCTAGATCAAATGAAGCCTGAATTCTCCCTAGAAGCTGAGATGTCTAAACTGAGACTGTTGTACTTTGGACATGTCATGAAAAGGCATGACTAACTAGAAAAGATAATAATGCTTGGTAAGGTAGAAGGTAGCAGGAAAAGAGGAAAAACTACATGACAGATGGACATACTCAATCAAGGAAACCACAGCCCTAAGTCTGCAAAATATGAGCAGGGCAGTTCATGACAGGGTCAAAGTCAACTTGACAGCAGTTATCAACAATAGATTACAAGAATGCAGTGTATGTTTTCCTGGAAAATCCATTTTTCCTTCAGCTACTGGGAAGATTGCAGTTAAGTCTGAATGGTTGTTGGTAGTAGCAGGTCATCCTTGCCAATTCGAAAGTGCCTGAAAGTGCCTTGTTCCATTACACCCCTGCTCCCCCCATTCCTCTCCCTCTCCCTATTCCATGATATACAGAATTACCCTCCACCTTCTCCTCATAATGGCACTCCAGCAAAGCTAATTTCTCATATATATAGGGGAGAGGAAATGTATTGACACACAGGGGTGATAGAAGTAAAAAAAATTAATCCCTAGCCACAGACAGACTCCAAACGTGAAAACAGAACTTATCATTTGTGCTCAGCTAAGGACACCTGAGACAAAATATTCTTAATTTATGAAGCGATTCATGGTTTGATCAAAGATTAAAGCAGAGTGCCACCTAATTAGAGGACCTGTCTAGTTTCTTTAACAGCCTCTATTTCTTAGTCTTTTTGCTTGTCTCTGCAGCTGGCAAAATCTTCTCAAATGTGAATTTGACTGCATTGCAGGGCAGGCAAAAAAGAACAATTTGAGTAGATATTTCTATTGTTGGGTGAATGATGTTCAAATTTATCTCATGCATGGTACTTGAAAGAACAACATGAACCCAGATGGGTGGTAAATGTGTGAGCTTGTTTATACACTCAAGATTCAAAGGCTCTTGCTCACATTTTTTGTTGCTTGCTGTTGTATGCCTTCAAGTCATTTCTTACTTATGGGACCCTAAGGTGAAGCTTTCATGGTGTTTTCTGGGGCTGAGAGTAAGTGATGTGCCCAAGGTCACCAAGTGGTTTTCCATGGCCAAGCGGGGAATTGAACTCTGGTCTCCAGGGTCATAGTCCAATGTTCAAACCACTACACCATGCTGGCTCTCCCCATTATGAAGGTAGAGCATGGCATTCAAGGGCAGCATTCCCCAACCTGGAAATCTTCAGATATGGCAGATCACAATTCCTATCTTCCCTTCTCAGATGGGCCAGTGCCAAATGGAGGTAACAGGAGTTATAGTCCAGCTTCTCTGAATGATCCCAAATTACAGGAAGATATTCCAGCCATACCTCCTCACAGATTATGTCATCATTTCATCCACCAGGGATAACAGGGATTGTGCTGTTGGCTGATGTTGGTGTCCAACAATATTTATAAGGCCACGCATTCCTAAGGCCTTCATAAGGCCACACACTATCCTAATGGCTCATTGCTATTATTTTAGAAGCAGGATTATTATCCTGTTATTCCAAATGTATAGTCAGGTGGTAAAGCCATCTTAGTATTGTAGTTTGAATGTTGGAGTAGGTCTCTGGAAGACTAGGGTTCAAATCCCTGCTCTGCCATAGAAACCCACTGGGGCAAGTTGCTCTTTCTCAGCCTCAGAGGAAGGCAATGGTAAAGCCCCCTCTGAAGAACTCTATGCCTGAGGGCAGCCATAAGCTGGAAATGACTTGAAGGCACACAACAACAAATAGCTAAGCCACCTGGCAAGGCCATCTGGAATTATAATTAACATAATATTATATGTATACTTTGCAAAGAATGAAAGGGCAAGTCCTGTCCAATGGGATAGAGATAGAGAAAGAAATGAGGTCAAGTTGGGAGGGAAAGGAGGGATAAAAAACAAAACATGGGAAAAGATCATGTAGTTATTTTTTATTATGCTATTATATCAAACTAGTTCACTCACAAAACAAAAACATACTAAATGCAAAATAGGTAAATAAATATTTTTATTAAGTTTTCCACAAAAACTACACACACATTCATCAACAATTATTTCTCTAATACACCACATTTTTATCCTAAATATCTCAAATTATTCCAGTTATCCCCTCCCGTATACCCCTTCTATATTATCCAATCTTCCCTCCCCTATAAACACTACATACAACCCAATTTTTTATCACAAAACAATCATACAAAAACCATCCTACACACCTAACTCTAACAAACAAATGACTTCCTTTTTATGTTCAAGTTTTTCTTTTCGGCATTATTACCTATCACCTATCTGTAATTTACTTAACACTTATACTTCTATCCTTATTTCTAATCTACTTCCTGCGTTCATCACCAACTTTTCAAGATAACGTTTCATTTATTTCTAAAGTGTCGCCTCAGGCTTAATTAAAATTATTTCTTTAGTTCTTAGCGTTTTTGGACCCATTCAATTTTATTCAGAGTTCTAACTTTTCTACTCTCTAATTGCCAGACTTGCTAACTGTCCCCATCGATCTTCTAGCATTCTCCTTATCGGATTCCATGTTAATTGGAATGTCTTTAGATCTTCGCCTCTTAACAATAACGATAACCTATCAGTTTCCATCAAATCATACATCTTAATTTGCCACTCCCGGAGACCCGGCGATTCCAGTTGTTTCCATGCTTTTGCATATACCATCCTTCCTGCTGTTATAATAAGCAATAGTAATTTTTGTTGTATTTGGGTCAAATTAGGGATCAAATCAATCATATTTAATAAATATATTTCTGGTAGCTTGTCGAATTTTCTTTCAATTATTGTCTCTATCTGGCCATGAATTGCCTTCCAGTATTTTTGGGCTTGGGAACAATTCTACCAGAGGTGATATAATGTCCCTTTATATTCGCATTTCCAGCATTTTTGATCAGAAGTTTTAGTTATCTTATTTATTTTTACAGGAGTATAATACCACCTATTGAAGATCTTAAAATAGCTTTCTTTCAACTGACTAGCTTTTAGCCATTTATTGGTCTTTTGCCAAGAAGCTTCCCATAATTCAAGTTGTATTGGATGGCTGATTTCTTGTGCCCATTTAATCATGTTTGATTTTATTACTTCCTGCTCTAATTCTAATTCTATAAGTATCTTATAGATTTTTCCAATATTTTGGTTTCCACCTTTTTAAAGAATTAGATCAAATTCGTTTTCTACAATCGAGATACCTGTATTTTTTATATCTACCTTTGCTTTTTCTAGAAGTTGCGTCATCAGTAGCCAATGTGTTATTAGTCCTCTTTCTCTCAATTCTTCTCTATTTTTGCACCTTACATTCCTGCAAAATAGGTAAATAAGGGGAGTCATATACTTTGACAAACAGATGTTTTTTATTATTTCTTGGGGCAGTATCTCTGCAAAAAAAAAAAAGTGCTAAAATAATAATCTAGTTTGACTGTTAAAGTTAGGTATTGACTTTGGCCTGCCTTAAATGGTGGTTGTTTTTCTGTGATGCTCTTGAATGTCAAAAGGAAGAAGAAGCAGATACGCTCACCACACATATTTTTTGAATGGACAGTGACCTCTTGTCTGGCAAACTGAAGCATACGATTTATTTCTAGTCAACATTCTCTGAGGCAAATCCTCTCAAAGCATTTTAGAGTTCTTGATGTTATCAGTTAATTGATCTACATACATTGGACAAAACTGAACAATTAATTAAAACCTTGAAGCCTTTTTTAGGATCTCTTATTCTAAAAGAATTACAAGCAGTTTGCTGAAAGAAGGTATCTATTCATTATAAAGTATTTATTAGAGAACTGCTTATAGTGGACTAAAAACCGAAACTGATACATCACTTCTCACAAATGGCAACTTGTGGTCACTAAGTAGATTATTATGATAAAATTCCTTCTGTTTTCAATGTTAAAGTCTACACATCTAAGCATTATTGATTATGTCATCAAAATGATACCTCCTCTACCCAAAAAGGAAGCATCAACACTCAGGGAAACTTTAAAATTTACAGAAGCACAATTTTTGGAAAGAAAAATAGCTTGAAATTCAACAGAAACATTACTGGTAACATTACAAAATCTACCTTTAAATTTATTTATTTTTTTTTGAATTAAGATATAAATCTTAGACCAATAACTTCACTTTCTTACAAGTCTACCACATACGGAAAAAAGGAGCACTCTTATTTTGACATCCCCAACATTGGTTTAAAACATTCTGGGACATTTTTAACAGTTTATAGGGGGGTTAAATACCATCTATACATCATCTCATACAAGTTTTCTTTTAAATCAATGCACAAAGTAAATTGTATATCTTTGTGCCACATTTTTATCCATAAATCCATATGAACATTATGTGCAAAATTTGGGGGCCACATTATCATGTACTCTTTTACACATTCAACTTCTATCTCTAATTTCAAAAGCAATGTATATGATTTTGAAATTTCACAGTCCTCATCGCTACACAACTCTAAATAAAATTCATTTTCTCCAGCCTCTATGCCTGCATTTCTCTTATCTTGAGCAAGCATGTCTTTAAGCTGTATACGAGCAAGCCAGTTAAGATCTTTCTTAACATCCAGCAAAAAGAAAACAAATGGAAAGGGGGAGCCACATATACAAAGAATAAAGGCATGCACAAGTCTGCCCCCCAATTCTCCCCTCCTATTCACTTGCCTTTTGTCCAGGCATATGGAAGGAAGGCAGGTTGCACAGGCAAAAGGCAAGAGGGGAGGGACTCATGTGTCTTCTTCTTGTGCAGGGCTCCCCCTCCTACTCCCTTGCATTTTGCCCAGGCAGATGGAAGAAAGGCATGTACAACCATGCAAAAGGCAAGGGAATGGTAAGGAAGAATGGGGGGGAGAGGCACACATGTGCATTCTCTGTGCATGAGGCTCTCCCTCCCATTCGCTTCCCTTTGCCCAGGTGCAGAAGAAAAGCACACACACCCAGGCAAAAAGCAAGCAGATGGGGGGGGAGGGTGGAAGGGAATGCAAGGGAGAACACTCACTTGGGTGGGGGAGGGTTACTTGTGGTTTTTTGACTTTCACAAGGGTTCTGTGCTCCAAACCTTTGTGCAAGCCAATTATTTTTAAATTCAACCATATGTGCCATAACTTTATTATACCAAAGATGACCATTTCACCCAAATCTTAAATTATGACCTTCAAGTTCCAATACTGTCTTATCTCTCAGCAATATCCATTCCTTCAGCCATAGAAAATAACAGGCATCATAATACAATATAACATTAGGTACTGCCAAGCATCCTTAGCATCTTGCTTTGTTTTAAGTTTTATTCTGGGTTTCTTTGCCTGACAAACAAATCTAGAAATCTCTTACTGCCATTGCATAAAAGATATTCCATTTCTTATAATAGGGATCATTTGAAAGGGAAGCTTTGGCAACACATTTGCTGTTACTGCTGCAATTTTACCAAGAAGAGATAAATTTAACTCTTTCCATTTTTCTAAATCTCTTTTATTTTCTTTAAAGAATTTTTCTTGGTTATTTTGAAATAATCTATTATAGTTCATGATTGTCTTTCTTTTTTTTTCACTTTAAAATTTGAAAGAACAGGTAATTCATTATCTGCTTCTGGGTTCATGTATTTAGTCAGCAATTTTGTCTCGTCACTATTAACTTTAAATCTGGAGCATGTCTCAAATGCCTAATTTTTTTTTCAAAGAAGCCTTCATTGAGTCCAATGGGTTTTAGCATATTATTCCAAGATCATCTGCATAAGCTCTCATTTTGTGCTGTTTTTTCCCCACTCTCACCCTATAGATTCTCTCATCTTGTCTGACACTTTTCAGTAGGTTTTCCAATGCCAAAACAAAAAAAGAAAGGTAAGAAAGGACAACTGTATCTAGTTCCCTTCTGTATTTCAATCTTGTTACATTGCCATTTACTAAAATCTTTCTTTCTTTCTCAAATTATATTTTCACCAAAGCCCATCCTCTCTAATATTTTAAGTAATTCCATTAAACATTATCAAATGCTTTATCTACATCTAAAAAAAAAGCAAAACAGCCTTTTAATTATTATGATGCTCCAAAAATTCAATAATGTTAATAACAGTTTGTAGATTATTCCTTAATTGTCTTGTTAGCAAAAAACACTCTGGTTCCCATGGATATTCTAAGAAATATTTCTCAAGACAGCAAAAATTATTAATGAGGAAGAGCAACCAAACTGAGAGAGATTATAGCAATTTGCTTTTACCTGGGCCTACTGGGAAGGGCATGATTCTGGCCATCTTGCTACTCTTTCCTCTGCTGAGTTAACTGAGAACTACTTTTGCACTTTAAATTGAGTTTACAGCAATTGCAAAGGGAGAAAATGGGAGGAGGAGAAACTGGAACAATTTAAAAGCAGCTGAAAAAGTTGTAGCTGTCTCTGCCAAATCTGGATAGGTGGAGGGTATGGTTGGAATAGGATTCTGACAGACCAAAGCTCAGCCATACAAACTGCCTGAGTGGCCTTGGGAAAGTGACACCCTCTCAGCCTTAGAGGAAAACAATGGCAAACCACCTCTGAATGAATCTTAAAAAAAAAAAACCTTTATCATCAAGTCACCATAAACTTCAGCTGACTTGAAGACACATAACAAGAACAGAGGGATGGACTAGAATAGAAGGCAATCTTGAACATGGAGCATCTACTAGTGCAACATATTGTTGCAGTTCCTATATGTATCTTATGTTAGGGAAAATAACTATAGATCAATATATACATTAAAACAGAAGCCAATTCTGTTTTGGTTTTGCTACACACCTAGCAGGACCTCACTGACACCATTTTCTGAATAGCATACTGGGCATTTGAAAACAGCACATGTCATGTTAATCCTCATCTTACTTCTTATGGGGTAATGAAGTAGTGTTATGTTCATGCTGTCTTTAATGACAAGTTTTCATAAGACATTGCCATCAGGCTGAGAATATTATTTCAATCCTAACCTAATGTATTCATCTCAGAAATCAATAGTACAGTAGCTTGCAGTAATTCTATCCAACTAAATCACCCTTGCTTGCTGTATCTAAAAACAAATTTAGCACACAGTACAAACAGAAGGTATTTAAGGTGTCAATTTCTCTCCGCCCACAACTTTGAAAATGACTGATCATTCTGATTTTTAAGAATAATATGTACAAAAAAGAATATGAACATATAGATTCACTTTTTAAAGAGATAAAGACTTGTACAAAGACAAGTGGAACAACTAATGACCTTATTACAAATATATTTATTTAGTAACCATAACAAAGGTTTTCCCTACCTCATTGAATTTTCTTGTAGCAGACCATGATAAAGTTCTGTGGTACTGGTTGTCCAATGATATGACTGACTTTCACAGAATGGTTTTTAAGTTAGGAGATGAGTAAGTCTAAAGAACCATTAATTGTTACCGCAAAATATATTTCTGTAAATTGAACATTTTCATTGAGTTGAAATCATATGCACACATGTAGTCTTATAAGTACTCAGTGACGCTTACTACAGAGTTAGAAGTTAATTTTAAGAGGAATTAATATAATGATGTGCTGATGCCATCAATAACTGAACAGGAGTAGGATAACACTCTGGGTTCCAGTACATCATGATATTACCACTCATTTTTGGACAACTCCAGAATGTGTTATATTCATAAGTCATAAGCAACTTTCCAAGCTCTACCTTGCACTGCACTGTTAAATGAGTGCTCCCACATCATTGTCTAATGGAAAACTGAAATCATTGTTGCACATGACTTTTTATGTTGAATGTTGATATTCAGCATTTTTACACTTGTCAATCAGAGATCTATACTGTCTCTCCAAATTATAAACCTCTGGATTCCACAGGAGGCAGCCATGGTATTTAAAATGGAATCATAATGCTATAATTGCGTAGCATGCAAGAGGCCAAAGACATTGCTACTTTTACTGGGGTGTGTGTGTGTGTTTACAGCCATGTTTACCAGTACTTTTGCAGGCAAGAACCAATTGGAGATTCAAAAGTAAGTTTAATGTGCTTTATTGGGGGAATTGCAATCACACACACACAAGATCCAAGCAATCACACAATCACACAAGGCTAATTGAAGGGAAAAGGGAAGGATAGCAAGATTTTAGGGCAAACTGGGTGATATTTACTAATCCAGAAGAGCAGCGAAAAAACAGCAATGTGGCTTAAATGCAAGTCTAAGGACAGTACGCAAACAGAAATCAGAGCGGCAGAGTGGCAACCAGCATACTGTGAATCAACTGGTCAAAAACTGGGGTTTATATACCCTATTAGGGTTTAAATTTAAACAGGGGTTTAAATACCCTATTTCTGCCTCGAGGATTAATGGCTTTTCGGCCAAGAAAACAAGGAGTCCACACAGTAGACAATGAGGTCCGGAATGGGCTAATGGTCTTAGTGTTAGGTGACACAGGGCTAATGGCTGTCCTGATAGCTTAGGACTTGTTGGACGGGTATGAGGACAAGAAGGGAAGATAATCAGCTATCTTATGAGAATCTTCCAGATGCTATTGTCTAAGAGGCTGAATCAATAAGGCTAACGCCAAGCCTATTATTTCCTGACTATGACCTGGCTACTCCTGGAAGTCTTTCTGACCTAATACACAATGCACGTGTTGAGCTAGTCTGTTCCTCTTGTTTGGAATGGCCATTCAGCCATAGCAGGGTATATTTTATATTTATGTCAATTAATATATTTTGCCACTTAGATCACATCAAAGTGTGGGGGTGTACGGGCTGGGAACAAATGTGTTGGAGTATACAACTCATTATTCCATGACAAGAATGGTTAGTACTGTCTGGAGGACTGGGTAGGAATTTTAATTTTAATCTAATATATCCAGAGAACCATAGTTGGAGAGAGCAGCTACCATATGCTGCTCTCTCTAACTACAGAGATATTGCCTAGTACTTCAATTCATTTATTCTGGATTAGTCACATAGAGCATGTCTGATGCAGTGGAAGCCTTTCGTTCAAAGCTGTTTGGGAAAGAGAAGTGGATGACTTCACATACTAAAACTGATTTCAGAGCCATCAATATTTTGGTAAACAGGATTCAACAGATCTGGTGTGGATGGAGAAGACACACTGTATGACAGAATAAAAATAAAGAAGAAGATGGAAAATGATTGTGAGGAGATGCTAATAGCACAGGGCAGCCAATGGTGGAGAAAATGCAAAATGATGTTGACATGTGTTATCTTTGTTAATTTCAGCTGCAATTCTACATTCTGTTACAAATTCAAGTCCTATTAAAATATACGGTACTTAAAAATATTTAATTGATCACAGAAATGAAACCTCTGTGAAGATCATTATTTCTTTCCATCTGTATTGTTAATAACAACCACACAAGTTACTCAGACAAATGCAGGTGTGTTTTATTTATAACCAAACAAATGGTATTAACAATAAGATTTTCTCCTTAGGTAGCATATTCCTTAAGGACTGAATTAAATCCCTGCTTTCCACGCATCATGCCTTGCAAATACCATATTATGCACACTTATTTTAGAGTGCAATTGTAAGCAATTACCTGGGATGGAGCAAGTGGCAGTTAAGAAGAATGCCAGAAGTGGCATACAGCAATTTTTTTATTAGCCCTAACAATTGCATTTGCTAATACTTCCATGTCAGCACATTGAGAATTAGACTTTTCCCTACTTTTCACTGTTCAGTTTAGTCTGAATGGATGAGCACTCTAGTTCCATGCCAGATTATCACTGCTCAGTCAATTTTGTCTACAAGAGCTTAAGTGCCTTATTCACACATAATTTCCTATTCTTTGTAACAAGTCTCTCTATTTCCAACAGTTTCATAGCCATCCTCTTATTGAGATTCCACCCTTCAAAAAAAACTGTCCCTAGAAATATAGTACGGCAGATCTTGAATGCTTCATACTTTCATACCACACTTCACTGCTAATAACGTTTAACAATCAGTTTCACGTTGACACTTATTAAGGTAAGTGTTCCTGGGGTGTCTGGTCACAGCAGACATTTCAGTGCTTTGAAATTACTTCTTAGAGACCGTAGTCCATCAACGAAGGAATCCCACATTACTGCAATAAAGGGATTCCTAGTGTGATTTTGTAAAACATTACAGCAATAAATGCAGGGAACAAAATTGCCTCTGTTTTAAATTGTGTATAACTCTGTCAGCATTAAATTACTCTAGCAGCACCCATCACCTTTTTAAAACAGACAAGAGGACTGAATCTAATATCCTTGTCTATATTGACAACCTAGAATTTGTGGGCTATAAACATCGTACAAATAGAAATAAATATAAGTAAGTAGTTAGACATTTAATATAAGAAGAGATATACCAGAGCTTGAAAAGTTGTTTTGACCAGTTACAATTATAGTTCTGAGGCCTCCCAAAGAAGTTAGTTACAGTTACAATTTTTAAATGAGGGGTTGATACTCACCATGAATGGTCATTCTAGGAAGGCTCAAAGAGCCATCTGCTACCTCTGGATTATCCCCTCACACCAGCTGTTCAAGACAGAAGACACTATGCGCCTCTCACAAGTATTACTAGTTATCTGTAAATGCCTTTATTCAGTGAGTGATGTTTAATAACTTTAGAAGGAATAACATCACTCCTTTTGTGATATACCCATAGCTTTTAGTTTACTTTTATAGTTATGAAGGTGTGGCCTCATTGAATGAAAGACGCAGAAAAGCATATGGTTCCAGTGCTGTCCTGTGCTGTGTCTTACGCTGCTGAATGAACATTTTTAGAAGTAACTAATTAATTTGAACAGGAAGCAGGAAAATAAAGCGTCATTGTAACAGTAACTAATTATCTTCTATAATATCTGTTGATGGGAAATCTGTGTTAGCCCTTGTCCATGTCAAAAGTTTTTTTGAGGGAAGCAACCTTACAGGTTCTGACAACCATACATAGATTCTCTTAATGAAATCTAAATTTGGTTTTAAACTCTATTTGGTTAAATTTGGTTTTACACTCCAAGCCTCCCTTTCAGCCTTTGAGAGAGGCATCTCTGAGGATAATGACTTTTAAAAGTGTCATTCATAGTAGCTATAACTTCAGTGAGACAGGTGTCAGAGATTGTTGCATTATCAGTCAACCTGAACCTTGGTAAATTTTAAAAACATAAGTTATCATTGATGTCAATCCATCTCTCAGACCAAAACATATGTCCACTTCTCCAGTAGTGCCAACATTAGAGCTTCCAACAATTTGCTCCAATTCATCACATCCATTAGAGGGGTGTAAAAGTGTATATTAACAGAACAAAGAGAATTAGATGCATGGAAGTATTATTTATATCCTTTCATCCAAGGACTTTGGGTTTTAAGACAACTAAGAAAACTGTTTCAAGATTGATAAAAGATTGCATCCATTTGTGCTATGATTATGTACACACACTGAGACCACAAAAAGCATGGGCACATTTTGCATGGTTAGTACCAATGACAACAGCTTACAGAGTTCTACGTCATCATTGGAGGATGTTTGCAGAGCAGCTAGGTGGAAAGACAGAAGGCCAAGGCACAAGCAGCCACTCCCACTCTTTTAGGTAAATAGGTATGGGTATGTCCAGATTTAGTGGGTTGCTCCTTTAGCCTTCCTGAGAATGATGGGCAGATACTCACCACGAATGGTCATTCTAGGAAGGTTGACGGTACAATCTGCCACCTCCCATGGCTGCCCAATTTAAAGAATCTTAAATATTGTAGGAAATGTAGGAAAGTAAGTAATGTAAAGTAAATGCTTGTTTTCCTCTAAAGGTATAGGATACAAAGGGTCTGCTGTTTCTATGCGAAATGTGCCAATATTATGTATGTTTCTGAATCTCTGAATTTTGGATTGCAGATCATTTTTGAATGTATGTATATAGTCTGGTACGTTTACCAGTAGGTGTTTCTATATTGTGATTTGTATAATGAATAAAAAAAAATCCCCTTCCATTTTCAAAACCAGAAGTGAACAGATGCTGAAATCTGGTTTTGAAAAAGATAGATAAACCACAGACAAAGGAAAATGCCTACTCTTTGCATCTTTCAGGAATGGTGACAACAACAACAATAACAATAATTCAGCATATCCTCCAACTGTCCAAAAATGACAGGAAAAGTCCTGTTTAATGCTCTATCATCCCACTTTTTCAGAGGCTTTAAAAATGTCTCAGTTTCTCCATCCTCCTCCCACTTTTCCTTTAGTCCTCAGCTTATCTCAATTGCTGCAAAGAGATTTAACTCATGAGGGGGAGGAGTGGAGAGGTCAGAATCTTGCCCTTCCCAGTAAGCTCAGGCAAAAGCAAACTGCAGCAGCCTCTCCTACCTTGTGTGCTAACTTTTGCCATCTTGATCACACTCTGATACTGTCTATGAAATCTCTCTGAAATAACACAGCCAAAAGGCTCTGTGGTCATGTAGTTATGTGTGCCTGTATACACTAAATAAACAAATGGAAAGAAAGATTCAGATTTATCTGCTCCATTCATAAGGTATGTATGATGAGTGACTACTGTGCAAATTATAATCACTGAGATTTAGAAAGTAGACAGAAATTCATTAACATGTAAATTAGAATTAGGGCACAATCCAGTTACTACTGAACACTGTGAGATATACCCTGCCCCCGACCTCTGATTTCCAATAGGAAAAGGATGCAATCAAAGATGAGTAGTAAACTTGGTGATAAATGCAAGTTGACATCCCTGGATTATCATATTAAAGATATGGTTAAATGCCTTCAAATACAGACTTTGATGGGTTTACAGCAAGCTTTTCAGAATATGCAGATTTGCCTAATGCAGCCCTAGCAGCTATTGAATGACACTGACATTTCGGAGACTTATATGGTAGAGTTTATTTAGGATGTTTTTTGCCCCTCCTTTTAATTTTATAAAACATTCATAAGTTAACTTCTAGTACTACAACAATACAATGAACATGATAAAACTTTCAAACATCAATGTAAGACAAGCGGGAAGCATGAAATGAGAAAGGATACAATATAGCAGCAGTAGCAGCAAAATCAACATCCCTGTTCGTTATATGCATGCATGGTAAGATAAGTTTAGTTCAGTATTTTCAATTTAATAAGATTAGTCCGAGACAAACAACAGAGAATGAACTATGGTGCCAGAGTACCACTACAGAAAAGGTCTGCTTGCTGTTCACCATCCATCAAATCCCTGGTTCACCCCAGGAAAAATGTCTGAAGATTATGTTAACTAATGAACAGGTTTGTTTGGGAGTTGGCATCTCTTAAGCAGCATAAAAGCTTCTCATCTCTTTCAGAAGAGTTTGTAACTCTTAACTTTGGGACTTTTGCTGGGATCCATGTGGGGGTGAATAAAATAAACAAATGTAGTGGGAGAGAACAGATTTTGATGGTAAGAAATGGGATTCTCAAATATTCCTGCATGGTTTGTCTTCATCTCTGGTTTTGCCTTTAAACTTTTCCACCCATCTTTGCACATTACTTTCATCAATTGTTGCTTCACCATACACATTTCTGAGCCTTCTGCAGACATTGGCAGCAGTACATTCCTTCTTTGGTCAAAAACTCGTTTATTGTTTTGTTTCTGCTTCATATCCATGGTTATGCATTACAGAAATACAGAAATGATGTCAGTCAAGTAGTAAGAATTACTCTTTCTGGTGGCGTAATAGCATCACATTTGGATTTATAATTTCAGAGATAATGACTCACAGGCAGAACTTTCAGTATGACCGTCAGAATGTCCAGCTGGGTCCAGAAGATAAAATCTTCTCCTCAAAAGTGCAGGTGGTACCAGCCTCTTTAAAGAAAGAAACTTAATCTGGACCATGAAGTTAACAAATATAGTCTGGCTGCCAACACCTGCTTTGTGGAGAAGTGTTTACTGGCCAATTCCAAAAATTCTTGGATGAAACTGATAATTCTAAATCATTTTAACTAAGTTTCCAGTCTAATTTAGACTGAAACTTGCACAGTTTTGGAAGTTTTCAAAGTCCTTAATCAACAGAGAAAAAGAAGAGTGTGCTAGTCCTGTACTCTCTATTTCCAGTTCTATCACTATCCTCATGTAAGGAATGAGTTTAAATTGGAGATGGAGGGTCTTCACAGCATTGGAAATCAAGTTTTTTCAGCTGCATGAAGTGACTCCATGTATTATGGAAGCTCCCCTGTTTATATTAATCACTCTCCATGTGAGGAGAGCAACAAAACTGGAGATGGAGAGGAACAATGCTAGCACAATTTCTTCATTTGTCACATCAATATGTTTTTAAATAATCGTGATTAGGACTGTGACAGTTGTCTTGGGCCATTTTCACACTAGACTGTTATAGCGCTATTAGGCCCCTCCCTAAACTGCAAACCCCATGATTCCATAGGATGTTGAAAGTGGAATAATAGTGCTATAACAGTCTAGTGTGGAAATGACCTCTGCAAAGAGACAGACAGGGAATATGCAGCTCTTGCAAATCTGTTGTCTCTTACAGTAGATTTCAATACCACAACTATGGATATGTTGTCCTGGCTAAGTGCTGGAGGCAGGATTGGCAATAGCTACCCAAACATGTAGACCAAGGTATCATGAATATGCAGATCACACCTTTGTCTCTGTTACCTATTAAATCCAGGGAGGCAATGAGTAAATCAGTACCCAAGTGTGATAATGGATTGAATGAGGAATTATACTCAGCTACTATAGGAACTATAGTATAGCTCAGATACTATAGGAACTACTGTTTCCTGAGGGGGTCATCTGTATGGCTGAGACTTGAGTGTTGTCAAATTTCTTTGTTTTGGAAAGAGTTCCACTCCAGTTTAGGGTGTTCTTGGGATCAGCATTGCCACCAGAAGCACAGGTAGTCTTGGTGATTCAGAGAACCTCTTAATTGCTTCAAAAAATACTATAAAGATCAGTCTTGCTATAGTTACACATGCTCTAGTAACGTCTTATTTGGATTGTTTCATGCATTAAATGTGCTACTGCCTTTGAAAATGGTCTAGAATCTAAGTAAGGGCAGCAAGATTATTAACAGGGACTTGCTGATACTGTCATGTCGTGCCAGTGCATTGGTTTCCAATCAGTTTCTAGACTGAATAAAAAGTACTGTTTTTAAACTTTAAAGCCCCAAACTGTTTGGGACCATTCCATCTGAAGAATTACTTCCTCATAGATATACCTATCCATATCCTAAGAAGATCCTCTGAATCTCTTCCCTGGATTCCCCTGCCAAATGATGTGTGAATGACAACTAGTAGACAATGGGCCTTTTCAATGCTGGCACCTATTATGGACCATCATCTTCAGAGAAACTTAGCTGGCATTTCTCCAGGCTTTTGTATCTTAAATATTTGCAGAGTTTTTTTTAGATCTGTTGTACTGATGGTATTCAGTGGGTTAGTGTAATTCTCCTGCTTTCTTAATTTTGTTCCAGATTATAATTATATGCCAAATGCTTTCTGCATTAAGGCTTTAATTTTGTAATTGTAAAGTGGTCAAGAGAACCCTTGTTTTCTTGAGAGAAATAATGAGGTAAGAAAGGTGATAGGTGTTCATATTGAAGAACTGTGTGTAAATCTCTCTTTGGGAAAATTGCATAGCGCTGACCATACTCTCTATGCCTATATTGAAGCATGCGTTTGAACTGAAATATACAGGTATACTTCATTGAATGAAGTAGATGTATTTGGGCATTTTTAACAGAAAATTTGGTACCAGAGGAAAAAATAATATGGAAAGAATATGGGTTCCCACACCACAGAAAGCACAGTTCAACATGTTTCAGCAGACTTTTTACTCAAAACTAACATGTTCATGGTGAAATGAAGCAATCAGCACAGGTAAGCCTTGCATAAGTAAGCAAAAACATTTTGAACCTTCCAGAGAGCACTTGAAGGCTTCTTCCAAAATGCATCCAAGCATGATGCTTTTTCTTTCCCCATCCTCTACCTTCCTTACTATTTGGTGGCCAAATTTATAGATCTACGCTCTTTCACAGGCTATTCTTTATTTTGCCATTTTCTCTGTTTTACTATTTATGCATACTGAGTAAGGGATTGTGAAGACAGCAGCTGCTTACCTTGCTTGTTACAATCAGGCAGAGGCAGCTATGGTCTGATCAATTAGAGCAAAATGCTACTTTCCCAGCTGAAGTGATATTGCATTCTTTATTGCAGACGTGTTGCTGAAGCCCAACACCAAAACTGTGGGCCTTTCTGCACTACTCTCTTATAGTGCTATTATTCCACTTCCAACCTCCTGTGGAATCCTGGGTTTTGCAGTTTAGGGAGGGGCATTTAGGACTGAGCTCTTAGGCCTCAGGAAACTACAAATCCCAGGATTCCACAGGAGGTTGAAAGCCGAATCATAGCGCTATAACAGTGTGGTGTGGACTCAGCCTGAGTCCTCAGCCCTCTTTTACCATACTCCTAATGCCAATGCTACTAAAAAAACTTTCCAGCTAGATGCAGGACAAGGAATAAAAGGGGGGCTGGGCAAGTACCTAAAAGACTTTGTAAAAAGTGGCTTCTTTGTAGAGGCTTTGGCCATTTCTGCCAGTAGTTTACTGAGGCCAAAGAACTCTGCTGAGAACTCAAAATGCCCTTCCCTAAACTGCAAAGCTCAGGATTCCACAGAATGTTGAAAGTGGAATAATAGCACTATAACAATCTAGTGTGGAAATGGCCTTTGTTAATTGAGGTATACCTGTACAGATACAAGGGATCTTTCAACCCTGGTAACTGGTAGTGCCATAGTAACACATTTAATAAAGATATGGCTACACAAGTCCTATCTCTCAAGGTTTTGGAAATGTATCAAACAAGATTTTTTTTCAAAAGCACTTCTGGGGGACTTCAGGGCCGGAAACAATGCATTTTGGAACTCCTGCATATTCCAGTGTAGCTTTTAAACTTAATGTTAAATTAGGAATCCAAAATAAGAAAACAACAAGCAAAGAAAGAGAGAAGATACGTTAAGAAAGGAACCCTGAAATTCTAAAAACAGTAAAATTTGGAGAATTTAAGAACTGGGAAAGAAGATGCAGAACTGTTGCTTACAACTATGCATTCCACACAAATTGTCCACTGGAAATTTCTTGTAGATGGGAAAATCTTTTTTTAAAAATTATTTCTTTATTAGTAATCATGCCTCGCTTTCGCTAGACAAACTATTGTTCGCTCTCTCAGACCATTTCCGCAGTAGCCTGTTATAGCGCGATGATTCCACTTTCAACATCCTCTGGAATCCTGGGGTTTGCAGTTTCGGGAGGGGCCGGCCGGCCCCTCCCGAAACTGCAAACCCCAGGATTCCAGAGGATGTTGAAAGTGGAATCATCGCGCTATAGCAGGCTACTGCGGAAATGGTTTCAGTTGCGTGCTTCCACTTTCCCAGTGACGCAACTTGCTTTCCACGGACGACGTCGTTGCTACGGCAGCGCCGAACCGGGCTACGTTTTCACAGTGGCGCCCGCTCGTTAACGTCGCCTGTTTATGACGTCTTGAGCGGGGAAGGAGAGGATCGCGGCGGCGCGGCAGCAACGAGAGCGGCGGCTATGAAGGAGACGCCGTTGTCCAACTGCGAGAAGCGGTTCCTGCTACGGGCTATCGAGGAAAGGAAGGTGCATTAGATAATATATGATAATATAGTGACAGGGAATAGGAGATATAATAAACTAGAAACTAGGGCACACAGGCGCCCGCCTGGAGCCCTGGTTGGCCTCCCTTATATTGTGCCTTTAACAAAAATAATGAAGCTTCAATGGAAGACGTGAGAAGCCATCTTTTATTTTTGTGGCGTGCTCCTTATGGATGAGCGTGGTCTTTTTTCCAAATTAATTGACCCAGGACGTTTCCTTACTACACTGTTATGGGCCATTTCCGCACTACAGTGTTAAACCGCTGCTATTCCACTTTCAACGCCCTGTGGAATTCTGGGGTTTGTAGTTTACTGAGACCAAAGAGCTCTTTGGCTGAGAATTCAAAGTGCCCTTCCCTAAACTACAAACCCCAGAATTCCATAGGAGGTTGATAGTGGAATAGCAGCACTTTAACAGTGTAGTGCGGAAATGGCCATAGTGCTGTTATTCCACTTTCAACCTCCTGTGGAATTCTGGGGGTTTTGTAGTTTACTGAGGCCAGAGAGCTCTCTCCCTAAACTGCAAACCCCAGGATTCTATAGGATGTTGAAAGTGGAAAAATATCACTATAACAGTGTAGAACAGAAATGGCCCTGGAGTTGCTGTCATCTCTGGTTCTAGACTTTTCGCTAGTCAGTATTGAAGTTCCCTCTCCAACCCTGAACACTAGCAGCGATATCAGAAAAGAATAGTTAAAGATGGATGAATGAGTGGCAAAGAACAATTGTAAGAAAGTAAGTATTGTGTTATAGCAATTTTAAGACAAATATATTGTGGCTGGAAGCTGGGGAAAGGATTAGGCTTAGTGAGTGCCTGCTACCTCACAGAGTTTCCCTGATAAACTTTGCTGGTGGGAGAGTTTGGTCTCCTTTATACTACCTATTTCAGCACTTCAATGCCACTTTAATTGCTGTGCTTCCCCCCTGTGGAATCCTGGGATTTACTGTTTAGAGAGAGGTTCTCTGTCAGTGCCTCACCAAAATACAGATGCCAGAATTCCATAGGATCCAGCCATGGCAGTTAAAGTAGTATCAAGGTGCACTGACTGTATAGTGTGAAAGCAAGTATTTTTCTGTAGTCTCACCAACAACCCTTTTTTTTGCTGGCTAAAATTTGAATGTCAATGGCTGCTGCATAGGCAAAAGTCAGACCATGAAGCTTTCAGCTGTGGAAATGCAGAAATAAAGAAAATGACACCCATTAGACTTCTGTGTCATACATGTGGTTTCAAGCATAGAAACTATGCACAGTTGAAGACTGCAAAACTGGGTTAATCTAATCTTTGTGAAGTGATTTTTCACCTTGTGTAGTTAACTTTGCACAGCTGCATCTGCACTTCTGTTGTTTTCCTTCACAATCACACCTCACATCTGTAATTCTTTTCTCTTTTGATTCTATAGCGCCTGGATGGACGGCAGTGCTATGACTACAGAAATCTCCGCATTTCTTTTGGTGCCGACTATGGCTGCTGTATTGTGGAGCTCGGAAAAACTAGGTACCTCAGAATGGGGGATACAGCCATCACGAATTGACTCCCTCTACCTTGTTGCATATGTGACTGCTGCCTTCAGCTGATATTCTCATTTGCTCTGTACTCAACTGAGACAAATGCTGAGCATCCAAGTTACTGTCCTGTTAACTAGAAACATGGAAAGGAAAGGCATAGATGAAAGGACTATGAGCAAAATGGGTTTGTAAGGGTCATAGCTCATTAACAGACTACATGCTTTGCCTGGTGAAGGTTTCAGCATTTTCAGGTAGTGCTAGTAAAACCTCTGACTGAAACCTGAAAAGTGTGAATAATACTGGGAGAACTTGGCCATCTGCCTGACTCTATATAAGGCAACAGCCTGTATTCCACACCTTCATTTTTGACTGCTACATAGGGAATTCATATGTGTAGTATCATTTTCTGTCTTGCCTGGTGATGCTACCAGCAAGCTATAAGGCAATTGATAATTGTATCATGTAGATGTTTGCCCTGTGTAAGAGATGTGAATTTTAGAAAGCCTTCTTGTTATTTACAGAAATTTAAATAGTCAGTAAGTGATTACAATTTTATTCTGAAGGTCTGTGTATGTGGTGGCTTCTTTCTTTGTAGAGTTCTTGGACAAGTGTCATGTGAACTTGTCACCCCAAAACCAAATCGTGCAACAGAGGGCATACTTTTCTTTAACCTTGAACGCTCTCCTATGGCATCACCTGCTTTTGAACCTGGAAGGTATGTGACCCTACTCCACCCTAGTGTCAAGCAGCAATGCTACCTCAAGAAATGTTTTGTTTGTCTTTTGTCATTATTGGCAACTAATGGTTTATTGTTTAATTCTAGACAATCTGAGTTACTTGTAAAACTGAATCGACTTTTAGAAAGATGCCTAAGGAACTCGAAGTGCATAGATACTGAATCTCTCTGTGTTGTTGCTGGTGAAAAGGTATGTAATTGAATTAATTCTGAAACATACATGTTGATGACTCTAAAAATTAAATTCTGTGGCCCGAATCATATTGCTTGTTCCTACTTGAATCAGTTGTGGAATTCTGAGACAAACTTTTATAATTCCCATTGATAAAATGAGTCTGCTTTTTTCATCTTCATATTTTTCATCAGTAAAATAAACATGGTGGTTGAAAACTGAAGAAGATTGTAAAATACATCTAAAACCATCAAACTCCTAAGTCTTTTTTGTATCGCGGCCAGAGGTGAAATTTAATCATAGAATAGTCCTTTGATATCAGTGGGACTTAAGTTAACAAATCTCATTGATTCTCTTGGATCTGCTCCTGAACATG